>NLAM01001009.1:55599-74272 GCA_002370325.1 Metschnikowia hawaiiensis
TTTTTTTTTTTTTTTTTTTTTTTTTGATTAAATTCTGATTGAATTCTTCCACTCACTGAGATATATTTCTACTGCTAAATGAGTATTTTGCAATCAAGATTGGTTTGCCCATGGACTTTTATTAACAAATTTAACAAATCTCGATCAAATCACATTAGATTCAAGCTGATGAATTTTTATTGATCTATTTAAGGCTTATTTTTTGGATCCAATATCCCGGGGGACCCCGTCAATTGGTTGTATCTCTACCAAACACTAACTACACAGTAATTGTCTAGCTTTTGTTATGTAATCAGAATTTTTCCGGAATGAATCATTTATGTATTTTTGAGGTTTACTTGGTTTATGGGTGACTACGGAACTCGTAAGGCGGACTTTATTGTCTACATAAGGTACAATGTGTTTTTTTGATTACGGGTCACGTGACTGCACCTAAGCAGAGCCCCATTTTCGTCCTGGAGCCGAAAACAAAAAATAAAAAACGAGTAGTATCCAAACACGCTTAGCCTCTTATAGCTCCACTAGACTTTATGTCTCTTCTTCAAAAATTTGGGCAGGTATGACGTCTAACGCATTTCTCATTTACACCCTCGCTCTTTCATACGGCAACTGGAGCCAAAAACAGCAATCAGTAGAAAAATTATGTATTATACAGACAAAATGTTTACTTGATAATTCCAAAAAATAGAGAAACCTTCCGGGAAAACCCCAATGAAAGGCTCCTCTTCCAAGCTAGGCCAATCCCAGACACGTACCGTCAAACCCCACATCACCATCTTCGGTTTCAAGGCGCCAAAAAAAAAAACCTAACGAATTTTAAGGGCTTGGCTTCAACTCAAACCAATTTCACTGGCCGAAGGTAAACTTTCACCGGAAAACAATCCGCAGCCGGGCTCGGTTTCTTATTCATGATTCCGCGCACTCCATCGCCGAACATGGCACACGAGTAAAAAGGCCCATTTTTCACGCGGCCAAAATCGGTTAATTCGAATTCTCTCATATGTATGGTAGGCCCATATGCAAACCGGTTATCTTGAAAGCCGGCATACCCGTGGCTGGGCCGTTCCGTGGTATACACCATATTGTTCAACACCAAGTGGAACACCGAGGGTGTCGCCGTAGGATCTCCATAGGAAAATATACTCGTCGCTCCACTCTTGAAGCCAATATACGTTCCACAGAGCGCAGACACGGTTTGATTGGCTGCTACAAGAAATACCATAGGCGTGAGATCGGCTGCCCACGCAGGATCCCAAGTGGAAGCCCAAATCGTGGAGACGAAAAAAGATGCAATAATCAACAACAATTTCATTTTTATTTTTTTTTAAAATTTTATTTTTTTTTAATTCGTTGGTCTACTTGACCTCAGTGCATGATAGGTGCCACCCTCGTTATATAACATGGGATTTACAAATGATGGGGCCCCCTATAAATAACCTCAAACAAGTGTGACCCATCATGGTCCACACAATGGCTCTGCCTCTTTTATGATCATGCCAGAAAATGCACGTTTCCTGCACACACGCGAGGCAGCGGTCTGATTGGCCACTTTTCTCTCCGGGGGAAGCCGATAAGCCCGGAAAGCAATGTTATTCTGATGAAGCAGTGTTTTTTTTTTTTTTTTCATATGATCATTCATGAAATTATCATTCCTTTCGTTAACTTGTTTAGCGACAGATCTGATTTTAATGATAATTTGCATGGTAAATTGGTTTCAGCAATCACGTACACCCTAAGATTGTGGACCATAATTAATGCAAAGTGGGGGTTTTTCCCCGAATCTCCATCACTCTTTTGCTCTATGCACTCATACATTATATCAGTAAAATCTGGTTTAGTATCAGCCAATGTCAGCCGTGCGATGGCTGCAACAGCCTAAATTGCGCACCCCACAATGCCCCGTTTTTGAAATGGTGATTTGACTTTTTTTTAAGTCCAAAAATATCGAATTTTTTGAATTCCTTTCTAAAATTCAAAATGACACCATTTTTTTTTCCGAAAATAAATGTATATATTGCTTCTGGTGCACGGGTGTCATGTCTCACCTTTTTCGACCCCAAGACACCAATCCAAGGAGACGTAAATCCAAGGAGACTTAAAACCAAAGAGATGTGAATTTGGCTTCTGAAAAAGATGGAATTAATCAGCTCATTAGTTTTTTTCGTTCTGCTTTGAGTTTTAATAATATTTTTTTTTTTTTGGTTTTTCAAGAGGATTCTGGGGGAATCCTCAGTTGTAGCTGACAATGAAGGGAGCTCACGTGAACTGATAACATGTAAATCAAAAAGATATAGCATAAAATCATCTATTTCCAGTACCAAGATTTACGCTTTTCTGAAAAAGGAAACTGTCCGATTGCTAGATGTAATCAGTAGGAATATACAAGATACATTCCAGCAACTTGAAACATAAATCCGATCCCAGAAACCTCGTCCAGCCTTTTTTGCCATCTGTCCATGGAGATATCCACCTTTAAATCTCCCATTTCCCAATATATCATAGTATCTCTAACTACTTTGCCTATCCACCAACTCCCGTCCATATTCCACCAATTCAGAGTCCATCCACCAGAGTCCTTCCACCAGAGTCCATCCACCAGAGTCCTTCCACCAGAGTCCTTCCACCAGAGTCCTTCCACCAGAGTCCTTCCACCAATCAGAGTCAGCTTCTATGGTGAATTCTCATAAAAATGACAGGAGAGGAGGAAGAATTGTAAAGGCAGTCTTGGTTGATCTGTCATAAAGCCAGAAACAGAGTTTTGCTTGAAAAAAGGGAGATGGATTGGACAAGATTCCACGCCAAACCCACACATTGCATCGATCGTAAAGTGACGTGTCAAGTGAGTCATCGATTTTTTTTTGGTACTAGCAATTGAAAGCGTAAGAAAGACTTGGATAATGGAACACGAAATGGCCCAGAAAAAACCCCACAATCGCTAGCTTGGGGTTCAAATAAGTATCATGCGGAGAAAGATTCTGGAATCATCTCAAGAAGAAAGGAGAACTCTTTTCATACTTAAAGAGCATTTCAAGTGGATTTTTAAAAACACTGCAAACACTTGGGGCCGGAAAACACACCATTACTGGAGGGCAGTTTTGGCAAAAAGTGGGCTTTCACTTGTACCAAATATTCACGAAATTGGGGGTCATAATAGTACCAGACAGTATTACCCTTCTCCACAAAACCCACTTATTTAGTATAAAACTCAGTGGTCTAGCAAAGTGAATTCATTGGCCTTGGAAGAAAGGTTTCTATAGGTGCAGGGCCCGAATCTCCATTTGATAGGAGTGACTGTACGGCCAAGAACAGGTAACCTGTCGCTAGTCATTTGGGTGAGAGAGGTCGAAAACATTTTATTTTTTTTTATCAGGATTATCCATGTTTTGTCAAGAAAAGGATCGGTAAATCTTTCTGTCAAAGTGGTGGTTGCAGAAAAAAAGGCAAAGTCCAATGAAATGCATATAAAAACACTTACTGAAGCCGGGCGAGGTCAAAAAAATTGTTTTTTCAAAAGAATTTTATGAGGTTGTTAGCCCCTTTTTTTATTCTTCCCATAGGGAGTGACACTATCTTCGGGAACAAAGGCTGGCGGAACGAAACCGCTTCCTATTAGAGATTGAGTTCCTGCACACAAACCGACAACCTAAAGACCCCAACGCTTGAAGACCAAAACACCTAGAGACAAAAAAGCCAAGAGTCGGGCCTAAAATCTTCTGAATAAAGTTCAAAGAAGGGATCACTCAATTTGGAGTGTTTTTCTGAGATATTGCTATGAATGACTGCTCAGAAAGCGGCTCAGAGGTTGTTGCAGCCATATTAATCACTAAGTGCAGGCCACAAAAAAAGAATCAATTTTCCACAAACTCAACGATTCATTTCATTGATAATATAGAAAGATTCCGGGATTTGGCCATGTTAGCGCATCTAGTATTCTCAAGCGTGTGTTTCCAGAAGTCGAGACTATACGTCCTGCATGAATGAGCTAGTGATTGAGTAAGCCCGGGAAAGGGCCACAAAAAATTGACACAAAAAAACCCTGATCATCTGTATAAATTTTTTTACAGAAACATTTAAAGACGCGGGAAGGGGCCCTTTTATATTCAAAGGGTCACTGCAGGGAGACCACATGAAACATGGTGTGCACATACTTGTCGAGAGTGCGCACCAAGGAGTTCGCGACGAAAATAAATCTTAAATACTCTCCAAAAACTCTCCAAATACTCTCCAAATACTCCACAAAATACTTCACCATAATCAGTGCAAACGGATTATCTGAGTTGGCAAAAAATACTTTGGGATTCTGTAAAGATGGTTAATTTACTTTGGTAAAATTACGGTATACCAAAATCAGCAAAGATTTATTTTTTAAGTGACTCATACTGATAAATAAAACATGGGGAATCAAGAAATTATGGCTTTATAAAATGACTTCAATAGCGTAATAATTTGGCCTGTTTCTTGCTGTGGGTCAAAGCTCCTCCAGGAAAAAATGTATGAGAAAAAATGTGCTTTAGTGTGAGAAAAAGTGAGAAAAAATGAAGGCTTTAGTGTGAGAAAAAATGTGTTTTAGTGTGAGAAAAAATGTTTTTTCCTTTGAATCCAGTGCGCACTGAGATTAAGATTTCTGTAGTGCCAAAAACCGATCACCGAGTAAAAAGCACCAAGTAAAAAGTACCACGTAAAAAAGCACCACGTAAAAAGTACCAATACCAAATTTTAACAAAAATCCCAAAATGGCATAATCAAATTTATACAGGTTCAGTGAAAGAATCCATGGGTGGATGCTTTATTATGGAAGGGTTACAGCTCAAATAGCCTTAATAGTAAGTGTTCTTGCTACGTTATTTTTGCTGGTTCGACTTGCACCAACATCCCTTTGAGTTTTCAGTAATCAAAAAAAAAAAAAGGGAATGCTTCTAAGGGGGAAAGTGCTACTACTGGATTTTGTTGTCCAAAAAAAAAAAAAAGGGCTTCTTCGAAGGAAGGAGCTACTACTGGTGTTTTTTGTTCACAAAAAAAAAAAAAGGGAAGGTTTTGAACAGTTTTTTTTTTTTTTTGTCAAAAAAAAAAAAAAAAAAAAAACTGTTCAAAGCCTTCCGTCTCTATCTGCTCCACCACTGAAAACGCGTGACCTTACATTTCGCAATCAATTAATCTGTAGCAATTTGTGCCTGTAGCAGCCTGCGAGTCTGGAAATTTGGCCCAGACCCTGGTCAGTAACCAATGTGGCAAATTGGTCTCGGTGAAAAACGACTCCTTAAAAAAAAAAAATTATCTGGAAATTATCTGGAAATACGAAATAAGAAATGGTCCTGCATCGTGGCACTCTAAAAAGTCTATACTGGGATTTTACGGATAAAGCGTGCCGGAGTCCCCTATTTCCGTCCTGAGACAAGGTCATTTCCATGAGGTTTACCTGACTATTGTATAAAGTAAAAATAAATGTGCAGCCACGGGTAAAAGAAACAAAGCAAAAACCATTTTTGGTGTTTGAAGCACAGACGAATGGGTGACCTTCTAAAATACGACATATAGAAACCAGTGCAAGAGCCAAAACAATAGAAGCATGATTTCCACTGTAAATAAAAATATGGGCAGCAATGTGTTTTCTACTGATCTCGAGTCAGTTAGTTCTTCATTTTAACATCCATGTCTCACCCTTGTGTGAAGTATATCTAGAGTCCTAGAACACCTTAAATTTGAACAATTCCAGAACTCTCAATTAGTCTTTTGTAATTGCGGAATCAAATCTATTTTTATACCGTACTGTACCTGGTCTGCGCAGGATGACTAGTGACCAGGTGGCCTCAAATCACCGGAAATTCACCTGGAAAAAAGGAATACCGGGGAAAATAGCTGGTTTAAATCCCCTTTTGATGATAAACTACTACGTTTATAAGCTTGGAGTTTGGTTTAAGATATCCAGGCGTAGAAATACAGTTCTGTGGAAGAAATTACCCACCATCCACTCACATCACTTCACACCACTTCACACCACTTCCAAAAGTCGACAAATGAAAGGCTAATTTTCCCGCAAGACCTATGGCAAGTGCAGGAAAGTAATTGGACTTTTTTAAGCTCCTTATAAATATAAACCTTTATCCTCTCTAAAAACTGTCTCTATCTCAATCATGAAAGCACATTATTTGACCCTAAGCTTTCTTATATTCTCCTCTGTATCTGCCATTTATGGTCACTTCTATGCAGACGTCAACGGGACCATGGTGCCAATAATCACCCGAAGATTTGCGGGCTTCCGGGTCCTCGTTCTTGATGAACTCAACAACCCTTCTGTGCGGAAATACAACTTTGAAAATGACCTCCTTGTAAAGGAAAACCACGGGTCCAAGCAGGTCTTTGGCCTTTTTAATGACTTTGTAGCTTTTGGTAGGAGGTACCATTTTGAAACACTTAAAGTGCAGTTGGATCAGTATTTCAGCTTGTTTTTGAAGTTCCAACCCCACTTGTGCAGGCCGAATTTTTGGAAAGAATTCCGGGGCTATATCATGAATAAAGACTGCTCCACTGATACTTGGAAATGTTGGCCAATCGACCTCTACTTTTTTCCCATCGACGATCAAAAGAAACAAGCCTCCACCTTAGTAAAGCGAGAAATAGGGGAAATGATTGAGGGAAAGAAATGGGAAGAAAAAACTAAGGTGGGTTTTGCAGAAGAGTCTGAGTTAAATGGACATTCTTCAACTGTTGATTTGCACCCACGTGCATCTATCGGAGATTCAAAAGAGACTGCTGCAAGAAAAGCCGAAATCCAGGCCCAAATCGATAGCTTGGAAGCAAACCGGATTGTTGAATACCCGATTTGGGGCATGTTAAAGTCATTGCAACGTCGTTCTGCGGATTTTCTGGGGGAAAAAGCGATAAAAAAAATTGCTTCTAAGGAAGAAACCAAAAACGGAGAAATTTCATTCCCATCGTAAAGCTGCTGCTCAAAGCTGCTTAAATCTGCTCAGTGTTGGTGATACACTGCCATTCTCATGAGGTTTTCAGTTTGCCAAATGCTGGAAATGTTGGAATATTCTGGTTCTGGAGCAATATGCATTATTTTGAAAATATGAACATTTAAAACCCGTTACTTTGGTTTTTTTTTTCGGTCACTCAAGCAAATTTGAATTTATTTATTTCCTGGTTATATTTGGTGTAGTCACGTGCACTGGAGATTTTCCAGAATCCACTCCTAGACCTTTTTAATGTACCTTTCTATATTCTAGAATATCCCATAGAGTTTAGTCAGGGCCGTAAACATTACGGTGAATTTAAATGAACGAAATTCCTACTGAAATTGTGGGTTCTGCATATAGACGGCTAAACCAATTCCAGTGACGTTTCTGCCCTATGAGCTACCAAAACAATACATCCAAATTCCATGACTTCAGCTCAACAAAAACAATAAATTCCTCTCTAAATTTTTAATCTTATTTTTATTATTCATTGGTCATCTTTAGTGGTTTGAGTGTATGAGCACCATCTACGACTCCTAGAGCATTGTCTGGCCATAAAAATCTTCCCTAAATAATGAAATTTTCAGGGCTACAAACTAGAAAAAACAGATTAAGGGCTATTGAATAGCAACAGCTAGAATACCTTGGGAAGGTATTAAATACCATAACTACATGTAAATATGGGCTCACTACCAGATTCCAACAGGAGATTTTTCGAGAAATTATAGCTTAAATAATCTGCTCAAAAACCCTGGTTGAAAAGAATAAATGATATTCTATAACGTTGATTGAAACCTTTTGTTTGTTTGTTGTGAAACTGATTTTAACTATATGCAGGACCACGAAATTTCACCACGAAATTTCTCAACCAATTTCTCTAGTGGCTGCAACACAATCCAATCTAAGTAAAGGTTTTACAGATCATTCCGATATATTAATTTCTTTAATAATTAAAAAATCAAAAAATTAAAAAATTAAAAAAAAAAAAACATTTCAAAAAAATTAAAATTTCATGAAATCCTGCATCCGCAAGCCCCAGATCCATGGCCCACCTTCTGTATTGAAAATCTCGAAAATCTCCTCTGAAAACTACCTTTAGACGTTTTTCTAACCGATAGACACTCGTGCACTTTTTATTTGAATCCCGTTTTTTGCTATGATAGGAGAACACGTCCTTCTTCACTTTCCCCTCCGAAGAGTATGTTTTGGTTCATCCAAATAGCTAGCGGAATTCGAGGCTACCAATTCAAAAGCAATTTTTAAAGGCAATTTTTTCAAAGGCAAGTTTTAAAGGCAATTTTTAAAGGCAATTCTTTTAAAGGCAATTTTCATTACTGGATTCTCCAGTCTTTTCTCTTTCCTCCTCGTCTGGAATTGGTTGTGTTGGCGTCGGGTTCCTGTTGCACAACATTTGACGAGCGCAAGAAGGTGCTCCATCAATTTCACTCCTATCATAAACCGTTTTTTGGAGCTGGTCAGGATTTAAAGAGCAGTCTGCAGGATTTGGAGGTTCCGTCCCAAAGCAGATTTTCCGGTAAAGGCATTCGTGAGGCGTGGCCAGCCCAGGTTCGGCTTTAATACACTCAATACCATCGAACCATAAATTGTCCATGGCAGGACGGACTCTACCGCAGGGGTATTTTATGGAAATGAAGCCATTGTTTGGCTCTGGTGCTTGTTCTTCACGTGATTTTGATTCAGGCTGCAAATTGGTATTTTCGGGGACTTTTGGGTGCAAATTGTCATTCTCAGGTACTGCTGGGTGCACATTTTCCTCGTCAGGCACTTGTGGCTGCAAAAGTATATCCTCTGGTATTTTTGGCTGCAAATCCTCCGGATCATATAGCTGTTGCTGCAGATCCTCTGGATCGTATAGTTGTTGCCGCAGATCTTCCGGATCGTATAGTTTTGGCTGCAAATCTTCAGGCTCATCGGTTTGGTACTGCAATCTCGAAGGATCGTATAGTTGTGGGTGCAGTTGTTCAGGGCCACTTACTTGTTGCTGGCCACTTATATACTTTTTTTGATCATCAAAGTAATCCTTGCCAACGACTCCATTCTGGATATGGTTCATGGAGTCAATATAGTTTTTGGGGTCAACGAGATTGTTTGAATCCACGATGTTGTTGGGTTCCACAGTCGTCTTGGTCCCAGCCTCAGAGTTGGACTCTACCCCAGAATTGGACTCTACCCCAGAATTGAACTCTACCCCAGAATTGGCCCCAACTCCAGAATTAAACTCCACATTTCCACCACAGAGGCTTTGTTGAATGCACTGGGTAATTGTCTTTATAATAGATAATGCCTGAACCAGGCAAACCCCATCGTGCATGGGTTCTCTAAAGGGAAGAGAAGCAACTGAGGAAATATAAATAGTGGCTGAGAAAGCCATCACACTGGGTTTAAAGAAAAGCATGGTTATAATTTCAAAACAGTAAGAACAGGATCAAAGGGCCTTTAAGTAGTTCTCGACCAAGCCATGACTCAGATCAAAATCATTGACCTCAATCACATGAACTCAAATCAGTCAAGTCAAATTAGTGAATGACCAAAGACACTTAAAATCCTCCAGGAAAGGAAACCCATGAAACACTGGGATCCTCAATATTCTTAATTCTCATGAATTAGAGCCTGAACACTTGTGGTTATCTCGATGGCCCTAACCTGATCACCACTCGTTCGCTTTAACTTCTCCCTCTCCTCTCCCTCTCCTCTCCCTCTCCTCTCCCTCTCCTTTCCCTCTCCTCTCCCTCTCCTGTTTCCTGGACAATGGTGTGCTCCTCTCCAATGGAAAGTATAGCCGATCTCTGGAACCAATCATTCTGAATAGTAGTTCCAACGAACATTATATTTTTTCCAAAACTGTCAAGTATCAAGTCTCGAGTATCAACTATCAACTATTAAGTACCAACTATTAAGTACCAACTATTAAGTACCAACTATTAAGTACCAACTATTCAGATATTCAAGGATCTGAGTATTTAAGGATCTGAGTGTATATCGTTAAAACATATAATGCCATTAATGCCATTGATGAGTTTATGGCTGGTACCATTGGATTTGTGTCTGTTGGGTTTAACAGTGATTCAGTGGGCACTTTACTTTTCCATATGACTTTACCGGACGGATTGTTCGAGTTACATTAGATCATGCAGACTGGTCGAGCGCGCGGATGCGGCATAACCATGGCCACGCAGACCCATGACCCGGTGGGTGTTTTTGTTCGCGGACCAAGGTGAGAAGTCGCACCCTGAGTAAGGAGTTTTGAGGACCACTTGATGATTTGGGAACATTAGACGACTCAACACCGCGAATTCCTCCACACATGTTTTTCGCCACTTATAATTATGTATCACCATTATTTGGTGCGACCTCAACCCCAACCCATGGTCACAACCCAAATAACTACTCATCTCGAAATTCTGCCCACCCCTAAGTTATGCTTACCCCTAAATATTGCTCATCCCGAAATTAACTACCCCTTAATTAGTGCTCATCCCTAAATTAACTACCCCTTAATTAGTGCTCAACCCCAATAAAACACACTTTACTCCCTACGAAAAAAAAATTTATATAGAAAGGACGGTTGAGTTGTTTGTTTCTTGAATGGTACTGTTGGTCGTTTCTTCCTGGACTTTTCCAAGATACATCGAATTCATGACGATTATCATGACTTTACCATGGCTTATTGGGCTGTTCCCAATTAGACACGCACCTTTGGATCAAATCCGTCTTTTCGTCTAATTGTTCTACCCTCTGCTCATCAGATCAAATAAGTAGAGCTAGTGTAGGAAGAGAGAGACCAGATGTCCAGTTTGTTATATTTTTTTTTTGCCAAGAAATTTAGTCATTTATTCACATTAAAATTGAAACGTTTTCCAGAAATTTTGTTTTTAGGTATAATAAATTTTTTGTGGGCTCGTGGTTACTGCCCCAGAATTTCTCATGGGAAAACCCTGTTGTGTTTTTTTTATTCTGAGGTGCGACTTGTTGAGCCTTGGAGTTATGGTGTACATATAACTTCTCTGGGAGTGCACACAGTCGCTTCTCAGTGGTTTTCGACTTCACCCCCCATTACCAGTCCCAGATTAATGTAGGAGGGTACAAATTTGGTGACGTCATAGAATCACATAATTTCTTTTATCTTAATAAAATTCATGAGATTTTCTCTCAATTTCGGTTTTTAAGGTCACGTTGTAGTATTGAATCTTCCCTTTTTAGTTTCGCATTCCTACCCAGCCCAACCAAAATTGATAAAAAACCCCGAAAACATGCCACGCTGAAGGATTCTATAAAAGAAAAGTTTCTTTTCTCCATAAATTCATCTTTTTTTAACCTCTTTTATAATTGAATATCTGTCTAAAGTTCGGAAAAGTAACATTTTTCTACCAGACCTAGGGACAATATGCATATTGGTGAACGGCACAATGCTCATAACAGTACCGAAGAAAGTCCCCAAAACCTGGAAATGTCATCCCTCTTAGGAAATTTGATTTCAGCTAGAGCTTTTAATTAACAATAGGTGACTGTTTTAGCTCTCAATTTTAAGTGAGTACGTCCCAGATTCAGTTATTTTTCTCTCAGGTTCTGCCACGACCGTAGCCTACACCGTAAACTTTTCTTTTTTTTGTAAGCCAAAAAGTATCTTGCTACTTTGGAACACTATAGACGAAGCCCTGGTGTTTCTATACTGAAAATTGCACGCATTGAGTTACGGTAATAGGAAAGGCAAGGACCAAGGGAGTGCTGCATACAGTGATTTCAATTTTCCTGGAGAAAAAAAAACACACACACAATTATATATGACAACGCCTAGTTATAGCCTAAATTTTCGGAGTCACCATTGATGAATTTAAACCAACTTTCTGGATTTATGTACCTGTTTAAAGGTTGTCCTTGGCTGCAAAAAGCCCTGTCTGGCGAGATTTATATGCAGGATACATTTAGATACTCAGTTTCTAGATATACTTGAAACAAGCCCTGAACAACTAAGATAAACCTTCATCACTTAAAATTATTAAAAAAAAAGAGTTTCTGAATCAGGGACTAAATTTGATTGATCACTACTTTAGTAAAAATTTGGTTGACGCACGACCGTACGAATTGTTCGATAATCCACTCCACTCCACTACACAATTAGCAGTGCATCATTTGCAGTGACCAAGACCCTACAAAGTGACGTCATATAAATATAAGCAAAAAAAAAAAATTCATACTTGAATCCTCTACTTTACAAGGTCCCAATTTACCCCCGAAAGGTACCTTTATACACGATTCAGACTAAGACTCAAGGGAAGGCCTTGATCACAAAACTAGAAAACCCACCGAATCTTAAATAAAAAAAACAGATTAGCATTAAGTTTCTCACTTTTAAAAATTTTTCTGGTTCAGATCCTGTAATATAAACCAGGCCAGACAAGTGATAACCACCTCACAGTCATGCACAGAAACCACGAATTCTTAATTCGACGTGTTCTTAAATTTTACGAGTTCTTAAATTCTTAAATTCTTAAACTCTTATATTCCTAAATTAATCACGTGAATAAAGTGCAGTAGCAGCGTGACCGGTTCAAATACCGTGTAGGTCCCATTGAATGTATACTTTTCTATTGAATCGGAAATGCAAGGTGCAGTACATTCGCGCACATTACCGAGTGAAGAAGGTCATGCGAAACATGAGAAGTTAGTGGAGTAGACGTGCAGCAGCAGCAGCAGCAGCAGCAGCAGCAGCAGTAAAGTAAGGTAAAATCAAGTATAAACTTTCAGATTTTGGTGAAAAAGGGAGATGGAGAAATCCAGGAACCTAAAAGGGAAAATGTGGATCTGGTCTCGGGTCCAACTTCCAGGTTTTGGTGTGGCCGTAATCAAGCAACTTGGCAATTAGGAAGTGGGGAAACCCATAAAATTAAATCACTTTACGTGTCCAAAAATGCATCAGGTCATGCCAGAAGGTTACTTGGACTTGAATCCGGTATAAAAAAAGACAATCTGGGTCATTACTCCAAAAAAAAGTATCTTCGGAAAAGGTGTCTTAGGAAAAAGGTATCTACTTAGAAGCCTGGGTGTTGTATATCAAAGGCCCAATCTGCTGTTTTTCCAGAACCACCAAAATGAATCCAACACTTTTAATCCTGGCCTTTCTCTTCACCTCTACTGTTTATGCAGACACTAGGAGCTTTTACGCAAAGGTCAATGGTGCAGTCGGACAACTCTCTTATCTGCCCAAAGACAAATCTCTTGCTTTAGCCAGCTCCTTGGGTGTCCCCGCTTCCACCTTCAACTTGGACGATGACGGGATTGTTACTACTAAAGTTGGCAATAACATCAAGGTCATGGGGCTTCTGAGCCTGAACGGTATAGTTTTCGGCGAGGAGCCCGATGTGACTCCGGTTAAGGTAAAGTTGAACAATGAATCCATGGTGGAGAACCTTCATTCATCCGTCTGTAATTGTGACCACCACGCCTCTGGGGGGAATTTGAGGACGAAGCGGATGTTTTGCCTGCACATCAAGTGCTCCGCCGTTATCTTCTACCTTGTTCACCCTGGAGAGCCCAAACCTGGTAGCCCCAAAGAGCAAAAACCAGATAGCCCTAAAGAGAAAAAACCAGATAGCCCGAAAAAGAGCTGGAAAACAAAATTCTCCGATTTTTGGAAAGGTTTAAAGCTGGATATTGGGACTGCATCCTCAATTTATGAGTTGAGCACCATTGATGATTATTCAACGGTTTGGGTGAAGTGAACGACCTTTTAGCCAAAACCAATTTTGTTTTTTTTGTTTTTGTTGCATATTTGGCTTACAGCTATGAAGAGAGAATGGATATTTATAGAATTTCAATAGCCAAAGATGACTGTATATTGTTGCAAGCTGCATCTCCACGTAGATTTTCATTTTTCAATGTCAAGCTCCGTAGAGGCTCCAAAATGTCTCCACAATCTAAGGTAAAGCCGTAGCTGTACTGCTGGGCGTCATCGAAGATTTGTAGGAGCCATTTCTAAGACTGGGAGATTTATAGGGGCGATAATACGCTTTTTGGGGAGCTCTCAGACATTATCCTGGATTTTTAGCAGCCAAAATTGAGCAGTGTAGTGTGGAATCCAAGAAAAAATGAGTGTGATTCGGAGTATGAGCCCTCCAAATTTGCACACACAATAGATGAAGCTTTCAAGAGTAAATGACTTGGTACTGCCAGTTTTAGAAAAACAAAAATCATAATTGCAAAAGAATCCAAATAGAATTGGGGCGTTGCGTTGGGGTTTTTTGGCCTGGGGTGGCCGGGTGTACGGGTGTGTTTTCGCAGCCATTACGCCAGTCCCCCAGTCATCCTATACACAGTAGTTGACATCTTCATAGATACATCAAGAGTGTTCAAACAAATGCAGGTCTACAACGAATTTGTTCCTGTAGTTAAGTTGCTCCTGTAACTATGTTGTTCCTGTAACTAAGTTTTTCCTGTAACTAAGATTTGCTCCTATAAGTAAGAATTTGTTCTATGCACAGCCCTGGTGTAATCCCAGTAAATGTACGTTTGTTCTTTTCTAGTCCAGTTTCGTTAACACAGGTTAGTTTCTTCACTGGATTCTTCCCTGTTTCCCATGGTCCCTGAAGAACTCTACATGATCAGGTGATCTAGTAAAAGCGAAGCGCTTTCTTCCATACTAATAAAGTAATTCTCGTATCTTCAATGAATAATCTTTAAAATTGTATTTGAAGTTCCTGGTGAAATTAACAATAAGGTTGTAATGACGACGCACGAAAGCGCAATTGGCCTACGAACGTGAGACCGCGGTCTATAAAAAATGCGACTCGTAGGTGCGACTCGTAGGTGCGACTGCCAACAGAGAAGAAGTCTTTATTCCAAGTTATGGACAGTACACCAGACCAGACCAGACCAGTACACCCGACCAGTACACCCGACCAAAAGGCCAAAATCATTATAAGAATCCTGCACAAACTCTAGAGCCAGGAAGTATTTTTTTTTTTTTTACATCGCCTCACAAAAAGTGTCGGCTTCTACAAGCAGATCCTTCCGCTCATTGACGTAGTGTATGGCCATTTGTCGCACAACACCAGTATACAAGTCACGCCAAAGGAGACTGCAACCTTCAAATCAAAAAATAGAAAAAGAAAAAAACAAAAAAAAACAACAACATGAAAAAAAGCATAAAGAAAAAATATTTTATAAAAGTATCAGTTAAGAAAAATCTAGATCTAACCCTCAAGCATTGGACTCTGTGGCTTTATTCTATGAGATTAAATGGATAAAGAAGGGATTAGAAATTAAACTGTATTAAATTGGGATTATGGAATCATGGAATTATAGAGATATGGTCCTAAAATGGAATTAAAATGGAATTAAAATGGAATTAAAATGGAATTAAAATGGAATTAAAATGGAATAAAAATGGAAAAAATGGGAGAAAATGGTCCTAAAATCATGGATTTTGAAGAGCTAATGCTCAGTATTGTTTGATATTGACGTGTGGTTCAGAGGTCAGTGACCAGAAGTCAGTGGCCTAGGGCCTAGGGTCACGAAAAGTATGCGCGTTGATTTCCTAGATTTCATTTTGAAAAAAAAAAAAAGTAAAAAAAAAATAAAAAAATAAAACATTGTCTTTCACGAGGACTGCATATAGCCCAATGGATCATGAACGGTGACCATAAAATCACCGGGACCATAGATTGAAATTTCATTTGAAGCGAATTCTTAATGAGGGCTGGATATTTTAAAGGGAAAGTGTGGGAGCCCAAATTGATAGATCACGCCAGAGATGAGATACAAGAATGGTCACGGTATGCCCCAAATCTGACGTTCTTGAAATCTAGAACGTGACTCTGTCATTCCCATGAAACTCCTTTTGGCCCATGCAGGAATTTTCATGGAAATGACAGGTTTTAGGTTCTTTTTGCCTTTTTCAGATTCAAGGCGTTTTTTTCCGAGCCAATGCGTTTCTTTGGAGATGATAGTTTATATAAATGAGAACGTTTTATTCTGAACCGACCAAAACTAAAACTAAAACTAAAACAAAAACTAAACCAAAACCAAAACCAAAAGCAAACCAAAACCAAAAGGAAAGTTTAAAGCAAACAGTATCGAAATTATTTAAAAGTCACCAGATTGTATTCTTGATTCCACCATGAAGTACGCGAAATTGGCCCTTTTTGTTGCTACTGTTTGGGCAGGCGACACATCAAGAATCTTCTACACTAAGATCAACGACGAATTCATTCCTCTCACCAGATGCAATTTTCCAAACGCCTATTCTCTTGGCATCAGCGGCCCCGAATGTCTCATTGTCCCCGGTTTCAAAGTGATTAATCGCATAGTTATTAGTACAGACCCCCAAGACCCGGAATTTTTTGGCATTGTCAATGACTTTTTGGCCTTCGGCAAAGAAGTAGACAGACCGTTTCTCGTCAAGGTAGAATCGGATTGGAGGGTTCTGAATCTTGCTCCCTTCTTGTGCCAGTACAAAGGCTCAGACCACCGTTTTCTCATGGCCAAGGACCATACCACCACAATCGTCACTTGTTGTCCTGCAGATATTTACTTGGTGCCATTTCTGTGTTCGAAACGTATTTATTCTAAAAGAGCAACGGATTTGGTGTCTGGGAACCCAAAATCGCTGGATTGGCGGTTTCCACACTTGAATTGTTCTGCCCCACATTGTCCGAGTCTTCGAGTCAATCCGGAAACATGTGAGTGGTGATCCAATTTCTACCTGCTATCATGATCGTACTAGGAACGGAAAGTATCGGGACCCAAAGGAATAAACTCTAAAAACTGAATTTCTTTATAAGGTGGGTATTGCACACAAGCACCGGCTCAGTACGTATCATTTGAGCCAAACACTTCCCAAGTCTCCAACAAAAGCAAGCAAAAGAAATAAAAATAAAGGCTCATAAATATTAGCATGGTAATATAGAGCTGGGCTGTTATATACAGGAGCGCCAGGGTTGATACGTAAAAGTAGTTGGTTTCAGTAAGAGCAGTACAAATGATCCCCATTGTATAGAACCATCACCGTGGAAGACACCTGATGAGATTTATATAAAAATATGTTAAAAGACCTGAAAAATGTATAAAAATGTATAAAAATGTATAAAAATGTATAAAAACGCATAAAAATGGTATAAGAATGGAGTAAAAGAGCTGATAAATGGTATAAAAATGGTATAAGAATGGAGTAAAAGTGGATGAATGGACTTGAATGGACTAAAATGGACTAGAAATGTCCGATTCTTAAACCAGATTATTTTCCAACTATATATTTAATGGGAGAGTTTCATTCCATTTTAGATCATCCGCAAGGCATGGAAGACCCTTGACGATGTGTATAGGAAATTTCTCCAAGATAGACCAGTACACCCGAAGATAGCCCGTTGCGCAGCAGATATAGTCTGTTTCCATGAGACTTTCCTCTACGATTTGACCGTCTCTATAAGATAGGGTCAAATGCCAGTAATCGTCTTCACAGCAGCTTTCCTTTATGGTGGTTTTTTTTTTTTTTTTTTGAATGTTCAAGTTACCCTCCGATTCATGTTTGGCCAGCAACTTTTTGGCCAGTAACGTTTTGGCCAACAACTTGAGGTATTTGGGATTCTACCGGTCCACCTTCTCTTGAAGAGTTGATGAGTTGGAATCTCTCTTTATTTGTATGGTTTCAAGCATAAAAAAGGCGGACTTGTTGAGGTTTTTTATATTTTGCTACCCAGTCCAAATAGAAATCTAAATGATTTTTCATACTGTCTCCCAGAACACCTACCTTTCAGTCTAAGTTTACTTTCCTCACAAATTCTTCCTTAAAAAATATTTTTTTTTCACGGTGCACCTTTCAGTCTAAGTTTACTTTCCTAACAAATTCTTCCTTAAAAAAAATTTATTTCATGGTGCATGGGAATAAACACTTGAAGCTAAGTGAGTAGCCAGCTAGCACTGTTGAGCTGTCTCAAGTATAGTCTCATAACCTGGGACGGTCGTTTCATTGGTAACTAATTACTCCTTTAAAAAACCCACGTTGATACTAGTCGTAGTCATATCTTCTTCTGATTGGTTTCTTTGAACTAGTTCTGGGTTTGCCTGTTCGTCTCTTTTGGAAAGTCAACTAATAATCGTTCTACGTTTAACACCCACGCTCTTCAATATAAAGCACACAGTCTGTATCGCTTCAAAGATCCACATCACATGTTTCAGTTTGGTTTACTTGACTCTGACGCTCCGAGTCGGAACTCATGATATATAAGTAATTAAATTGGAACTAGGCAATCTATGGGCTTCAAGACCTTGTATTGAATGATACCGCGAGACAGAGTCTCGTAGTATAGCGAGGAAGACCAATATGCTACAGGTACTTTTGTTGAATTGCTGGAATCGTTAAAACATAGTGGTATTAATTCATAAACACAAAATTCTCGGGCAAGTTGTAAAAGTCAGGTAGACTCTTTAACACAGTAAATTAGCTTGACTTTCGGCATCAGCTCTGTCTTATTGACAGTTTCACCCCAAATCTCCTTGTCGGGGTCGACGGCCTTCTAACGAAAGTATCGCTATCGGTGCCGCTCAAACTGGTTCTTGTACCGGAACTTTTCAGGTTATTTCGTCATTCGTTGGCAGAGATGTTTACTCTTCAACGTAATCCAAAATACACTGTTTTGGTACTTCCTCCAAAATTACCAAAAGAAAGGCGCAGTCCTCTGGCACGACACCTTTCGCAT
>NLAM01001011.1:0-23781 GCA_002370325.1 Metschnikowia hawaiiensis
GAATGATTTGGTTTGGTTTGGACACTTTGGGCTAAAAGTGATAATCTAGAAATTGGACCCAAAAGCATTGATACTAAGACCGAGATTCCTAAGGTTACTACTCCAAAGCCTACTCCAAAGCCTACCAAGACTCCTCTCTCCATTGTCAAGAACATTGTGTCTGCTATCGCTGCTCCAGTGCACCAAGTCTGCGAAACACAGGTGGACCACTGGCTCCAAAAGCCTAAAAGCCAGTTATGGATTGANCTCCAGTGCACCAAGTCTGCGAAACACAGGTGGACCACTGGCTCCAAAAGCCTAAAAGCCAGTTATGGATTGAACTCAACTTGGATTTTATGCATGAACAGGTTGACATTTCTTTCACATGAATAGTATAGCTATAATGTTAATGGGCTGATCACCACATTGAAAGAAAAAAAAAAAAAAAAGTGACGCTATACCCTTTGAGCTCTGCATATTTATGCTCCTTTTTAAGAATACTTGCTTGTTTTGGATGAAGAAGCCGTCTTAGTCGCTTGATATGCCGAACAAAAGTGCCATGTTCGATGAGCAAATCAAGGCCTTGGCTCTGCTTGAAGTTACCCCGTAACTTTCGTCGCTCAACATGAGTTCTTTGGTCCAAGGATTAGAATCTCTTCAACATATAACGCTCAGGAAACTTTTGTCGTGTGATTCCAGGCTTCTTTCGTGGGAGTGGCTTTTTCCGAGGGCCAAGAAGAAATTGGCAGCAAACGAGGATCTAGGTTTCTTGGTGCTTGATGAAGCTCAAGATCTGCTCGACGTCAAGCGACGGTTCACTCTCCTCTGGCAGTTCCACATGAACGGGAACTCATCTTATACGAAAGCCTCGTCAAGTAGTCCATGAAGGCCTCGCAGATCTTGGGCTGGTTGCTGTCACCGTCGTAGTTCAAGTAGAACTCAATGATGCATCTGGAGTCATTGCAGAGCCTCTCGATGATGGAGAGAAGGTACCGTTTCTGGTGGGCGGTGGAAGTCTTCATCTCCGAGACAGGAAAGTAGATCTGCTCCCATAAAACGGGGTTCTCCTTGAATGTGCTTGTAAGACACACATGGTTCGGATATACATCCTTTGAACCTATGAACTACAAACTATGAACTATGAACTACTTTACAAACTACTCTACAAACTATGAACTACTCTACTGACTACAAACTATGAACTACAAACTAAGAACTAAGAACTATGAACTACTCTACTGACTACAAACCACAATGAACTACGCTACAGACTACCCTACAAACTATGAACTACAAGCTATGAACTAAAATGAACTAAGCTACAAACTAAGAACTAAGAACTAAGAACTAAGAACTAAGAACTACAATGAACTACGCTACAAACTAAGAACTACGCTACAAACTAAGAACTACTCTATGAACTATGAACTACGCTACAGACTACCCTACAAACTACAATGAACTACGCTGATCCAGTGATAATCCTCTTTATACGCTCTAGTCCAAAGCCTCAAGTTACTGTCATTTCCGTCCAGTATCTGTGTCCAGTATCTGTGTCTAGGATCTGTTTTGGAGTCTACAGTCATTGGGTCTTGCATTTATGATCTCAGGTTTACTGCTTGATTTCCCGGTGATGGCGTCAGCCAGTGGTCGACGTTATGCTTGTTGACATCGGACCTTTTGAAAACGTTACCAAGCTGAAGCCTTTGTTCGATAGAATCTTGGTTTAAAGAATCAAAAGTGTGACCCAAACCTGCAGTGGTCTTTTCATTCCAGAAAAGAACAAGGAGAAGATGAACCAAGCCCCGAGTGTTGCTGCTGGACGTGGTGTCAGCGACCCTACCACCGTTGAATCCATTGGATGTTGAGGTTCTACAAGCTACAAACTAAGAACTAAGAACTAAGAACTAAGAACTAAGAACTAAGAACTAAGAACTAAGAACTAAGAACTAAGAACTACAATGAACTACAATGAACAAAGCTACAAACTATGAACTACAAACTATGAACTACAAACTAAGAACTAAGAACTTTCATAATGGCTTTGTGAATGACTCGAGGCCACACTCGAGGAGCTTGTTTCAATCCATATAGAGATTTCCTGAGTTTAAGAACAAAGTGTTCTTTTCCTTGTTGAACATACCCTTCACGTTGTCTCATATAGATTACACCTTCACTCGTGATCAGTCATCTCTTCATCAGTCTAGTGATTGATCAATTATTTATTTCACTAGAGACCCATTTCTCTAGACCCAGCTCCAGATCCCGGTCCTTCCCTGAAGAATCTGTCAATTTAGGGCCATCTTTCTAGTGATCTAATTATCTAGTCATGGCTGGATTGACAGTTTAGTGGGGGTGGCCAGAAAACTATAACCTTGTCTCGTGCAAGGCTGTATGTTCCTGCATATAAACTACCAGTTCCTCTCCATAATCTATTTATCCATCCATCTATTAATCTATCTATTAATGTATGTATCTATTAATCTATTCAAGATGCCTATGTCTAATACTTATACCTATGTATGTATTTATGTATCTACTAATGTATCTATCTCCATGACCTGCATATAACATATATAGACAATTAGAGGAGGTTTCTACAGACATTTCCAGACATTTCCAGGGATTTCCAGGTTTTTTTTATTTTCCGACATTTACCGACATTTAACAAAATTGCCTTGGCTTTTCTGATACGTTTTGGTTTTCACAGAGATTTACAAGATTTCACCGGAATTTACCGGTATTTCCAGGGATTTCCAGAAATTTCACTGGTAATTTACCGGTGTTTTTGGCATTTTTCGGTATTTTTCGGTATTCACTGATTTAACGATATTCCACTGGATTTTGGTGTTTTGCCGGTATTTTTTGATATTTCACTGCTATTTTCCTGATATTTACCGGTATCTTACAGATATTTACTGATATTCTACCGATATTTACCGATATTTCTTGATCTTTACATGGATTTGGTGACACCTTTTGGGACTTTTTCTGGATTATACAGAAATTTATAGGTTTATAGGAATTTACAGAAATTTACCGAAATTTACCAGAATTCATAGGAATTTACAGGAATTTACAGGTATTCTACCGATACTTATTGATATTTCACTGACATTGTTTGGTGTTCTACCGAGATTTATTGATATTTTACTGAATTTCACTTGAATTTTTTGGTGTTTCACAGGTTTTCTGATATTCAATGGTACATTTTTGGTGTTTACTGGTCATTTTTAGGTCTTTTCTTGGTATTTTTTAGGTATTTTTTAGTACTTTACTGATATTTACTGATAATTTACCGATATTTACTGATTTTTTTTGGTATTTTCTGGTTTTTTTCTGGTCTTTTTTAGGTAGGTTTTTTAGTATTTACTGATAATTCACCGATATTAACAGCAATTCTTTAATATTCATTAGCATTTTTGGTATTCTTGGAATCCAAAGAATCAGGTGTTTACAGGTGTTCAGAGGTTTTTTAGAGGTGAAATTTTAGTACTTTTTAGTATTTTATGGTATTCTGCCGGTATTTTTCGGTACTCTGCCGTATTTCCTGATATTTTACTGGCAACCGTCTGATATTTTCCAGTTTTTCCAGGTTTTTCCAGGTTTTTCCAGGTTTTTCCAGGTTTTTCCAGGTTTTTCCAGGTTTTTCCAGGTTTTTTACCGTTTTTTACCGGTATTTCTTGATCTTTACATGTATTTACTGATAAGTATTGGGAATTTTTCTGTATTCTGCACAAATTTACCAGAATTTACAGGAATTTACAGGAATTTCACTTGTATTATTTGTTTTTTCCCGTTTTGTTTTTGATATTTACTGTTTTTTTTTTTGGTAATTTCTAGGATTACTGATGTTTCACTGACATTAACAGCAATTTTTGAGTATTTTTGGGCATTTTTGGTATTCTTGGAATCCAAAGGATCAGGTGTTTCAGAGGTGTTTCAGAGGTGTTTTACGGATATTTACGGGTATTTACTAAGTTTTACTGCTATTTACCGATATTTACCGATATTTACCGATATTTACTGACTTCTACTGAAATCCATTGATATTTACTGATTTCTACTGATATTTCCTTATTTTTTTGGAATTTCACGGGCATTTTCCGGTATATTTCAATACTTTTTAGAATTTTTAGGAATTTTTGGGACTCTTCCAGGATTTTAAAAATGTATAGTGAATTACCGGTAAAAGTGGAAATTTGGAATTTTTGGTGGTTTGGTATTTTGGAATTTTGGAATTTAAAGGAAATGGGTATTTCCCATGTTATATGCAGTACCATATACCGTTTGCTAAGGTCCAGTGTTGACTGGAGAAATCAGGACTTTTTTTACTTTTTCCACCATGAATTTTTACTTGATTGTGAAATTTATCAATAACTACTAATCACTAGTTTACACTAGTTTACACTGGGGATGGGAGTGGGAGGTAGGGGGAACCCTCGGAAATGGGTTTAGAACCGGGGGGAGCGATACGGAAAACACCCGTACACCAGACAAGGTCAGCAGAAAAAGGCCCAACGCAAACACCCTTTTTTTCACTAATTGGGTAGAAACAATTAGTTCTGTAGAATGCTGGAATTCCGGACATTACAATGAAGCTTTTTTGGAGCCAATAAAATGGCTTGGTGTGGGTTTGGAAGGAGTGTAGCTGGCGAGTTCCGGCCGCACCTCGGCCGGGGTTCGTAACCATACCCCGGAAATAAATTAACCAAAAAAAAGAACAAAAACCATATCCTAGACATGAACATTACAGTAAAGTATAAAGAGGGGTATTGGGTTTTAGCGTGGAACAGTGTGGCTTCGTGGAAAATGGTGTGAGTTATATGCAGGACAACAATATCCTAGCCTTGACTATTTCTGTACATTCAACCAGAACAACGGGTTAAAAGAAAGCTGTAATTTGTGCGTCCCTTGCTACGGGACCATCGACTGAAACAACAGAGGGAATTGCCTTTGGGAATGGTGTTGAATGCACCTCATCAATTATCTGCAGGAGTTTGGTATGTGCAGGTCGGAGGGGGTCGGTTCTCGGGTTCCCGACATAGCATCCACTTGTAATTCAAACTGTAAAGGTCGCAAGAGGTACTCTTAAAGCCATTAAATGTGGAGCTGGTTTCAGCCCGTGTGTGGCTAGAAATCTCTGACCTTGTCTCATGCACTGCTGCATGTCCTGCACATAGTTTGTTACCAAGACAGGTCACTAAAGAACCATAATTTGGGAACCCATAAATAGTTTTATACATTTTAAAAAGTTTTCCAGGAAGAAATGGTAGCCGTTTTCACTATAGACATTTATTTAAGCCAAATTTGTCAAATTTGGGTGTAGAAAACTCGAATTTTGAATTTAAATCAAGCAAAAAGGGAAAATTTGCTTGAAAAATTGTCAATAAATCAACAGCTATACCCCATAGATTTATTTCTAGGTGATTGAAAAGATTCTTTGGTGTGGAAAGTCTTTGGATCTGCCTCACGTGACCCTCAAACTATCCTGCATGTGTATGAATTGGGATCACGTGATTTTATTCTATTTGGCGTGCGAGGCTCAAAAGTAGTGGATCGAAACTGAAGTGATGGATGGATCAAAAACTACCACGTAGCAAGGGTCTGTGGATTGGGAAACGAAGCGTGTGGCACTGGAACAGGGCATCATAACCCGGTGCATGCAAGCCGGCCCGGGCTGCGTAACCGGTGCATGCAAAGATGAGCGCGGGCTACATAACCGGTGCATTAGATGCAGTGCGCGGGCTTCAAACCGGTGAGACAAGATCTGCCAAAAACACTATAAAACCACTATAAAAAACCAAAAAAAAACCAAAAAAAAAGTGCGTCCATCCACATAACGTCACCCACCTGCAGCCCGCGGCCCGAGGCTTGGCCGGCATTGCTTGGACGTGTGCCGGAACACGGAAATCCGTTTTTTTTGCGCATGGCCAGATCGGGTCGCGGCTAGATGCACGCCCAGCCCCACCGCGAGGCCAAGGCCCCGTGGCTGCGCGCAAGCTTAAATGACGCACTCGCTTCTTTTTCCGCCGTTGATTACATCGTGACTTTTTCCCTCCTCAAAACGCGGCCTTCTTCTTGAAACCACAGGGCAAACCCGCCATCGGACACCGGAACCACCGCCACCTGCACGCCAAACCCAACCTGAAACACACCTGAAACACCTGTGAAACACCCGTGAAACACTTTTGAAACTGCGGTGAAACACCTATACCGGCAAGTGAACCCGCCACGTGACCCGCATCCATCCTGAAACCCTCCCTTCCCCTTCCCCCCCTCCCTTCCCAATCTTCTTTACCCCCTTCATCCCTTCCGTCCGTTTCAATTCGGAAGCCAGTGACCCATGAGCGGAGCGTCCTTTTTCAGATTCCCCGCCCAATCCATGGATCCCAATGATGGACAAGTAAAGGAGAATAAGGCTTCTAAAGAAGGAGCCCGGAAAGGCCTCAAGGTGGAAATCAACATGAAAATGGCAGGTTTGCAGGAGAACGGAAAGGACCTCAGTCCAGGGTCCGTTGCAGCTTCGGAAACCGCCGAGGCCGATTACTTCACGCTAAAAAGCGGCGGTGCTGCTAAAGAAGAGCCCGTGGTGCTTCGAAAACCATTTGTGTCGGCGGCCAATTCGGGCTCCGTGAGCTCCGTGGGCTCGGAAGCAACGTTATCGGGCCTGGGCCTGGGCCTGGGCCTGTACACAGACCACTTTCTGTCGTTTTCCAGTGAAACTTTGGTGGACACGGCCTCGCCCAAGGCTCGTGGAAGAGCCATGGCCATGGCAATGGGCTTGGGGCCCTTGAGACCGCCGGAAGATCCCAACCCCGCTTTTTCCCGCCCTTCGAGGCCCAGCGTGGCGTCTTTACAGGAAGAACCCGAGCTACCGGGCCGGACATACACCGAGCCGCTTACGGCCCTCCCCAAGGCTCCGCCGCCGTCGCTTCCTACGCTTAGAAAACAGCACACGCTTCCGTGTCTTTTGAGACCAGAACCAAAAGACTGGGGGACCGGCGCCAGTCCTGCATACCGCCTCGGCTCCAGTGGCAATCTCTCTCCACGGGTCTCGGCCAAGAAGGAAAACCACCGAGATGCCATTGCCAAGCTCTCGCCCACCATCTCGTTTGTTTCCTCGGAAACCGTGGCGCTGCTCATCCAGAATAGCCTGATCAATAGCGAAACCGGTCTCCGCGATGTGTTGGTGCTTGATATCCGGTCGTTTGCCGATTACGTGAAAAACCACATTTCCGGGGCCATCAATATCTGCTTGCCGTCCACACTTCTCAAAAGAAGCACGTTTAACCTTAGCAGATGTGTGATTTCGTTGCCTACGTATGAGAAGACGGTGCTCCAGAACTATTTCCACTACAATGTGCAGAACGTCCAGGCGGGCCGCCGCGTGGGTGCAGGAAAAGCCATGGGGCTCTATGGGCTCCCTTCGATCGTGGTGTACGATACGCTGAACACATCGGCCAACGTGTACCATATCTGCCGGAAGTTGGTTGATTTTTCGTGCTACGAAATGGAGGCTGCTCCGCCGATCTACGTGGTGGAAAACGGCTTCGAAGGCTTGGGCGCTCTCTATGCAAACCTCTGTTGCAACGGCACCTCGGATCTTATTGATATCAGTAAGCTCAGTTTACAGGTGGAGGAAGCAGCGGTGGAGTCGCCCAAGCTCCGCGAGACGCAGAAACCCGTGGTTGTTTGGCCAAAAGCATCGTCCATGGATATTTCTGCCAGTGGAAAAGATGTGGTTCGGACCCCCATCATCTCCAACTTCTCGCTCCCCAAGAACCTTCCACAGTCGCAGTTCAAGATCCGGCACAATGAGGAGAAGTTTGACTTTTCCATGCCTCTGGAGGAAGAAGTGGCACCAATCAGTGAACCCATGACATCTCCCGAGGCCCGGAACCTTCCCGGGTGGCTCCGGGACTCTGCGGCCAAGCGGAGCCAGATCCGGAGCAGTTTCCAACGCTTGGAGGAGTGTGAGAAGCTCCGCTTGAACCTGGCCTTCAAGCTCAAGGCTCAGAAACACTTCCATACGCCGGGAGGACGCATCGATACTACGCCGGTGATTAATAGTGGGTTGGATTTCGGGTACAAGAACCGGTACAAGGATATCTTTCTCTACGAGCACCTGCGGGTGATCCTCAGTGACCGGGACGGGCAGAGGACGGGGCAGGAGCAGGAGCAGCAGGACTGTGACTATATCAATGCTTCGTACGTCCGGCCGTACCTGCAGGACGCGGGTATTTCCCAGTTTCTCCAGGCCAATGGGTGTTCCAAGACCCAGCTCAATTACTTGGCCACCCAGGGTCCCATGCAACGGACCGCCGGCGACTTTTGGCGCTGTGTGCACAACCAGCGGACTGTTTTGGTGGTATCGTTGACCGGAGAAAGCGATAATGGCGTGGAGAAATGCTATGCGTTCTGGAAACTGGGCGAATACCATTCGGAGCAACACCGGGTGCACGTGACACTCGTCAGCAGCAAGACGGTTCAAAACGTGGTGGTTCGGCAGTTCAAGGTGGAGATGGGCGGAGTGGAGCGGCACGTGACGCAGATGCATTTGAGCACGTGGCAGGACATGACGCTGGACGTGGATTTAAACGAGATTCTCTTGATGCTCAAGATGAAGAAACAGATCCTCGGCTGTGTGCAGTCGCTCCCTCCGTTTCCAACGCTTATCCATTGTTCTGCAGGCTGTGGCCGGACGGGAGTGTTTGTTGCAGCCGATATGCTCATCAATACGTTCCAAGGCAGGGAATTGACGGGCCATTTGGGTCTGGAACGTCACGTGAATCCGAAAAGTCACGTGGGCGTGGAAAGTCACGTGGATCTGGAAAGTCACGTGGATCTGAAAAGTCACGTGGATCTGGCAGATCAGTCAGATTCGCCGGACCCGGTTTACGAGGTGGTGAACGATTTAAGACGACAGAGGATCTCCATGGTGCAGACTCTTCGCCAGTACTCCATGATCTATAGTCTTTTGAGAGAAAGCATCAGAAAGGACATGTGTTGACCAAGAGAGACTAGAACGGGATTTAATATAGAATAGTAATAGAATAATCATTAATTTAGATTATGGATGGAGTGGAGTATGATAGTTGGGGGTTATGTGCAGGATCGAGAATTAAGTCACGTGACCATATAGTATATGCAGGACCAAGATTCAAGTCACGTGAGATGCACTATACACAGGATTGAGGAATGACCCAGACTATAACGACGAGCATGAAGTTAGTAGCTATTGAGAGAATTGACTAAAATAATCTTTTCAGTTTATTTTATTTTATTTGTTCATTGTTACATTTTTTAATTTATACACTTTTCGATTTTCACTTGTTTCAGGTTCAGGTCTGTTCCAATTGAGCAGGTTGGTCCGTCAAACCGGGGAACTCCAGCCCCGGGTTCCTCCTTGGCCCTTCTCTCCAAAGATGGAATTTTTTGGAACCACCTCTTCGGAAAATTCTTCCAAAATCCTGTGCCTTCCAAAATCCTGTATCCAAAACTTCTGTTTCTTCCAAAATCCCGTTTTCTGTGACCTGCATAATGAAGCTGGTGGCATGTGTAAACGTCCTTTTCACAACATTGGAGTGTGGCATCAGATGCAGTTGAGACTATTGACCTTTGCATTCAGATTGATCATCAAGTCATCAACTCATCAAGTCATTACTCATTGACTCATTGACTCATAATTGCCCAAAGTAGACATTGACCAAAATAGGCATTGACAAAGTAGACATTTCCAAAATAGACATTGAAAAAGTAGAAATTTCCAAAATAGACACTGACCGAAATAGACATTTCCAAAGTAGACACTGAAAAAGTAGACCCAGAAAAAGTAGACATTGAAAAAGTAGACATTGAAAAAGTAGACATTGACCGAAATAGACATTGACAAAATAGACACTGAAAAAGTAGACACTGAAAAAGTAGACATTTCCAAAAATACCCATTGACCAAAGTAGACATTTCCAAAGTAGACATTGAAAAGTAGATAATGAGCCACCAACTAATTGCCTCATTGACTCATTGCCTCGTATCATCACTCATTGAGCTGCTTCCATTTTCATTTTCATTTTCATTTTCCCCTTTTCCCCTTTTCACTCTTCAGATTTTCAATTCTTCAGACTTTCCAACTCTTCAACTCTTCAGATTTCATGTTCATTTTTATTTTCATTCTTCACGTTTCCCACTTTCCTTTCTCATAGTCCCGAATGTATTTTCCTCTCAATCTTTTCCTGTTTCTTCATTTTCCTGTCTTCCTTTAATCTTTTCCTGTTTCTTCAATCTTTGTCGTTTCTTCAGTCTTTTCCTGTTTTTAAAATCTTCATGTTTCTTCAATCTCTTCCTGTTTCTTCATCTTCTCCTGTATCTTCAATCTTCATCTTTTCCTGTATCTTCAATCTTTCCTTTTTCTTCAATCTTTCCTTTTTCTTTATTTTCCTTTTTCTTCATCTTTTCTGTTCATTCATCTTTTCTGTTCATTCATCTTTTCTGTTTCTTCATCTTTTTGTCTCTTCATCTTTTCCTTTTTCTTCAATCTTCCCCTGTTTCTTCATCTTTCCTGTTTTTAATCTCTTCATGGACAGTAAACGATGATGAAGAGAACAGTTCCAGAATCAGTTCAGGCCATGTTCTTGTTCATGTTCTTGTTCATGTTCATGTTCTTGTTCATGTTCATGTTCTTGTTGTGGAGGTGGAGGTGGAGGTGGAACGGAGGCACGACGTTTGAGGAGCTTCAAATCGGCTTGTCCCTTGTGCGTTAATCCCTGATTTTCAAGAGCCGCTCTCCTTCTCCGGTGTCCTTTGTTCCCCAATTGTGGTCCCCCACTTCCTTGTGCTTCTCCCCCACTTATCCCCGTTCCAGCCATCTCAAGCCGCTTTTGCTCTCTGTAGGCTGCAAACTCGCCCCGTGTCATAAAGTAGATATCTGTCAAGACACACCCCATGGTGCCCGTGCACGGCTTGGTGTCGTCGTCGACGTACCAGAAGTTTTCCCAGGCACAGAAACACACTTTGAAATCGACGTTCATGACCTTGGAGTGTTCATCCAACTCAATCACATGCGGCGTCACCGCGTCTCTTTTGCCAAAGACAAAAAAGTCATCCACAGTGCCAAAGATCACCTCTCGTCTGCCTTTTCCAGAGGTAGCAACGCCATCCTTCAATTTGAAGCGGGAGAGCGGCGAAAGCCTCCAATCGTAAATCGACGCAAAGTCATAGTATGCCCCGGGAGCCCGCCTAAGCCGCCGCAACTTGCCGTTGAATTCCGTGTAGAAGCATCGAGAGGACTCGGCCCATGCACTGGCTGCGAAAAGAATCCCGAGGATCAAGTGGTTTGGGTTCATCGTGGTTCAGTGGTGTGATATAAAATTCACTTGGGCTCGATGGATGACCTGGGATAGACTGTGTTTTATACCATAGTTTTCCGAAAGGTGAAAGGAGTCACGGGTAGCCTTGCCGTAGGCGAACATGAATGCAAGCTTGGCCAGGAAAGTTTGTTTGGACAATAGCCGTTTGCTGCCTGGTATTTGAGTTCTCGCCATGAAATGGTGTGTCATTGTCTTCCCAATATTTTCACCTCTTTTCACTCACCCTTTTCCCCAAGGACCCAGAAACTCCCAAGGCCCCAGAAACTCCCAATGCCCCAGAAACTTTCCTAGATCCCCAACTTAGATCATCGACTCACCATCTTTTTGTCCTTTAACATCACCTTATGAGAACACCACTCCCAAATACGAACTCATTGCTTTTAGTCCTTTTCGGCAGGCGACTTGTTCATTCGGAATTGCAGGGACTAGGTTCAATGCAACGATGGAAATGGATTGTTCATAAGCCAAACTCGGAAAAAAGCTTATTTTGTTTTGTCATTGAGAGAAGCTTATCTTGTCATTGAGAGAGCTTATCTTGTCATTGAGAGAAGCTTATCTGGGGTCTAGACCAGACCCGGGTTTATCTCATAGCCAAGCCAAAGATTAGGGGAAGGTATTTGCCCAAGGTTCCGGTCTGGTTTTTCAGTTCTGCGGAAGTCAATTTTTTTGCGGACTTGTTTTGATTGGAAAGCAAAAGCTTGGTCAATTCCCTTATTAAGAGGTATCTGCATCTTGTAATCCAATGCACAAGGTCACGCACATGAACCTCTTTTTGAACCTCTTTTCAAATGCTTGAGTAGTCCTGACACAAAGAGGACTTAAATAAAAGACGCAAATAGCACTCCATTCATATAGAGGCGTTTTTCTTTTTTTTCTTTTTTTGAGGGCCTTCTCTGGGACCACCAGTCCTTGATCTCGCACACGACTTCAACATTGCCACTTTCATGGAATTTGACAGACTCTCCAGTCTCCAGTCTCCAGCCTTTCAAACCAGGTGTATCATGGAGTTGTACTGGTCGTAAATCGCATCCTTGATTCCCAAGAGACCAGAGTTAAAGGTATGGCTTCAGTGGAGTAGAAGGGTGGAGTAGAGAGGTGGAGTAGAAGGGTGGAGTAGAAGGGTGCACTCTCAATTTTGCAGCCACACGCAGAGCTGTAAATAACCCCACTAGAGTCTGAAGGTGCCATTCATAAATAAAAAAGATCCCAGGAAAAGTGGGAAATGCTCTTGTTAAATATTAATGGGAACGAGCATCGTACATGCACCAGGGGATGAAACACGGGCTGCATGATGTGGTATGCGGTTTCACATTTGGTACATTATGGGGATGCATTTAGCTGCATTTAGTTGGCGCATGATGCCCCGATCCAGTAGGCGTTCCGATAAACGGCTGCTGCATGTGTTTTGGCTGCATACGGTTCTCGGGTATAAATAGGGCCCGCCCCCCCTCATATGAAATTACTGCCCCCCATTTTTCCAAAATGATTTTGACATCCACTACACCGAATTCCCCCCTTCATACGCCAAGAGGATAGGGTTCAGATCGAGATGATTTGAGTCTAACATTCTTTCATGATACTATATTTTTGAATCGCTTGAATGGATGAAGATAATGTCATTCTTGGTCTGAAACCTATGCCTATAAAGTTACTACTGGAGATAGATACGATTTCAGTGAACGAATTGGAATTTACAGAAAAAATTATTTCATTGATGTGATAAAAATTGATGGAAGGAGACTGATGACTGGATACAAAGAGAGAATGGGAAATGGAGGTTGAACGAATTATCAAGGTCCAAGACATTCATGATATGCTTCCATGGTTCCATGCTTAAACACTCTCGTGGTTCGCCTCAATTGCTTCAGGTTACTCAACAGTTAGACTCAATGGACCCTGATTTGGAGTTTCAATTTCCAGAGTACTTTATTCATGTTTCAAGGGTTCCCTGGTTCCGTCTACATCGTTTCAGTGACCTCCTATTTTTGATCTATATCATAATCATTAGTTTTCGTGGACCTTCGTCAACACATTCTTCAAGTTACCTGGGTTGGCACCAATCACCTTCTCCACAACTTTGCCGTCCTTGAAAATAAGGAAGGTTGGCATGGAAGAGATCTCGTACTCTTGGGCAACCTCACCCAACTCATCGACATCGACCTTGATGAACTTGTCGTCCGAGTATTGCGTGGCGAACTTGTCAACCATTGGGGCAATCATCTTGCAAGGGCCACACCACGTGGCGAAGAAGTCGACCACCACGAACTTGTCGTGCTTCAAGGCGTCATCGAACTCGGCTTTGGTGTTAACTTGTTGGACCATTTTGTTGTTTTTGCTTGCTGTTTGCTTGCTGTTTGCTTTGCTTTGCTTTGCTGGAGGAGACGTTGGGGAAACGGGCGCGTATTTATAGTGCGACGACCCGCGCCGCGCGTGTGCAGGCGCTTACAAATCTGGACCACGTTGAATTACAAAGCAACGCCCAGACACGTCTTAGTCAACTAAGCCACAGTGACTTCTCCAAGGTTCCACGAAATTCTTTTGCGAATTTGGAATTTGGAATTTGGAATTTGGAATTCGGAATTTGGAATTTGAGAATTGGAAGAACTCGATGGAATATTAAAGAAGCTCAGGAATTCTTTGAGAGTCTAGACATTTGGGTTAATTCATTGTCACATGATCAATCACATGAGCAGTCACATGAGCAGTCACATGATCAATCATAGCAACATAACTAATCCATTTCATCCTAGCCAGGAAAGACTAATGGAATTTTGGATGGGATTCCAATTAATCATGCTTTTGTCTTGGCCTATGCTTTTGTCTTGGCCTGTATGCACTCCCTGTATTGGGAGTCTCTCTCCTCCAGATCGTAGAGTCCTCCGTCAAACAATAAAAAAGAATCATCAGGAACTTTTCATTTTGGTCCAATCATATTCAAGCAAACACCCGAGACTTTGTTTCCCAAAAGGGAAACCACGTGACCATCAACAAATGAACAAATGGTTTAGACTTTAAAAGCCCAAAACGGAAGTCAGTTCCGGGCCTCAGCTAAATTGATCCTGCATTCTTCTTCAAACCATTAAACCTTGGATATCCCTTTAAATGGTAACCATGACTCTCAGGAACTCTCACTTCAAAATGTTCTGTCAAGGTGATTCTGTCAAAAGGTCCTGGGCTTTAGAATCTTTGAATCCTGCATAGTAAATGGGAATCGTAGGTGATGAAAAGATAATCCAACCCAAAAGATATTCTGGAAAGATTTGGCTGAAAAAAAACATTCCAATTTCTGAGCCAGATCATCCGGATTGTTGAATGGTCACGAGATTCTAGAAGAAGCCGGATCCCTAAGAAGGAATTTGGATTGAGTTAAAACGAAAAGCCAGACTTTCAGGGTAAATTGGTCTCAACGTTTATCTCGTATGCAAAAGATACTCCAGATTTCAATTTCCCGATTTCAATTCCAGGTTTCAAGTTCCAGAAGTCAGTTCCCGATTTCAATTCCAGGAACCAGTTCCTGAGAAGTGATTCAGCTCCTCAAGTAAATCCATAAATAGGAATTCCATTCTTCATCAAATGGTATTGGATGGAGGAATTGAAGAACCCAGGAAAAAACGTTTCTTGCCGGCGTTGACTCCCTAGCTTCGTACCCCCCTCCGATTGACCACCATTCAGATTGACCAGGGGGGCTGTAAAGTTCCAAGAGTTTCCATTACCCAAATGGGTACCCGTGTCCTTAGGAATTAGGGATTTGGATTTCAAAAGGGAATCAGAGTTCCTAGAAGGGAAGACAATCTCTAAGAGGCAGGTAGATTTCCCAGAAGGGAGGACAATCTCTAAGAGGTAGGTAGATTTCCTAGAAGGGAAGAGTTCCCTAAAAGGTAAGTGGATTTCCTAAAAGGGACAGGTAGCCCAAGAAGGTAGTACTCCAAAGCCGTCCCATGGTCCTAAGAAAAAGGGTCGTGTTGAAAAAAGAGGGTGGAGGTTGTGAGAGGCGGATCTGGCTGCAATTTATATTCGCACCTCCCCCCGCGCGTTTCACATTTTTGCGGCCACAAAACCGCATGTTCCTGCGGTATATAAAAAGGCGATCCCCCCCATTTTTTTTCACACCAAATTTATACGTTTCTCTTCCTTGAAATATGACTAGATGTTCTTTTGATCCGTCGACTGCCATACAAAATCGATGGAACGAATTCGATGATGGATATTTCATCCATCCATTTATCCTATATAAATAGGCCATACCCTTTGAAACAATGATTCATTTGAAAATACACATTTATCCATTTATCCATTTATCCATTTATCCATTTATCCATTTATCCATTTATTCATTTATCCATTGATCCATTTATCCATTTATTTATTTGGGACCAATTACCCATACCATTTATTTACAGCATACATTGGTCTTTAACGAGGTTGCTTAAATTTTAAAAAAGCTGGTGACCAAGACTATGGTTGACTGCACACTAGTGTTCAATGGTTGTCTATCATAAACGCTCAAGGGCTTGATGTACAAAAGCCACAAGTTGTGGGTCTGGAAGGTCCCGTAACGTTTGCAAAAACCTTTTCTTGGCTGATCTATACTGCATGATGGCTTCAGGGGCGTTTTCGTTGGAGTCCAAGCTTTCAAGGCTGGTTTCAGCCGCACACCGGAGCAATTGGACAGTTCTGGTGATGATGGCTGGGTCTATCGTTTCGGAGTTCCCCGTCTGCTGCATGATATGTGGCACACTAACATACGTGTCGTTATAGAGAACGCCGAAAGCCGTTTCTCCTGCAGGCACAACGGGCGACGAGAGTTCGTGGTGCTCGAGTTGTGCTATTATCGGCAAAATGTCTTCCTCCAGGTACTCCTCCTTCAAATCGGCGGATTCCTGGTTCCATTTTGGATAATATTCCAAGCCCTCGATCATGAGAAGAGGGAGCCGACCTAGATCTAGACTTAGGTTGTTGTTGTTGTTGTTGTTGTTGTTGGTGGTGAGGGTCATTGGAATGGCAGGAATCACATGAAGCCATTTGGCCATTCGAACAATGTTTTGGACACCGGTGATTTCAGCCACCACGGCGTCCAAATTGTCAATGTGCCACGTGAACAGCGTGGTTTCTGCAGGAACAAAGCCATACGTGTTGAAGAAGTGATTGACGCTTGGCTGGGGATCATACGAAATGGTGATTTCCGTGTTGGCACTTGTTTCTTGGACGAGCCGCAAGATGATGTCATTGGAAGCAAGATCCACATCAAAAACGGCTACGTTTGAAGCTGAATGGTTGGCGAAATCAAGCATGGGAACGAGCGTCACGTTGGTGAAGAAGTCTTGGGAGGGTTTGGGACTGGAGCCGTTGTGTTTGGGATCTTTGGTGGAGCCATGCAGCTCTGCCACTGGGATCTCCAAAACACGTGACACCACTGCCCTATGGAGTTGAAGGGCCTGGTTGAAAGGGAGCCACTGGCGCAACTGCAGGACGCCTTCCACGGCCCTTTGATAGTCGTTTTTGACTGTTTCAAGTTGGGAAAGTTGCAGTTCAAGAAATGCATCTCCCACACAAAAGTCCGGGTCCAAAGCAAGGGTTTCTGTGGAGCTAAGGCACTCAAGGTACGGCTGGAAATGAGTGTCCATGGTATGGCTCAAGCAGACAAAGGCCCAGATATAATTTCGGAGGATGATTGTTTCCGAGACGGTTTCGGAACATGCAAGAAACCGGTTGATGATTTTGGCGGCGTCCGGGTTCGAATGCTGCAAACGGGACTTGAGGGCCATACACGACGATAAGTCAAGGGCGGCTGATTTCGGGGTCCGCAAAATGACGGTATCTTCCGCAAGAGGCACGTGACTGACGAGTCCATAGCCTCCGAGGGTGCTTTTCTCGACCCTGACATTTTCATGGAGACGGATGCCTTGAAGAGATGCCCAGTGGAGGAATGATTGCATGATACTAAAAAAGGTGATGTTGGAGGGAAATGTGCAGGAGAAGACAGCACCTCCGTACACCCGAGAGATTTGAAATGAACCGACTGAAGCAGGTTCCCCCAAAAAAGAAAAGAAGGTCAAAGTTTAAGGGCTTGTTATTTCTGAAACGAGGCTTACAATAAAGGGAATACAATGGGATCAAAGAAGGTTACAGTGGTGCAATTATGTGCAGGACATTCCACATTCGGGTCGATTATGGTCAATCGCTTGAATAAAAGAGAAAAAAGAGAGGAGAAGAAAAGAGAATTAAAGTGGATTTTCATGCTACATTTGATCCTGGAATGAGTGGTTTCTTTCGGATGAAGACCCAGAAAAGGAAGTCATAATCATTTTCCCTCGGTCATTGAGATATGGAATCAGATATTTCAAAAGGGTTTGAGAATATTCCCCAGAAAATAATTATAAAGAAGTTAAGGCAAACTTCAGTGTCCAAGCTTTCTTTTTCCGAACTGGGGATTTGAATCCAAGATCTAGCATCCCTTCTATACTTATAGATGGATCTCCCGGATCTAAGTTCTGAAAGGCGTGGTGGACTCATAATGGGGGGAACAAAATCCTCCGGGTTTTTCCAGAGATTACCAATACTTAGTGAAGATGCAGAAATGGAACCGTGGGGATTTGGGCTTCTTAATTTTTTTTGGCGACTCTAGTCTAAGGAATGGACTAATTTACAAGATCTGATGGTTTGAGAAGATTCCCCGGAATCAACATAATAATAAAGAAATTAAAGGAATAGATGGTCCAGGAGATTATGGAAATGGGACTGATTATAAATCAAAAAGAGGGATACGTCAAAGATCGATTGGAAGTCCAAAACTCCAAAATGTTTTCGAAGATTGGATTGCATTCAGTAGATGAAGTGGTAATAGAGAAAATGATCCAATATACGGAAACATAAAATGTGTACAGGTAGAAGAGAGAGGTGGAAAGAAGTGGAAGAGAATAGAAGTAGAAAAAAATAAAAGTATAATAGAGAAGAGAATAGAATTAGAGGTGGAAAGAAGTGGAATAGAATAAAAGTATAATAGAGAAGTATAAAAGAATAATAGAGAAGTATAAAAGAATAGAAGTATAATAGAAAAGAATAAAAGAGAATAAAAGAGAATAAAAAGAGAAGTAGAAAAGAAGAAAAAAGAAGAGAATAGAGGTAGAGGTAGAAAAGCAGTATAATAGAAGTAGAATAGAGTTAGAGGTAGAAGGAGAAGAGAAGCAGAATTAGAATAGAATATAGAATGGAATATAGAGTAGAATACGAAAATATAAAAGAGACTTAGAGGGATAAAATAGAATATAGAAGTATAATAGAATTAGAGGTGGAAAAGAAGTAGAAGTAGGAAAGAAGAGAATAAAAGAGAATAGAATAAAAGAGAATAAAATACAAGAGAATAGAGTTAGAGGTGGAATAGAATTAGAGGTGGAATAGAATTAGACGTGGAATACCAGTAGAAGTATTTTTCCGGTGGAAAGGTCTATGGCTTGGAATAAAAGATAGTAGAGGAGAATAGAAGTAGAAGAGACTAGAAGTAGAATTAGAGGAGAATAAAAGCAGAAGTAGAATGGAAGTAGAATGGAAGTAGAATTAGAAGAGAATAGAAGTAGAAGAGAAGAGAATAGAATTAGCGTGGAATCAGCAGTAGAAGTAGAAGTAGAAGAGAAGCAGAAGTAGAATAAAAGAGTATAAAAGAGAATAGAAGAGAATATAGTTAGAGGTGGAGTAGCAGTAGAAGTAGAATAGAAGTAGAAGTAGAGGTCGAAAAGAAGTAGAAGAATTTTCTGGTGGCAACGGTCTATTGCTTTTATGGGTTTTATGGGTTTTATGTCTTTGATGCCTTTGATGTCTTTTATGGGTTTTCTGATGAGTCTATCGCTTGAATAAAAGATGGTAGAAGAGAATAGAATTAGAGGTGGAAAAGAAGTATAATAGAAGTAGAAGTAGAAAAGAAGTATAATAGAATTAGAGGTGGAATAGCATAAGAAGTATTTTTCCGGTGGCAACGGGTCTATTGCTTTTATGACTTTTATGACTTTTATGGGTTTTATGGGTTTTATGGGTTTTTTTGATGAATCTATGGCTTGAAAAGGGTTTATTGCTTGGAATAAAAGATAGTAGAGGAGACTAGAAGTAGAAGTAGAAGTAGAAGTAGAAGTAGAAGTAGAAGTAGAAGAGAAGAGAAGAGAAGAGAAGAGAAGAGAATAGAGTTAGAGGCGGAAAAGAAGTAGAAGTAGAAGAGAAGTAGAAAAGAGAATACAAGTATAATAGAATTAGAGGTGGAATAGAGTTGGAGGTGGAAAAGAGAGAATAGAATTAGAGGTAGAAAAGCAGTATAACAGAATTAGACGTGGAGTAGCAGTAGAAGTATCAATAGCGCACGTAGCTGGCGTGGCAGCTTTCCAGTCCACAGAGGTCGCTCAACAATTGACGACCATCCACAGCGATGGGCAGTCACATTTGGACTCGTATGGAATGTGCACATTGAATTCTACAAATTCGAACCGGTCTTAAAACCTAGACTAGTCTTGGGATCTACTGGTGGACCTAAAAGATGGTTCAATCTTTGCTTATTGAAGCCGTCCATAGTTGACGTTTTGAACAATTCGCATCAAAAGCCTTGTGAGACGAGATACGGATGGAATCATGACTTTAATGAAAAACTTAGCTTTCAGAAGGTAGAAATTCGAGAAAGTAATATACAAAAAAGATTTCGAACACTTGACATACTTACTCGGACTTCAGTATCTATCGGATCAACTATATATCTCACTACCGGCTCTCTATTACACCGCAGCTTGCTGAGACTGGGACATGACACGCTCGGTTCTTTCAGCATCAAACTCAAAGTCGTAGTACGACTTATCGTAGTACCACTTATCGTAGTAGTGAACACGGATAAATCCGTCACCTCCGCCCGAAACGTAACCCAAGTCGTCCGGGTGCACGGCCACCGTATTCAAAGGTCCGAAATGTCCCTTGACCCGGCCAATCTCGTCCATAAAGATTTGGTGGTAGAAACGAGCCTCGAGTAAAGCTGCAAGGTCGTATAGATGCTTGACAGGCGTACAATAATCGGTGGAACGGCCCTGCAGTCGTAGACTGTACTTGACAAAAAACACAGGTTCTTCCACGGTGGATTGTAGTAGGTGATTGACGGAGGTGTCTATAGGAGGATTTTCGTAAACACTAGACATGATCTCCATAATGATCTCTTTGGAAATGACAATTCCTTCCGCTTCAAAGGATTGCAACTTGTCGTACATAGTCAAGTAGTCGGCATCTTGGTATAACTGAATGATCTGCGTTTCTGCCAGAGAAAATTCATGGGCTGGTGGTTTAGAATTTTTCAGGTGGCAACGGTCTATGGCTTGAAAAGGGTCTACTGCTTAAAAAAGGGTTTATGGGTTTTATGACTTTTGGTGGGTCCATGGCTTGGAAAAAGGTTTATTGCGTGGAAAAGGGTTTATTGCTTTTATGGCTTTTGATGAATCTATGGCTTTTGATGGCTTTTTTGATGAGTCTATTGCTTGGAATAAAAGATAGTAGAGGAGAAGTAGAAGTAGAAGTAGGAAAGAATCAAAGTATACTAGAAGTAGAAAAGTTCCAATAGAACAAGGAAGACATTCGATTTGTCACGGTCGAAGAACAGTTGCAGCAAGTGTCAAATCAGACAAACATCGAAATAGGACTATTTGAAGAAATGATTTCTTCAGCATTACTATTCAGTATCTCCTTGAAACTTGTCCTCCTTCTCATGCTCTTGGTCCTAGTACTCGGAATTTAATTATATAATCAATCCAATAATCTTGATAATAATCTTGAGTGAGTCATCTTCAACAAGTCACCCTAAAACACCACCCTGGCCAAGGAAATGAGAGGGTGATTATATTGTGAACAATTCTATTTTTGTGCGGTTCGATTATGGGAAATTCTATGGTCTGTTTTTATAATCTGTTTACTTATATTATTATAAAAAATACTTTTAATGGGCAACGTTTGACAAACGTAAATATTGCTAAGGCATTAACACCTTTAAAATGCGGCATATTTAGTCTCTCACCTAAAATTGAACTATAGTATATGGAAATATCAATGGCCATCCACTTTCCTCATGCTACCACCATGGCCAAGGAAATGGTTTTGTCGACAAGATCCCAAAGAGCGAAATTATGGACAGAACAGACAATGGCAGAAACGTAAAGACGGTCATCTCCACAATTGCATAGCCTTAAACTGAAGAATAAAGAGAATAAAGAGAATTAAAGAGAAGAATAAAAGAGAATTAAAGAGAATAAAAGATAAGAGAATAGAGTTGGAGGTGGAAAAGAAGTGGAATAGAATTAGAGGTGGAATAGAGTTAGAGGTAGAAAAGCAGTAGAAGTACTTTTGGTGGAAAAGGGTCTATTGCTTGAAAAGGGTCTATTGTTTGAAAAGGTTCTATGGCTTTTGGTGGGTCCATGGCTATTACTATATAGTTCAGACTATGACTTTACGTAATTATTAATAAAATTCGGTATTGGGCGCTCGTGGTGATATTTTTGTTAGTTTACTCAATCACTAGTCGTTGAACGTTTATATATCTATTAAAAACTAATATATATTTCGCTTATGGCTTTTGATGAGTCTATCGCTTGAATAAAAGAAAGTAGAGGAGAAGAGAATGGAAGTAAAGAATGTATGGAGGGGCACCCTCGGAAATGGCACGTGCCTGGGGACCTGTGTCACCGTAAGTGCCCACACACACAAGATCAAGACTTGTTCGTGATATATAGTTATGGCGAAATTGAGGTGATTCCAAAACTGTAGACGATTCTGAAAAATATTTTTTCGTGGGGAGGATGAAACGACCCAAGTCAATAGGTCGGAACTGGATATAAGCCCCGGAACTGGATACAAGCCCCGGATCTCGATACAAGCCCCGGATCTCGATACAAGCCCCGGATCTCGATACAAGCATGCATCTTCCAGCCAAAAGGTTGCAATGGTTACACCAAGTGATAGACTACTATACAATTACCCTAGGTCTTAGTTTGAAAATAGATCTACTCCAGTATTACTACATCTTCGTACCTCGGTAGCTACACCTTCGTACCTTAGCAACTATAGCATGCAGTACTACTACTAGTAATAGAAAAGAATAGAAGAGAAGTAGAAAAGAATAGAAGTATAAAAGAGAAGAGAATAGAATTAGACGTGGAATCAGCAGTATAATAGAGTTAGAGGTATAAAAGAAGTAGAAGTATTTTTCTGGTGGCCATGAGTCTATGGGTTTTATGGGTTTTATGGCTCTTGGTGGGTCTATCGCTTGGAAAAGGTTTATTGCTTGGAAAAGTATTTATTGCTTGGAAAAGAGTCCATGGCTTTTATGGGTTTTATGGGTTTTATGGCTTTTTTGATGGCTTTTTTGATGGCATTTTTGATGAATCTATTGCTTGAAAAAAGGTCTATTGCGTGGAAAAGGGTTTATTGCTTTTATGGCATTTGATGAATCTATGGCTTTTGGTGGTGGCTTTTGATGAGTCTATCGCTTGAATAAAAAATAGTAGAGGAGAATAGAAGAGAAGTAGAAAAGAGTTTGAGGCTCGGTGCGGCCTAATATCGATATAGAAGAAAACTAATAACATAGAATATTAAATACAAAGGTTGAATACTAAAGAAATGTCTTATATTATACCTGAAATAATATATATTGAATTTAAATTATCATACCTGGTAAACTTATATTTATATCTAATGATTCTAAGTAATTAAGACCCTTAATATTAGATGACCCTGAATGAAATTTAGTTCTGATAGTTATTTATATTATACCACAAAATTCAATATTAACTTATATTTATCTAACATCACTATAACTAGTTGACGAGTAAATTACATTATATTGGTTATGTAATTATTTAATTATAGTAGAAGAGAAGAGAAGAGAAGAGAATAGAAGCAGAAGTAAAAGCAGAAGTAGAAGAGAAGAGAAGCAGAAAGGAAGTAGAAGTAGAAAAGAATAAAAGTATAATAGAGAAGAATAAAAGTATAATAGAGAAGAGAATCGAGTTAGAGGTGGAAAAGAGAGAATAGAATTAGAGGTGGAAAAGAAGTAGAAGTATTTTTCTGGTGGCCATGAGTATTTCTGGTGGCAACGGTCTATGGCTTGAAAAGGGTTTATCGCTTAAAAAGGGTTTATTGCTTGGATAAGTATTTATTGCTTGGAAAAGGGTCTATGGCTTTTTTGGCTTTTATGTTAAACGTGAGCGCCGTGCGACATGGGCATGGAATGTACATGTAGTCGTTTTACGTGAGCATGGAATGCACAGTTTGTCCAGATGAGGACATCTCTGTCCGGATGAGGACATCTTTGACATAGTTACGGAAGACAACAAAAAATGTGTGTCGTCAAGATTCCAACTTGGGCACTTGTGCCTCCGTATTCTCTAGCCGAGGGAACTAAGAGGCAACTCCGTCGCGTCTTTTG
>NLAM01001015.1:0-303967 GCA_002370325.1 Metschnikowia hawaiiensis
TTGGTTTTGTTAGTGGATTTATACCTTTAGCTGGAGTTATTGCTATAACTATATTAGAATTTGCTATTCAATAAATGATTTATACAATAGTAGAAATGAAGCTAGAAAAAACAATGCAGTTTCAACAGTTGACAAAAGTCATTTTAAAAAAAAATCTATAAGATGAAGCTAGAAAGGGTTCAGATGTGTTAATAAAAATATCTTATAAAGAAATAGAGTCAATAGCAAACGATTTTTGGGGCTTGTGTGGTGCATAAATCCCTCATGAATCATTTATGTTTTTAAATAATGGTGTGTGAAAAAACCTTTAAATAATACATTAACAATATTTAAAAAAAGACAAAGAGGTTGGCTAAAAACCCTTATACAAACAACATGGAAAAATGTTTTTCTGAATTCCATCCTATTAACCACAATGGTTACCTTGGAGTCCAAAAATTCCCACTCCTTGGTCTTTTAGTGTGCCCCACCTCATAGATTTTCAGTGTAACTGACACACATTTTAGGGTGTAACTGACATGGACCATGAGGAAAAGGCGGATGGGGCTGATAGACATCAACGAGATCCTTGGGACTCGCGTTACATGTGAGGTTTAAACCTCTGGGTGAATTTGACTGAACCTTGGCCAGTGGTGTTGTTGATTCTGTCCAGAGAATTCCTATTACGTCTTTTCCATTTGATTCTCCACTTGTGGCTTTAATCTCGAGTTCTCTTCCATTCTAATTTTTTCACCCAAGAGTATTCAAAAAAAGTCTATAATGTACTAGTTTTATTCCTGCTCCATATCAGACCAACTACTGCGCTTCTTTCTCCTCCACTACTGTACTCCTAAAGTACTACTCCATTATAATCTCTCCATCCTACTCCACTACTTTACTCTACTCTACTCTATTCTACTCTACTGCACTCCACTAATACTAGTGTACTGTAGAAGAGGTTCAGAACAACGTGGAGTGGTCACTGGCGGACTCTCAATGATACAGATAGATAGCACAAGCTAATGCAGTCTACTCCCGTTCAGGTTATCTAGTCTACCTTTTAGTCGGATGTGGCCAATTTGGCTGGTAAGTCTAGTACTGTACCTTCTCGTCTTCCCTGCCCCTGCTGTCCAGTATAGTATAGATAGTCTATTAGATTATTAGAGGTGATTTCAGCTCAGTATAGTCCAGTAGAGTGTAGCAGTCCAGTAGAGTGTAGCAGTCCAGTAGAGTATAGTAGAGTGAGTAGTATAATCCAGTTACCCTACTCCCACCCCGGCCGCGGCCTCTACCAATGCCAAATCTTTAATCCCAATTGTTCAATAAATCTACATCTCTATAAACGTCTCTGGTGTCCAGATGTGGCCGCTGATCACACACTGCACCACCCACTCCCAGCCCACCACCGCCACGCTCCGGCACGCCCGGGTCTTTTTGGTGCTTCTTTTCGTCGACCTCAAGAAGTCCTGCAGACTGTTATCGTAGACAATCAAGTGTCCCGAATTGGCCAGTTCTTCCGGGTTTTCGGTCTGGTCTTTCAGATTCTTGGTCTGGTCCCTTTCCTTGATGTATTGCTTGATCAGCGCACAATTCTCGTGCAAAAACACGTTTTTGGTGCCAAAAACCCGGAAAATGAACCGGCACACCTGGAGCACCTTGTCGTCCTGGCCCTTGTTCATCACCAACACCGTGTGGTTCTCCAAAAGCAGGGAATTGGTGTCGAGCTGCTGGCCCATGTTCTCGACGGTTTGGAACCTGCTCATGAACCGCGAGATGTTGAGACTGGTCAAGGCATTGGCATGCATGGAGAAGCCGGCCGGAAGGAGAAACACCCGCCAGTGGCGGAGAAGCGAGGGCTTTCCGAGGGTGTTTTCGATGAACGTATCGGCGAGGATGGGCCAGCCCAAAGCCAAGGCCTGGAGGTACTTTGCACTTCTGGAATGGGAATCCGAGAGCAACGCCGCAAAGGAAAACGGGGCTAGAATCTGGGCCGGGTTGTCCGAATCGAGAAAGTGCATGATCTCGTCATCCACAAACGTTCCTCCGTTGGCCCGGATGGTCAGGTCCAATTTGGCCTTGCGTTCTTCACCTATTGACGTCACGAAAAAAAGCATTCCTTTGAAAAGACTGCTTTGCTCGGGTTTCTGCGGGCTCACCGAGCCCTGGAGCGGCGTGGAGGAGGTCCGTTCTGCAGAAAAAGCCTTTAAATCGAGTCTTCGTTGTGCAACGCCATAGTTTTCAAGCACCAAGTTGGTGTTCTGGCAGTAGAGCTGGAACTTGGCCTGGTGCGTGGCCCATTGGTCGGCCTCCATGCAGACCAGACCAAGCGGCACCTGAAAACGCTGGTTTTTTTTTGGGCCCGGCCGGACTCGGGCTAAAACCACCGTATCGAAGCCCCGGATGCACTTTATGGATGATTCAGCGTCATGGAGCTCAAGTGCCATCACCACATATGCTCCCGGCCGCAGCACCACGGCCACCACGTCACCAATGCGGATATCCAAGAGATGGAGATCGGAGTTTTTGGTGTGGAGCTGCTTGGAGTCCGAGTACTCCACCAACGACGACGGTTCGCCGGGCTGGAGGAGCCGGGCAGGGAAGATTTTGAACTGGAAAAACGCCCACACGGCCCGTGGGTTTTTGATGCATTCGCTATGCAAGTCTGGCCGGGGCTCGTGGTCGAGAACTCCCAGTTTCGGGGCCACCCTCGGGGTCTTCGGGGCCACTTCCGGGGTCACCCTCGGGGCCACTTTCGGGGCCACCGTCTCTGGAGTTTCCGGCAGATCCGAAAACAGGCTTCTCAGCACCGACTTTTCCGGAAGCTTTTCCAAGTCCACACTGGACACGTCGTGGCTGAAATCCTCTAGTTCTGAAGATGTTTGGCTCCAGCGTTGCCGAGTGGTGGGAGAAGCAGACACCTGGACGGATTTCCGGAACTCCAAATGTAGAGAATTGGAGTTTGAGCCTTCTTCATCAGAAACAACCCTCATATCCTCGGTATCCGATAAAACGTTCATATCTGTATCAGAAACAACGTTCATATCTGTATCAGAAACAACCCTTATATCTTCAGGACTGGTAGTTTTTCCCAAAAAACCATGTTCCAGATAATCTTCTTCAACGGCTGCCCTCGATACCCTTTGCCGTTTATGCCGGAACAAACTATCGTCGTACATATTGCTCATGGCGCCGTCGAGCTCCACAAAAGACTCGTCGTTGCTGGCCACGCTGATGTCCGACCGTACCCGTTTGTGTCCGTCGTTCTGGCTGCTGGAAAAAATGGATTTGCACCCAATGTCCATCGTTTGCTTGTAGTTGTTGTCGATCAATTCCTCCTGGGTATTGACGACCTGCGTGGTGGGCTCATGTTTCTGCGGCGGCGACTCCACGCCAAACGAGATTCTCTTGACGAAGGGCGATGCTTGCGGCGACTCGTGGAAGATGGGGTCTCCCTCCGCCTGCGAGCTGGCCCCGGGGGTTTTACCGGCCTGGGTAAAGTCGGGGAAACTGGACGGGAGTCCCGAATGGGTTGGGCCGGACCCCTGCGTATCGTTCTGTAGCTCAGAAACGGGTTTTTTGGATTTTTTGAACAGATCCGGCGTAGATTCTGGGCCTTGTTCAAGTGTCTTTTCGTTTATCAGAGTGTCTCCATTTATCAGAGTCTCTCCGTTGATAACCTGAGTACCACCATTTATGACTTGAGTATCTCCATTAAAGCCATGAGGTCTGACTAGAGTATTCACTCCTTTTATGACTTGAGTATCGTCCATGACCTGAGTATTCCCTCCTTTTATGACTTGAGTGTCTCCATTAAGGCCCAGAGGCTGAGGTACACCTTGAGTATCTCCATTAAAAGCCTGAGATAGAACTTGAGTGTCATCAAAAACCTTAGGAATGACTTGAGTATCATCAAAACCCTTGGGAATGACTTGAGTATCGTTCAAACCCTTAGGAATGACTTGAGTATCATCAAATTCCTTAGGAATGACTTGGGTGTTTCCCTTATCGACTTGGGTGTCCTGTATAGGGTCAGACCCCCCGGGAAGCTGAGTGTCGTGTAGTTTTGATGACGATGGAGAGGTGTGGTCTGGTATGTTGGTTGTATCCTGGGTAAAGCCCTGGGTAAAGTCCTGGGTATGTTGGGTGAATGAGAAGTCTCTTTTCCCAATCTTTCCCCCCAGTTCCGTCTCCTCAAAACCATTTTCGGTGAACTCCAGGCCTCCCTCTTTAAATTCCGGGGTCGTTTTAAAGACTGAGGTCTCTTTGTCCGGGGTCGCTTTGTCCAGGGTCTCTTTATGCTCTCTGGGCTTCACCACTTGAGTATCTGCATATTGGGCCCTTAGATCGGCCCTTAGATCGGCCCCCAGATCCGGCCCGATCTCGGGCCCGAGATCATAGTAATCGAGAGACTGCAGGCCATTGGATTCTCTGGTCTTAATCACTTGAGTCTCTCGTAGTCCCATACCCAAGTCCCGGGTCTCTCTCTGTCCAAGCCCATCAATTGCCGTACCAACTCTAGCCCTAAAATCCCCTCTAGTATCGTCTCCAGCCCTGAAACCGTCAGTAGCCCTGAAATCTGTATCTCTGAAATCTGTGACTCTAGAATTGTCAGTAACTCTCAAAACTCCAGAATTGTCTGTAGCATTGTCTGCATTGTCTGTGGTGAAAGTGACAGGGGGCGAGTCTGGGTCGATTTGCGTATCTTCAAGAGTACTTTCAGCCACGGTGGAGTCGTGGAACATCTGGCTCAAGGAGTGGTTTGCAAGGGGAGAGGTTCCAGCAGCTGCACTGGTTGCGTTAAGTCCGGTATCTCCGTTGAATTCTCCGTTATCGCCGTCAAATTCTCCGTTAACTCCGGGGTGGTTAGAAAACATGAGCGAGTCGTGGCCGCCAAACACGGGGCTGGTGCTCTGGTCCACCTGCGTGGGGTCATAGGGCAGGCTGGGTTTCTGGGGCACGGGAGGGTCCCAGCGCGACTCATTGGCGAAGATGAGACTGTCTTCCTGCGTGGGGGACTCCATCGGCGAGTTCCGAGGGCCGAATGTCGCTAATGTCGCTGTGTCGCTGATGTCGCTGTGTCGGCGAATGTCGTGCTTCCGGCAATGTCGCCTAGTGTATGGAGGCGTCGGGCAATGTCGTGGCGAGGTCTGTTCCTGGCTTGACTGGTTTGAAATGGTGTGGAGTGGAGACTGTATAGATTATCGCGTTACGCTCATGAACGCGCACCACCGCTCTGATCTTCCTCTCACTCTATACACCACTCACTCTATACACGACACACTTTTTCCAGACGAAATTGATTTAACGGATTTTTCTCAAAAATAGACTTCTTCTCTAAAAAGCCAGAACTGCTTCTTTTGTAGATAAAGTTATCCTTTTTTTTTTTTTTTCAATTTCGTCTTTTAACTCCCTAATAACCACGAAACTAGCCACTGATAATTCAATCCAACCATTTTGGCAGAGAAAACTTCACCGGGCCAAAAACGTAGTTTCCACCGAACAAATATCGCTCAAGACCAACGATGCTTTCCGCCACCACAAAATTCAATAAGTCTTATGTTCCTTTCTTTAACACATACCTTTCTTTATGAGAGACTGAATTCTGTTGAATATGTTTTGTGGTGTTAAACCGGCAATAGATTTCTTAGTTCAAGAGGAGTCACACTAAAGAGTACTCAATCACACACAAAAGTCAATCCTTGTACCACAATCACCGACGGTACACTATGTAGTGAATTAGAGTACACTGTAGGAAATAGAGTACACTGTAGGAAATAGAGTACACTGTGGGAAATGAGACACTATGTAGTGAAAGAGAGTGATAAAAAAGGAGGGGGAAACGAGGGGGGGAACGCTGCGTTTATATATTGCGTTGGTTGCAATTCGGTGCGGGGGTTTCCCAAGGTGCATATCGGGTGGCGACATGCGCGTGCATTGGCTGCAATTCCAAAAGAATATATAAGGGCGCGATCCCCCACAGTATTTTTAATGTTTCTGATATTTTCCTCCATCCTTTTTTCCCTTTTTCCTTCTTCCTTTTCCTTTTCCTTTCCCGAGTGTGAACTATGGCTGATGAGTGGTTACTGCCGATTGAATAGTCTGGACCCCAAGCTTAATCATGGAATGACCGAAGTCAGAGGACTACACTAAAGAATACTAATTATTCAAACTTATGGAGAAAGGTGTATACTAGATGTCTTAGGTTACACATGAAAATAAGAAAGAAAAGTGAAGGCATGAGAAACAGAGTTTCTCTTCATGTCGGGCTGCTAATAGAGGCATCAACCACGAACCAGCCCTCGGTTGGAAACTCCTTAAAGCACACCAAGGCTAAACAAGGGATCATATCCAAATTCCAAACTTCTAACTCTAGGGACTCCTTCGGTGAAACTTGATCAAATTTTTACAAGTTAATACCGTCGTCGGTAGAACGGGTTAAAGTCAGCGACGTTCTCCGGGCCAAATCTTGTGTCAAGGGGGTCTTGTGCTAAGGGGTGATACCAGCCTCGTCCGAAGGCCGGCGGTGGGTTAGTGAAACCCAAACAAAATACTAGTACTTGTCCAAACGAACAAGATCAGCATTAGCCTTTCCAACGGCAGAATCAATACTGAGGGGATGAGCCATCTCAGTTCTATTCCACAAAGAGGACATCTTGGGAAAGGCACGAGGAACCGGACCTCATTGCCGATACGGAAAAGGTGGATGTCTTCAAGGGAAAAGTTCCGGACCGATCTTTTTTTTCTTTCTTTTTTTTTGATGGTTTTCCAGAAATTATCCCATTCCACATTAGGCATCAAAGCAGTGATGGATTCACTGGTGACGAAAACAGACCGGGCCAACTTATTCTTTTTGCTCCATCTCCTTCTCTATGAGATTTAGAGAGAGACATTGAGATTATAGGGAAGGAAGTAGAGGTTTGGAATGAAAAAGAGTGAAACATTTGTGATTGACACTTGTTTCAGCCATAAAACAATTCGTTCCATATTCCTGGAAAAAAATGATTTTGAAAAAGGGTGTATTAAGGTTTGTAAAAAGCGAAAGTCTAGTAGTGTGATGAGTTCCAATTCCTGCATATATTGTCCGCATCTATATGCAGTCCCACTCTATTAAAGTACACCAAAAGATTTAAACCAGGAATACTATTTAGTATAGGGCCGTTTTTCAGACAAAAGGCGAAATAGTCCTGTTTCTGCAATTTTAACTAAGTTCTACGATAAAAAAAGTAAACACTCTCGGGGGCTCTCCCAAAAGAGTGCATATAACCACCCATGGTCCCACGTTATTCATTCACCTTCCACACTCAGTACACCCTAAAATGCAGATTCACCTCGTTGACCAAAATGTACTTGTCATAGTGTATCTCAGACCAGTACACCATAAGGTAGTACACCCTAAGGTAGACCAGTACATCCTAAGCATACCATAGTCCTCGAGACCTTGACTTCTACTCATACTCCAATTCTACCATACTCCGGATCAGTACACCATACTCCAGATCAGTACACCATAAGTATGTTTTAAAACACCAGGATATGATCCCGGGGTTTTTTAGCCATTGATGTTTCCATTGGGTGGTCACGTGGGTATAAGCATGACTTATAACATCGGCCAAAGTCTCCCCCACTACCTTTTTCTTTTCTTTTCTCTTCTCTTATTTTCACAAAAAAGAAAAAAGAAAAAAGAAAAAAGAAAAAAAAAGTTCGTCTTTAAACTCGACTTCGAAAGTAGTTTCTTATTAGTACAGGTTTTTGTGAATGTAGTTTTTTAATAGGGTAGGGTTTGGCTAGTGTAGTTTTTTGTTATTTTTATTGGTGTAGTGGATTACTTTCTATAAAAGTGTACTTTTTTTTTAAGTGTACTTTTTCTTAATGTAGCTTTTTATTACACTATAGTCTCCAATAGTGTCAAGTAACTATAGTTATGAATTATATTTATAAAAAGAGACGATCGTTATATTCTAATTATATATATATATATATATATTTAGTATGATTAGATCTATTTACTAACCCTGATTTCAAGTTTTTACTCTTTTCTCTCGATCTATAAATGTGATTATCTCATCATTATTATTTCTATTGATTCCATCTTTTTTGATTTGTATTATTAACCCTTAAAATTTAATTTAGTAATAAAAAAGCCTATTATAGATTTAAATTATTTAAAGACTTATTTAAAAAATGTTATGATATTTTTTACACTGCAGTTCTTTCTTAGACTGTACTTTTTCAAAGTGTCCTTTTTCAAAGTGTCCTTTTTCAAAGTGTCCTTTTTCAAAGTGTAGGTTTTTCTTAAACCGTAGCTTTTGATTTTCTTTGTATAGTGTATTCCTCTAAATGAAAGTGTAGCTGTTTCTTTGTGCATTTTTTAGTGTAGTTTTTTAGAAATATAGTTTTCTGAAACCGTAAAATTTTAGAAGGGTTGTTTTTTATTACACTCTACTTTTTCTTGGACTGTACTTTTTCTTACTGTGATTTACTTGGACTGTAATTTTCTTGGACTGTACTTTTAAAATTTGCCGTTTATTCAAAAGGTGTTTTTTCTTTAAATTCGACTTCCTTCGTTTCAGGCCACGATCGGCCGCAGTACATGGACCAGTTGCACATGGTGTGGATGCAGGCCAGCCCAAGGGATCTCTACGGTTTGATTGGCTGTGCTAGTCTTAAATACCGCCTCTATAGAGACTGTAGATCAACACGAGCCGCATCTTATCGGCTTGTGCAAATCGTCTCTAGCAAATCTGGGTATAGGGGCGAAAGACTAATCGAACCATCTAGTAGCTGGTTTTTGCCGAAGTTTCCCTCAGGATAGCCGAAGCTCAAAACCGTTTTATGAGGTAAAGCGAATGATTCGATGTCGGGGAAAAGCTCTTAGATGTCGGGCAAAATTAGCCTTGGCATATTGTCAAACTTTAAAGATGTAAGAAGAAGATGTTACCAAATTGAACATGTTCACGAATGTAGAGCTTTTAGTGGGCCATTTTTGGGAAGCAGAACTGGCGATGCGGCATGAACCCAACGTAAAGTTAAAGTGCCAGAATTCACGCTATTCAGACACCACAAAAGGGGTTGGTTCATCTAGACAGCCGGACGAGATGACGACGATGACGACGAGGACGACGACGAGTTGGATATCGATGTCATTTAAGGTTCATCAGCGCATTGTTTCCATTCTATTTAATCATACAGAGTTAACTGGTTTCGAAACGATTGGACTTGGGTCGATTTTACAGTAGCAAGGCTCTCCCACTGCACTGCACTCGAACAAGTGTCCGCACAAAAGTAATACACGTCTACATTAAAGTGCAAAATAGAAGGCTTAAAAAGAAGGCTTAAAAAAAGAAGGCTTAAAAAACATACTTAAAATACGGAAGGGGTCTTGGACGAGTGCCTTGATTTGCGGGCTCATGAGGAATTGCTGCAAAAAACGGATTGTCTCACTGCATTCTACAAAGTAGTGAGCCGTGCGCGCAAAGTGTTGCAACTTGGTCATAAACGCACTCAGAATCCGGCACGTGACTCACCTCTACGAATCTCATAAAGTGACAAGTCAAAGAGACGACGATGACTATGTTTTACTCAATGATAAGAGCGAATTGGATGGCCCACCCAAAATTCCGATATCACCGCAAAAAAAATCACTATAGGTTTTTTGTGAACAATTATAGACTAGAATACAGGGACCAAACATGGCCCCCCAAGCACGATACCCAAAAGAAAAAGGGGATCATCATTGCACCCCATCAATCTTTTGTATTTTCCATTTCCATTTTTCTGGATTCATATATATATATATATATATCTATATATTTCTGTCCAACCAATTTGATTTCAAGCATTTTTCGCTTCCGTCTCTAAAACCACCTTTTCTATATCCCTTCTTTAACATTGTATAAATGTACTTTACTGATTCAAATGTTCTATTGATACCATTGAGTTTGGAACACCTTTACAGTAGACCTTTTCCTTAAAAGACGCCATCCATTTTAGGACCATATAATCATTTCTAATCTTCTATTATCCAAACTATCATCTATAGTATCACCTAAAGAGCCTAGACTTGGGCCGCATCCGGCTTGAAACTTTTCGTAATCTATTGAAGACTCTCTTATAAATACACCATCTTTCACTATACCTATATCTAGAACCACTTCAAATAGATATGCCATTTTGCGTAGCGTAGACTGGTACATTTACAGTTTCTATAACCATTTTATCGTACTTATCACCATCTAAAATGAATTATAAAACTCTGCACAGTAGGGTAGTAACCCTTTCTTCTTTGCTTCCTTTCCATCTTGAAATAAGTTAGATAATAATATCTATACATCTTACATTATTTTGCCCAAAAATTCTCTTTTATCACTTTGAATGTACCTACTTACTCAATGACTATTGGTGTCTACTCTATACACTACTCTCTTCTTTTTGAAGACAAACACTACTCTACAGTGTACTCTATACACTACTCTATAGTCTATAGTCTCTAAAGTCGAGCTTACATTGAAAAATTAATCTACTCTGTAATCTACACTATGGTCTCTACAGTATAATCTTTTTTACCTTACTCTATTCTCTTATTTCCGAATTTCATACCATCCTTTATGCACTACAGTATAGTCTCTAAGCCCACTCTACTCTACAAAATGTTTTTTTCTTTACTTTCGAATTTATCCTGTATATTCTGATCTGTAATATACACTCTACGCTACTATTTACTTTACACTATAGTCTCTAGTCTTTATGGTCTACACTCTAGTCCACACTCTAATGTAATCTATAGTTTACTCTATAGTTCACTTAATACTCCACTCTATACACTCGTCTATAATCTACTCTAGTCTATGGTCTGCACTCAATCTACTCGATAATCCACTCTACACTGTACTCTACTCTCTAATGTACTCTAAACTCCATTATATACACACTCTATAGTCTACACTACCCTAGAGTATATAATAAAGTTTACTCTACAGTTTACTCTACAGTTTGCTCTATAATCCACTATACATTCTATACAGTCTATATAATATTATATAGTTGACTCTATAGTCTTATAATTTACTCTATAGTGGACGCTCCAGTTAACTACAGTCCACTCTATAGTTCATTGTATACACTACTCTATATATACCTCTAGTCTAGACTCTACTTCACTGTATACACTACTTAAGACCCTCTACGGTCTGCTTTTTAGCGTTCTTTATAGTCCTTGAATTTCCTTCCTATTTACTGCTTCCTCCACTCTCTAATTTTCCTTACTCTCTAATTTCCTTACTCTCCCTCCTTACTCCTCCTTCTCAAGCACCCAATTCACTTTTTTCTATTCTTGACCTGAGTTTCATTTTTAATCTTTTTGTGGCTCTATTTTCTCCATTTTACTCTTCAAGGAACAGATCTTCCTGTGGATCTGTGGATCGGTTGACTTTACTTTCTGTTATATGCACTCCCTCCACTCCACTCTTACTCCTTTCTTATTTCTCTCTCTTTACTTTCACTGTCTTTTCTGTCTTTTTTCTGTCTTTTTTCTGTCCTTTTTCTGTTTACTGTCTTTTCCCTGCCTTGGATCCTCTCTCTCTCTTAATCTCCCCTCCACTATTCCCGGCTTGTCTGCAGTACCAGCCAAAACCACTGCTCTTATCTCCCTTTTGCCCGACTAGACACTAATCCACGCTCTTGAATACATTGTTTGGTATTCCCACAGTCACTTTATTATTGTCCTATTGTAGTACACTCTAAGATTGTCCCATTGTCCTGTCATACCCTTTGTGAGCCTGCACATAAGCACGTGATGCATGTCTACTTACAAAAGGTGTTCAAACACTCTGTCTAAATACTAACTCTTTAACATCATAGTAGTTAAAGGAATATAGAAGTAGAAGAGCTACGTGGGTCTCTGGGGAATGTCAGCGTTGAAGAACAGAGGCACATGTTTATATGCAGGTCATGCCTTTTTTCGTACCGTTAAATCCTCTACCTGAATATTTTCAGTGCTAAAAATTTAATCCTACTGTTCAACGCTGCATGAAAAACTCTAGACCGACTGGATAATTGTTGGAGTCTAGATTACTGGCGTGTCATGGCATTTCCGGTGCCAATTGAGTTATATGCAGGAAAAACAGCTTACCCGGTTCTGTAGAGTCGCCAACGCCCCATTTCCATCCAGTTAGTTTTAAAAAATGGGTCTGGCCATTCAGAAAAAAACGCCGGTTAAATCAGTAAAATTCAAAATGGCCTGTATGGGCAGAGAATGGATCTGGAGCCCAAGTGATGTCGCGCCATGACCAAATAATTGGATTTAATAGACTTTGGACAATAAAAAAACCGGGAAACTTTAGACAATTGATGAGAAACTCATTATCATGTCTCCAAATTTGCCACATGGCACGACCACGGAATTTACAAGGTAAACAGCTCCTCAGCTCTAGAAAAATGGGCCTGGAGATTTACTGAAAATTCACCGAAAATTCACCGAGAATTCCCCGGTTTTCTAGACGAGCCGATCCCGGAATTCGACCGAAAAAAAAGGCCCGTTTATAAAAATTCATGGACTACAAAATGGTGGTTTTTATGGAGCAAAAAATGGCTTTTAATCAATTATTCTGGAAGATTCCAGCGCTCCTGGATCTCTACAATTGTGGGTGCGGCATCTGGACTCCAGTACCCACCGGTCCAGCGTCCAAAAAGTCCCAACAAACCCACTGTTTTTACAAATATTTATTTATAGGATTGTAGAAATGGATTGAAAAAAAAAGAAAGAAAAAAGGTGAAGAATTGGTGGAGAAAAGTGCAATTGTTGCAGTGGAGAAGGTGGAGTGGTGGTTTCGCAGTGAGCACCCCACACCATTTTTTGAGCTGCCACATGGAAAATTTGAGATTTACGGCTGTTTTTTTTAGGGGTAGTAGAAAAAGGTCTTTCAAAAACCCCTAATGATTTTTTTTTAAAAAAATATTACTTGTTGATGACTCACCGCGCCATATTAAATATCCCTGCATTTCGATCTGTGCTGTCCGAGCTTGGTTTCAATTGGACAGTTGTTCTGAGCATTTTAAATAGGTTTGGATAAGTTTGAATGGCTTTTTGAAATGGACATATCCATTGAATTTGGTTCTGAGCCCTGGTCAGCTCGGGTTATGTGCCCGGAAGCAAAGCCGGTATGACATTTACACCTTCCTGAAAATCCACCAAAAAAGCTCTGATTGAGCCCTAAATTGACCCAGGTAAAGAAACGGTCAAACTGGTGGTTATAAGCCCGGTTTAAACGCTAAGGGCGGGGAAAAAAGGGCTCTAGCCTTGGAGATGTTGTGAGCCCTGGGCCCAGGAAAAAAAACCACCTCTAATCTCCGAAAAAAAGGCCCTGAAACACCCAAAATTTAAGACTTTCTTCCTTCCAAATCAAGAACTCACTTTTTGCAGGAACCGAATTTATCTAGCAAACTTTCCTGGACTTTTCAGGAGTTTTCAGGAGTCAAATCAAGGATTTCCTGGAGATTCAGTGGTTTTCGTTGGATTTTTGACCGAAAAAAGAGATTTTTGGGACAGAAATAAGAAAAAAAAGAGAAGAAAAAGCCAAGAGCATTCTGTTCCGTTGAAATTCCAAAGGGAGAGTTGTTTCTTTTCAAAAAATCCCCAAATTTCCAGATTTTCCAGATTTTCAAAAATGGAAATCACTTTCCTGGAAATATAATTTATAGGTGATGTTGAGACAGTCATATGAGGGTCACGGCTTGTTCACCAGAATAGTGAGTTCTTGTTTTATATGGTGGTTGGTCTGAATTCAACTACAGAACACGTCCCTATCAACAGTATTTTATCCTAGTGTCTGTAATCTTAGTGTCTGTATTCTGAGTGTCTGTAGTCTTAGTGTCTATAGTCTTAGTGTCTATTAGCTAAGTGTCTGAGAGTAAAGTGTCTGTGGTCTAAGTGTCTAATAGCTAAGTGTCTGTAATCTGAGTGTCTGTAATCAGAGTGTCTAAAAGCTAAGTGTCTAAAAGTTAAGTGTCTAAAAGCTGAGTGTCTAAAAGCTGAGTGTCTGTAGTCCTAGTGTCTGTAGTCCTAGTGTCTATAGTCCTAGTGTCTATAGTTTTAGTGCCTAAAAGCTGAGTGTCTAAAAGCTAAGTGTCAAAGACTAAAGTGTCTGTAAAGTGTCTGTGATGTGGATGTCTGTGGTCTTAATGTCTGTAATCTGAATGCCGGAGAGTATAGTGTCTGGAATTTGAGTGTCTGTCTTCGTGTTTGTCTGGTGTCTTCTGGTCTCGTGTCTGTCCTATCGTCTAGAAAGAGTCATGTATACGGAGCAAGCTGGTGGAGTTAAGTCGAAACACGCGTATACCGTGCGTGTCCTTCCAGACCAATACGGCGAACGAATGTAGACAAACTCTTGGAAGAAACATGAGCTCACCCCGGGCTCAGAACCGTAGCCCCGGGCTCGAAACCGTGGGGCCACATTCAGCCATCCCCGCCCAAAATGCAAAATGTCAATTGTAACTTGTGCAACCAAAACCATCGTCCGTCCCAATTAGTAAGTTGTAGGATTGGCCAGTGATGGTCAATGAAAAAAAAATCCTAGTTCAGAGGTCCAGCTTTACGTCACAGAACACTTAAAACCTCACCTTCCTCTTTCCGGCAATCCCATTTTCGGTCAATACGAATAGTCACCAGCTGTCAAATCCAGAAGGTCAGCCCAGAGATCAAACCAGAGAAAAAAGCAGAGAAAAAAGCAGAAATTTAAAGCAGAAATTTAAAGCAGAAATTTAAACCAGAGATTTCTCAATTAGTAGTCACTCTCATTGACCTGACGGTCACAAGACCCAGACACAGGTGAAGTAATCAAATTAGCCAATTAGCCAATTAGTCAAGCAGCCAAGTACTCAAGTAGCCAAGTGGTCAGTGTCAAACAGGAACCAGAGATCAGTAGATTAGGACTGAGTCGGATCGGTATGGCCAGCTAAAGAGTTGTCAGACTCCGGTTAGTCTATTTAGTTTTCTCAGTCAACCAGTAAACAAAGATTTAGATACGTCTTAGTCAACAGATTTAGAGATATTTCTCAGTCAACCAGATTTAGAGACGAGTTTCAGTCAGCAGGATCTAGAGATACGTCTCAGTCATACCGTATACAAAGATTTGTACTCTCAGCACCGAGTCAGATTTAGTACTCTCAAGTTTAGTACTCTCAAGTTTAGTACTCTCAAGTTCAAGGACAATTTAGTAGTCTTGTTCAAGGTCAGTTTCAGTGCTGAGTCCAGTTTATTACTCAATTTAGTAGACAATTCTGTATTTTTTCAGGGATTAGTGGTCAATTGGGTGGTTGATTGGGTGGTCGATTGGGGCAAAGCCATCGTGGATATTCCAAAAGTGATACACCCATGGAAACGACTCCCAATGCTCCATTCCAGTACAAACTAGTGACACCGTGAGAGAGTGACAGATTGGCAGAGTGCGGATTGGAAGATTGGAAGATTGGCAGAAGAGATGGACTGGAAAAGCCTTGTTTAATGGGCGATGGGGCATGAGAAACGACCACGAGGAGATAAAAAAGGCCAATCCACAGTTTTTAACGGGACCCATGGCCCAACCCTCTGTTCTCCAGGCTTAAAGGTCCCACCATTAACCTCTGTAAACTCTTCTACTAACGGCTTGAAGTTCCCAGTCATTTTCAGTCATTTTCAGTCATTTTGAGTCATTTCCAGGACTAGCAGAGATGATTAGAGTCAACAGTAGTAGTCAGGATGGTGGTCGTCCATAGTATTCAGTCCACAGTATCCAGTCAATAGTATTCAGAATGGTACCTAGAATGGTGGTCAGAATGGTAGTCGAATGGTGGTGAAGGTTCTATAACTCAAGATTGTGGAGGACTGGCATTGGATCTCAGAGATCTCAGAGACGTATAGTCAGTACTAATGGTCAACTCAGTCATTTGGAAGTCAGTATTACTGGTCAAGTCGTAGTCAGAGGTATACTGTCGGTCTGATTGGTCAAGTTAGTCAACTTAGTCAAATTAGTAGAATTGGTACTCAGAGGTGTTAGTCAATATTAATAGTCAGTATTAATAGTCAAATTAGTCAAATTAGTAGTCAGAATTGGTATTCAGTCAACATTAAGGCAATTTTAGTGGTCAGAAGGAATAGTCAGAATTGGTACTCAGAATAGGTAGTCAAAATTGGTAGAGTTGGTAGAATTGGTATAATAGTAGCCAGAAGTGGTAGTCAAATTTGTAGACAGTATTAATATCCAGAATTGGTAGTCAGAATTAGTACTCAAAGATATAGTCAAGTTGGCAGTCAAGTCAATAGTCAATATTAGTGGTCAGAATTAGTAGTCAAGTTAATAGTCAGTATCGGTAGCCAATAACAATAGTCAGAATTGGTGGTCAGTATTGGGGTCGATACTCAGTCAATGTTAGTTCAGTATTAGTGGTCAGTAGAAATAGTTAAATTGGGGTCAAATTGGGGTCAAAATGGGGTCAAATAAGTAGCCAGAATTGGTGGTTTACTCTAAAATAGAATGTTCAAGTACCATAGGATTTTGGATGGGAATCAGGCTCTCACCATTGAAAAGCTATGGGAGCTGGTAAATCACATGAAACAATAAAGTTTAAATTTCACGAGCACATCCTATTGGCTAAGTCTTGTGGTCTCGACCCCCTCGTTGTGCGGGGCTGGAAAATGTGTGTCTAAGGTATCCACCTCTCGGATAAATTGTATCAAGGAAACCCGCCAAAGTGGTCAGTATAAATAGTCAAATTCGTGGTCGATATAAGCACTCAGAGATGTAAACTCAGAATTGGTACTCAGTATTAATAGTCAATATGTGTCGTCAGAATAGTAGTCAGAATTGGTACTCAGAATTAGTCCTCAGTATTAATAGTCCATATGTGTGGTCAGAGATGTATAGTGAATATTGAGACTCAGTATTGATAGTCCATATAAGTAGTCCATATTTGTCTCAGAGGTGTTAGTCAATATTCGTACCCAGAATAGTACTCAGAGATTTATAGTCAATATTAGTAGTCAGAATAGTAGTCAGAGATGTATAGTCAAGTCAGTAGTCAAGTTAGTGGTCAATATTAATAGTCAATATCAGCACTCAGAGATGTATATTCAGAATTTGTAGTCAAAGATTCATAGTCAAATTGGCAGTCAAAATAAGTAGTCAGAATTGGTACTCAGAGATGTATAGTCAAATTGGAGTCAATACTGGTACACAGAGGTGTATAGTCAGTATCAATGGTCAGAATATTCATCAGTATTAATAGTCAATGTCTGTACCCAGAGAGCTATAGCCAGTATTAATAAAGAGAACTGAGATGTATAGTCAGTATTAAGAGTGAGAATTGGTAGTAACGATTAGGAGTCAAAATTAGGAGTAAAGATTGATGGTAAGAATTGTAAGTAACGACAAGTAGTCAACATTTGTACTCACAAGTGTATAGTCGATCTGTGTCATTAGAATTGGTAGTCAACGTTAAGGCAAGATTAGTGACCAAATCAGTTAGTAGTAAATCTTGGGTCTCAGAATTGGGACTCAGAGATCTATAGTCTTTTGTTAGTCAGAATTGGTAGAATTAGTAGAATTAGTAGAATTAGTAGAATTGGCGGAATTGGTAGAACTGGTCGAATTGGTGTTCCATTCAGTCGTCAGAGGTGTATAAGCAATTTTATCCCCTTATTAGAAGTCAGTATTGGTGGTCAATACTCAGAGGTGTGTAGTCAAACTGGTAGAATTGGTGGTCAATTTAGTAGTCAATTTAGTAGTCAATTTAGTAGTCAGAATTAGTACTCAGAGATATAGTCAAGTTGGTAGTCAAGTTAGTAGTCAAGTTAGTAGTCAAGTTAGTCGTCAAGTTAATAGTCAAGTTAATAGTCACTATTAGTGGTCAGAATTAGTGGTCAATATTAATAGCCAGAATTTTCACTCCAAGAAGTACAGTCTATTGGTACTCCAAGCTGGATAGTGTTTTTTTTTTTAGCCACCGGTGGATTCTATTAAGCTGACGAAACGGCCATAATCAATGGAATGCGTCTCATCTGTTTCATCGCCAACACAAGAGTCAAACACACGACCATGGATCTGATTTTCTGATTTTCTGATTTTCTGATTTCCTGGTTTCCTGTATCCAAGTCCAATTCCAAATCTGATGCTCCGGTCCGTAGAACAACGTAGAACCCGAACCGAGTGGTTTTCAAGTCCCCGTATTTCAGTAGTGAAAACTTGTTTTTTTTAAGGTAAACCGGGTTGATGGACAGAGAATTGGGATATGCTAATTGGGATTCTCCCGAGATTTTATCTCAAGTCTTTGGAAAGGAGCGGTCTCTTTCTTCCATCAGGAGTTCCTCCGGAAACTAGGCAAAAAAAACTTTCGTCATCTTCATTGGAGTATTAATTGTCCCAAACAAAGGCACCAAGAAACGCGGTAAGAAAAGATTCAAGTCATTTCGTGATACGTTTCAAGCCTCAAAACAGACGAATCCCATGGCCCTTTAGAGGTGAATGTCAGGATTAGTCTCAGATTTATAGTCTTTTAGTAGTCAGTATAAGTACTCAGAATTGGGAGAATTGGTGGTCAATAAAAATAGTCAGAATTGGTAGTCAAAATTTGTACTCAGAGATGTATAGTCAATATTGGTAGTCAATAATAATAGTTGTCAGAATATTCATCAGTATTAATAGTCAGTATTAGTAGTGAGAATTGGTAATCAGAACTTGAGTCAAGATTGGTAGTCAGAATTAATAGTCAGTATTGGTAGTAAAGATTGGTGGTCAGTATTAGTAGTCAGAGGTGTATAGTCATATGTATAGTCCATATAAGTACCCTAAATTGGTAGTCAGAATTGGTAGAATTGGTTCTCAGAGATGAATAAACAATATTGGTGGTCAAAGTTAAGGCGATACTAGAGACCAAATCAATTAGTAGGCAGAATTGGGGGCCAATACTCAGTCAACGTTAAGGCAAGTTGTGGTCAAGATTAGTGGTCAATATCGGTACTCCAAGATGTATAGTCAATCTGTGTCTTCAGAATGGCAGTCAGTTAGTGGTCACCATCAATACTCAATACAAGTCCTCAGAGATGTATACTCAGTATTAATAGTCAGAATTGGTAGTCAAATTGGAGTCAATAATAATGGTCAGTATTGGTACTCAGAGATGTATAGTCAAAATGGGAGTCAAAATGAGAGTCAGAGCTGGTAGAATTGAGAGTCAAGTTGGAGTCAAGTTAGTAGAATTGGTAGTCAATATTGATACACAGAGATGTATAGCGAATAGTCAGAATGTTCATCAGTATTATCAGTCAATATCTGTACCCAGAGATGTATAGTCAGTATTAGTAGTGAGAATTGGTAGTAAAGATTGGAGTCAGAATTGGGAGTCAACTTGGTAGCCAGAATTGGGAGTAAAGATTGGGAGTCAGAACAGGTAGAATTGGGAGTATTTTTTGGAGTCAAGTTAGTAGCCTTTAGCTGTACTCACAGGTGTATAGTCAAATCGGGAGTCAAATCGGGAGTCAAATTGGGAGTCAAATTGGTAGTCGACTTTAAGGCAATATTAGTGGTCAAATCAGTTAGTGGTCAATATCGGTTCTCAGAATTGGTTCTCAGAGATGTATAGTCTTTTGTCAATCAGAATTGGTAGTCAAGTTAGTAGTTAAATTGGTAGAATTAGTTAAATTGGTGGAATTGGTAGAACTGGTGGAATTAGCAGAATTAGCAGAATTAGTAGAATTGGTGGTCAATACTCAGAGGTGTGTAGTCCAATTGGTAGTCAGAATTGGTACATCTGGTAGTCAGAATAGTAGTCAGTATTAGTACTCAGAGATATAGTCAAAGTGGTAGTTGAGTAGTCAAGATAATAGTTACTATTAGTGGTATTAATAGTCAGAATTGGGACTCAGAATTGGTGGTCAGAATTGCTAGTCAGAATGGGAGTCAGAATTGGGTCTCAGAGATGTATACTCAGTATTAATAGACTTTGGGTAGTCAGAGCTGGAGGAATTGGGAGTCAAATTGGGAGTTTCGATAAGTAGTCAATGTTCGTACTCAGTGGTTTATAGTGAATATTGGTTTCCAGTGATGTAGTCAGAATTGGGAGTCAAAATGGAATCAAATTCGTAGAATTGGGAGTCAGAATTGGTGGTCAAATTAGTTAAATTGATGGAATTGATGGAATTGGAAGAATTGGTAAAATTGGTCGAATTGGTGGAATTGGTCGAATGGATTAAAAATGGGGAGTTAATGATTTATAAGTCAAAGTAACAAATTCGTGGACAAGTAGTGGACAAGAACAAATTGGTAAAAATTGATGTTTTTTTTGGCTTGAAATTTCAACAGGAACCGTCCAATTGTCTGTCTAGACTAATGAGTCATACACTTACCTGTTGCCTGGTTTTTCCCAACTTCCAGTGTCCACTTTTTCTAGTCCACTTTTTATTAGTCCACTTTTTCGTAGTCCACTTTTCCGTTGTCCTTTATTTTCGTAGTCCACTGTTTTGTCCAGAAATCCACCAATTCGTCCGCTATTTTGTCCGCTTTTTCGCCAGGAAACCGCTAATTTGTCCAATTTTTGTCTCTTGTCTCTTGTATCTTGTCAATTTCACTATTTTCTCGTTCAGTTCGTTTGTCAAAAATCATTGCTCTTTTAAGTCTTGGAGTTCTCGTGAAGAAACCTAAAACCCGTGGTTTGAAAATCCCCGAGCATGGTTTTTCCATAGAAAAATAATTAATTTTTCCATGGAAAAATCCACGGACTTTTTGGGTTCTTCCACACGTTTTTGGGTCCTAATTCCATTGTTACTTGGCTTCCGGACCCAGCCCGTCATTTCCCCAAACCCAGTAATTTACGAATTTCAGACGAATTTTCTGACGAATTTTGTGACTAATTTTGACTAATTTCCAACATACTAATTCCTTTGATGACTTTCTTGGGAGGATACCGAATGTTCTGGAGGAATACTCGAAAGTACAACCCTAGTAGTCTAGTTATTGGTATATAGATTAATCTGGAAAGCCAATCCATGGATTCTAATTTATACTAGAAACTGGACATTAGACACTAGACACTAGACACTAGACATTAGACACTAGACATTAGACATTAGACATTAGACACTAGACACTAGACACTGGACACTAGACATTAGACACTAGACACTGGACACTAGACACTGGAAACTGACACTAGACATTAGACACTAGACACTAGATATTAGACACTAAATATTAGACACTAGACACTAAATATTAGACACTAGACACTAGACACTAGACACTAAACATTAGACACTGGACAATAAATTTTCAGAACCACAAGATTTATATATTGTTCTATAAATAAACCAATAGTCAAAACCTCGGAATTAGGTTCCGGCCAATTCTCTACTTCTTTAATATTTTTTTTTTTTCTTAAGAAAATCGTCCCAGCCATTGGTTTTGTCTTGACCCCCTAGTCCTCTACCAAATATAAATGCATTTTGTCCAATTTGTCCAATTTGTCTGCCAAATGTCTTGTCCAATGTCTATTCCTTTGGTTTGTTTTTTGCTTCCCTTGTTCCGTCTTTTCTGCTACGATTGTTCTGATGTTACATAATCCTACGTTACATTTTCCGCTAAATTTTTTTTATGGTTGCCTTTTTTCACAACGTATTAGCTCTAAACTTTAGTAATTCCATCCTGTCTAATTCTGTCTAATCTGTCTAATTCTGTCTAATCCTGTCTAATTCTAGTATTCTTGTCTAATTTTGTCTAATTTGTCTAATACTTGTCTAATTCTGTCTAATTCTGTCTAATACTTGTCTAATTCTGTCTAATTCTGTCTAATTCTGTCCAACTCTGTCCAACCCAACTCTTGTCTATTCTGTCCAACTGTCCAATTCTGTCTATTCTGTCTATTCTGTCTATTCTGTCTAAATATTAATCAATCTACTCCTTTGACCCAGACTCTGGCCCGGTTTCTACTCCGCTTCTACTCGCATGTCTAGCAGTGTTCCTAATTCCTTATACATCTGCACCGAACCTACTTGGGGCCTACTTATTGGTATCATTGGAAAGCCCCGAGCCAGGAGCACAAAGTCCGCCGAAATTCGGGGACACACGGCCGAAGCTCGGGGATCTTTCCAGTGAAACAGTATGAGCAGTACGGTTGAAACCAGTTGCGCAAATTAATTCCACATAATGTACGAGATTGTTCTCTTTCCAGGTCCCCCCCAGGCGTCCAGGACCCAGGAAAATTCGGGGAAAAACCCCAAGGGTTCATTTCCAAGACCGGGCATGTCACGGCAACGAACCACGGCCCCATTTCGTTAAAAACCGAACCGGGTTTGGTGGGGCGCCGGGTTCCACCTTACGACGGTGCCGGTGGATCCGTTAATATCGGACATTTTTAAAAGCCGAGAAACAATGCCAAAGCTTATTTGCTCCACGTATTATCATCGTCCTATATCAACCCGGGGCCCGAAGCTTAAGAGTTTTCGAGCCTTTTCTGCACCTCTCTGCCTCCACCAGAAGCTCGGGCCTTGGCCATTTCTCGTTCCGAGCTCGTTCCGAGCTCTTCCCAGTACTGCTCCAGCACTGCTCCAGCTCCGAACAACGCCTCGGGACTGTGTTGGGCAGTTTCAAAAACCCCGACTTCGTCACTGCATGTTCTGCAACAAGCTCAAAAGCGCCTGGGGATTATTCTGGACATGGGGGTTTTCGTGCATGATCCGAGAGAGGTAGTTGAGCTGGTCCGGACTGAGGTTGGCGGACATTTGCTGGATATCCAACGGCACGGGTTTCGGAGGCAAATGCGGCGCCGGGTCGGCGTACACGGGGGCAGAGCCTTCTAGCTTGGAGAGAATGGAGTCTAGACTCGACGCCGAAGCTGCTGAGCCAGGCACCGAGCCAGGGACCGAGGCCAGAACCGAGCCCAGCACCGCCGAGGACTGGGAAGGGGCCGAACCCGAGGTCTCCAACGACGCCTCGGGCCGTTTTTTGAGGATACTCTTGCCCACGGGAACATAATCTTTCTTCACAACAAAGAGGATATATAGGCCCGAGCCGAGAGGCCCCGCAAAGCCCAAGTACTCCGGCACATCACGCAACGCCAACACATACGAGTCCTTTACAAAGTGCGCTCGGCCCGAGAGAACGCCGACCTTCTTTTGCGTGTGGAGGTACTCAAAGATCTTGGCGTAGCTCGGGGACTCGGCGGTCTCGTGGAGCCGCACCACGAAAAAGTCTCTCAGCTGCGCCACCTTGGCCAAATACGCATCGGCCTTGGCCCGGTCGAGCCGGCCTTCGATCTGGTACGTCTGCCTCTCCATCAAGTCCTTACACACCCGCATGGCTCTGTTGTGGAAGGCGATGGCGGCGGCGGAGCATGGCTGCTGGTAGTGTGTGCAGGACACGAAGTGGGCCTGGGCGTGGAAGGCTGCAAAGTCCGGGAACACCACTTCGCCGGCCCAGAATTGGGCGGGAATGGCGGGCGGAAGCTGCTGTTTTGGCTGTTGTTTTGGCGTCTGTTTTGGCTGCTGTTTTGGCGGCTCGGCCTCGGTTTCCCCCTGCTCGGATTTCTTCAGGCTCAAAATGAGCGCCATTTCGTCGTCGCTATCGCCGTCGCTAACCTCGCCTCCACCTTCCCCGCCAGCATCTTGCCCTTGTCCCTCGGCTTCTCCAGCCCCGTAATGCTCCTCGTCGTCGTCATCGTCGTCGTCCGGGATCTGCATCTGGTATGTTGTCGGGGGCACGACCGAGCGCAGCATGGGCTCGGGCGCCGAGCTTTCGGCCTTGAACTTTCGGTGGTCAATGTCTCGGGCCGCTATGTTCATGTACTCGTCCACGGAATGGGCCGAGTTCTCCACGATTTCCTCGCCCTTGTGGGTTCTCCGAATCCGCTGGCTCAGCGTGTCTTCCACAGTGAGGACCGAGCGTTTGATCAGCTCCTGGCGGACCTTCTCGGCGTATTGCTTGAGGTCCGGGTCGATATCCTCGGCGGGCAACGTGGTAAAGTCAGAAGCACTCAAGTCGCCGGAAACCAACCGGGCGAGAACCGCGGGTTTCTTCAACAAAGCCATTACGCTTCTACTTTTCTCTATGTATTTTTTGTCTGTAGTTCGGCTGCTCCACGTGTGGATGGCTCTCTCGAGCTGGATGGCCCATTGCGGCCCGTTGGAAAGCTCGGCGTTGGTTTTGTCCACCACCTTGACCAACGCCTTGGCGACGTTGCCTCGGGTTTTGTCCTGTTTGCTTAAAACACCCACCAAATCCACCGGAACATCTTTCCCCTTTTTTCCTTCATTTTCACCCTCTTTTTCTTCAATTTCACCCTCTTTTCCTCCGATTTCACCCCCTTTTTCTTCGATTTTCCCCTTTCCTTCAATTCCACCCTTTTCCTCGTTTTTGTCTTTATCCGCCTGGCAGCGATTGCAAAAATACGCCTTGGGGATGCTCCGAGTCCGCGTGTACCCCATACACCGAGCGTGTTGCCAAGTGTTGCACCGGTCACACTCGATCATCGTGCCGCCTTGGTCCGTTTCCTCGTCGTAATTGGCCTGCGTGGTGCCACAGGGGTCACAGCGGACGTGGCCTTCGTCGTGGGCGGGATGGAGGTGGAGGAGCAGGGCTTCGGAGTCGGAGTCGGCCTTTTGTTTTTTGGCGGCCGGCTCCTCGGCCTGGTAATACACGTCGTGCAGGTCCCGCTTGGAATGCGTGCCTTTGTTGGCCCGGGACGAACGCCGGATATCCATTACGTACGGGTGGGGGCTGAAATGGGTGTTTCTGGTGGAAGCCTGGTTTATATCATGCTTTTTATGTCTCGCGCAGCCGCCTTGTATGCAGGCTGGCCAGATTTCTTTGGAATCCTTCTCCACTCCCCCACGGTCTTTTGGTCCCAAAAAAAATATATATACAGGTATGGTTTTGTGTTTTTACTATATTTAGGGGGGTACTAAAAATGGGGTTTACGTGGGGAGTGAAAGTGTGGGAAGTTACTTTTTATATCTGAGTGCTTATCTGCAGTACCCGCCATTGTCCCCACGGCATGGCTCTACTAACGGCACGAGGACTACGACGAAAATATGGTTATATTTATACGTGTGCATTGAGCAGCATATATTACTTATTTTAGAAATTTCGGCAGGGAGCGTGGGGGGGGGAAGGCATTGTTTGGGGGAGATCCGAGGGGCGCGGGCATAGATCCGGGGTGCGTGGTCGAGGTATGTGCGCCGAAAGAAGCCACTTCCGGTCCATTTCCGAGGGGTCCACTTCTGAGGGGGTCCACCTTCCGAGGGGGCATTTCCGAGGGGCACACCTTCCGAGGGGACCCACATTCCGGGGACCTACATTCCGAGGGACTTATATGCAGGTCCACCAACCCACCCCCAGGTCTTTCCATCCTGCCACCCCAAAACCAGGCAATTCCAACTGTTCTCTAATCTAACTCGTTCCACGACTACCATAATCCACACAGAATCCTTCCTCTGGTCTATTGGTGCTGTAGTGCCGCCGTTAAGCAAACGTCACGTGCCCCGATCCGGGGAACCGAGGGTCCCACCTCCATCATAATAGCATTACATTGTGTTCTCTTTATTATATCTCCCGTAGAGTGTAAATCAAAGCCCCTTGATCAACGCCATCAAGTCCCGGTCCTCGCCAAGAACCTCCTCCACGTCCGCCAACACGTTTTCGCTGTACAACCCCGCCTTGGTGGGCCGGTAGCCCTCGGAAACGGCATCGGCCATGGACGCCCGGCGAAGCTTCAGTTTCGACGGAAGGTTCAAGTCCCTCGATAAACTGGAAGCCGAAGAAGCAGCAGTAGAACCCGAAGCAGTAGAACCCGGACCCGAAGAAGTAGAACCAGCACCAGAACCAGAACCAGAACCGGAAGCAGGGTGCAGGATTTTCGAGGCCAACTTTGCCCGGAGCTGCTGGGTACTGGAGTAGCGGCGTTTCCCGTTATAGTTCCCGGACAACTTGCTGACGCTATACCCCGCCATGGGCTCGGCCACCACCACGGGCAAGTGGCTGATGTGCGTCTTGTTGCGGAACGCCCCCAACGGAATGTGTTTCTTGTTGTTGTTGAAATCTCTCCAGATCCGCACGTCGTTTTCGTCGTCGTTGTCCAACTCGCTGATATTGAGGAGCTCGTCCAACTCGATGGCCAGGTCCTCGCTGCTGTTTTTGAAGCTGAAATTCCGCCACCCTTTGGCCTTGGCCTTACCGGGCCCTTGGTGGTTGAGTGTCCGAGTCGAGAGCCCGTCGATGATGCCGAACGGCTTGCTGTCGACCGCCGCCCAGATCCCGAGCACCGGGGGCCGGTAGTCCGCCGTCTTGGACGATAACACCTCCTTGGCCACTTTGGAGCCCACCACAGTGCCGTTTTGCGCAGACGGAAGCGTCTCGTCTTCATCCGTGGACTCGCCGGCCTCGTAGTGCTGGTCGCCGTGCGGCTCTGCGGGCTCCATGCTGGACTCCTTCTCCATCTCCTGCTTGCGCTGCTCGAGGTTTTGCCGGAAGATCTCTTCAAGCACAAGCTGCTCGTCGGCATCGTACTGGTCCGCCTCGGACTCGCCCGAGCTCTCGGCGTCCGAACTGAAAAAGTAGTTCCACAAGTACAGCTCGTCCTCTTCCTCCGAGTCGAGCGGCCGTCTTTTCTTGCTTTTTTGTTTTGGCGGCTGCAACTTGCGGGGCTTTTTGGTGGCCATTTTGGACTGGATCGGGAGCACCTGCGATTTGTCCCGGGGGTGGCCATCGCCAAGGAACGGCTGGTCAAAGTCAATCACATCCACGTACTGGTCCGTGTGGTTCTCCTCCTCCTCGCCATCGTAGTACCGGTCATCGGCGTCATTCTCGGAAAAGTCGTTGCTGTCGCTGGACGCATACTGGAGCACCTTGCCGCTTTGCGAGGCCAGGGGGTCGCCCAACTCGTTGAACGAGCTCATGATCCGGGCCGTTTCAAGCCGCGTGGGGTCGAGGTCGTCCTCGTCAAACCCATGCGTTTCAAACTCATTCACCAAGTACTTCTCCTCCTCCTTTAAAAACGCATCGTCGCCGTCCTCCTCGTTGAACGAGCTCATGGAACTCTGTCTTGTTTTGGACACCGCCGGCTGGTGCTCGTTGAGGAACTCGTCGATGTCGTTGTCCGCCTGTAACGTCGCTAGCAAGTCGTTATCGTCGTAGTCGTAGTCGTCGTCGGAAACCAACTCCTCGTCCTTGAATTTGGGCACTTCCACAAGCGGCTCGTCGAAATGGAACTCCATGGGGGCACTCTCGGCCACACCCACAAGCTCCTCGCCGAGATCCTCTTCTTCCGGCTTGAATTCCAACAAGTTCTCCAAGGGCTGGGCGTCGGTGGGGGACTCGGTTCCTGCATCGTCAAACTCAAACTTGAAGTTGATATCTTCCGGAATGGCCACGGCCGACCGTCGGCGGTACATGAGGCTCATTTTCTTCTTGTCCTTTTGCGTTTGCGGCTTGGGAGAAGCCTTTGCAGACCCTTTGGCCCCCTGCGGGTGTCTTCTCCGCTCCGACTGTAGCTGGACGAAATCTATGGCCTCGTCATCGGACGAAGACGACGACGACGACGACTCGTTCTGCGAGTCCTCCACCTCGCTATCGTCCGCCGACGCCTCGGACTCGTCCACCGACGACGCCTCAAACTCCTCGGCCGCGATGGAGTAGATGCCGTGGTCCACACTGGTATCGGAATCGTTGGCAAACAAAAGCGCGTCGTCGTCATCGTCCGACTCCGGGTCGTTTCTATACTTGTCAGCGCTTTCGTAGAGCAGTTTGCCGCCGCTTTTCCCGGCAAACAGTTTGCCCGGGTGAGGCCTCACGGACTTGGCGGACCTCACGGACTTGGCCGCGGCTCTCACGGCCGATCTCACCAGCTTGGTGGATTTCGACGGCGCCACCGTCTTGGTGCCCCGAGGAGACCCTTTAAAGAAAACAGAGCCTCTTCGGCTGGCAGCGGTTTCGTCTTGCTCGGACATGGCGGTAAGCGAGGACTCGGAGTCCGAGCCGGAAACCGGCCCGTTGGAAGCGTCGTTGGAATTGCCTGCAACCCCATCGGAAGAGTCCAGCGACGTGGACACCAAACTCAATCGTCTGTTGCGTTTCTGGAAAAAGTCGTAGCTCAACGTCTTGCCGCCCGTCTTGGGCACGTACGACATGGGGTTCAGTTTCTGCAGCACCGTCTTTTTCACCAGCACCGGGTTCTTGCCCGAAGGTCTCTTGCCCACGGTTTTTTTGCCTGCAGAAGGTGTATTGGCCCGGGACACGGGCGAGCCGGATTTTCTCGGGCTCTTGGCCATTTTGGGCGGAGTGTTGGGCGGTTAGGTTCGGGGCTGTGCACACTTGGCAACAAGGGCCATAGTCTGGGGGTCCAGGAAGGAATAGAAACCGCCGTTTGGAAAAAAAAAAATCAACTGACTTGATTCGAAGCTTTTGATTGGTCTGATCAACCGGTGGCCAGAGCAAATGATTGGAAAGGGAGAGTCTCGGGGAGGAAAAAGGCCAAAGCAGGGATTGGGGGGACTCGGAAATGTAACGGGGGGAAACGAGCAGAAGACGTCAGTGGCCTGTGCGAGATCTGAGCGATGAGGTAAAAGTGCGACTCATTGTACAGGGCCCGCGAGGGTTGGCGATGGCCGCAGACGAGGGGAAGGTGGAGGGGGAGGAAAAGAGGGGGAAAAAGAAGTGGTAAGAAAAAATTGGGGAGGAAAAAAAACAGGGGGGAATTGCTTTATTTATATACTTTTTAAAGGGGGTACAAATGGGGCGATGGTCCTGTGGTGTACGGATGGAATCATGAGTGTGGTTCCATGAGGTGCTGCGAGGATCTGTGAGGATCTGTGAGGTGCTGTGAGGACCCGTGAGGACTGCGAGGACTGAGGACTGTGGCTCAGAACATAAATATATAAAAAAATGTATGGAGTGACCTGATAAAAATAAATGTATGGGAGGATTTGGTCTAGAACAGTTAAAGATGTGTATATCTGCATATAAGGAGGATAACGAATCCAAAGAGATATAAATCAATGTATGTGCCCTGAAATAATCATAGAATATATGGAAAAGAACGTCTGTTGGGAGATATCAGAATGGAAGATCAGAGATCAAAAGTATCATAAAAATATCATAAAAATATTTTAATAAATGACACACCTTTGGAAGTTAGAAATGGTAAAATAATAGACCTTTGGAAGTTTGAAATGGGGAAGTTAGAAATTGTGGATGTTTGAATTGTGAAAGTAAAAATGGTGGAAAAACAGACCTTTGGATGTTTGAAATGGGGGAGTTTGAAATGGTGAAATAATGATGGCGGTGGTAGTCTGGTGTGCGAATGGCTAGGCACCCTGAAGCTTCCAAAGGTCAGGACAGCAAAGTCAAATGATAGAAAGGGGACCCAATGGCTGTAGCAAATGTGCTGCAAAATGGCAGCATGTTCCCAGGAGTGGCGGCCCTGGAGATAATGGGTTCTGTTGCTGAATGGTCTCGGCCTCAAATCCAGACGGACACGAGACTCCGTTACCAAATTGAGCTTCTAGAGTTCAGCTCCAATCAATTGTCCAATCAATTGTCCACTCAATTGTTAACGGATCAATCAGTGGCTTTTCTCCAGTGGCATTTCTGCAAACATCGTGCCAGTTTTATTCCTTTAATCTCAAAGGCCCTTTAAGCCGGAATCATAAGTCCATGTTTCACCCAAATCGAGATATACTCCCCCTGAAGTGGCCCGGGGTTGGAGATCACCCTTATTTGGTATCTCGAGAATTGAAAAAAAAAGGCCAAGACGCTTTATCTCTCCAAGGCTGGGACTGGTGTATTTTAGTGCAGGGAATAATCCATACGCCAGAATTTAGAGTCTCGAATCAGGAGTCTCGAATCAGGAGTCTAGGGTATGTTGAGCTAATAATGGTTCACACGTTGTCACACTTTCAAATGTGGGTCACGAGTCTTGGTAAAACCATGATTTTTTTTTGGGTGGTTTCATAGTATTTTGATTCCCCTGGGTTGCTGTGGCTCCACCCAAAGTGTCAAAGAATGGTTCTGCGTAGCGAGTGGCAAGACAATCCAACGTTTCGGGGGTTTAGGCCAGAGAAGACATTTCAACTGATCACGGGCTCTAGTCGTTGCACGGTCTGCTTTAACGGCCTTCAAGTGCTCCTTGGAAAAGAGGATCATTCTCTCCACTTTTGTCTTTCAACTTTTCTCTTTCAACTTTTGTCTTTCAACTTTTGTCTTTCAACCTTTGTCTTTCAACTTGTTTTGGCTGCAAAAGTTGACTGGTTTTGTTTCATGGTGAACACGATTAAATTTGATTGCAGTGTTAAAAGTGGTCAGAATAATTGAGTTTCTTGGTCGGCGTCGAAGTAAAAATACTGGGGGCATGGCTACTTATATACCTTTGGAAGGCGAGCTGCATGCGGCTTGGAGTGTTTGAAACGAGGCTGCATTATGCAATCGCGGTGTTTCGCAAATGCAGCATTTGGTTTTGTGGACATGGCTTTGTGCACATACAAAACTATATAAGAAAGCAATGGAATCCTGAGCTAGAGATTTCAGGAATTTGTGTGGAGCTTCAAGGAAAGGAACAAAGTTATTATTGCTGACGAAATACCCTTGATTTCAAAATCTTCAAGATCAATTTTATCGTTGCAGAATCAAAAAATAACCTCAAGATTACATTACAAAATTATGTTTGAAACATCAAAAAAACAAGGCTAAAAACGCTTCTTGAAACAAGATCTTTTTTCTGCTTTCCTCATCTTCCCCAGTCCTGTGTATAATAGATCCAGCAGACATTCCGCTCCATGACTTTACCGTCCAAGATGATTTTCCTTGACTATGCCATTAAAGAAGATTTTCCATGACTTTACCGAAGAATTTTCCAAGACTGTTTTCTGGAGAAATGTCTCCTTGACTTTTTTCTGGAGATTGGGTGGGGGACAGGGCAGAAAAGGTGGAGGAAAACGCGGTTGCGCGCGCGCGGAATCGAAAATTCCCTTCACGTTTCTTCCCGTCTTATCGTCGTTGCACCGTCGTTTTCCCGTCGTCTACACCGTCGTTTTCTCGTTTTCACCATGTTGAACACCCGAAACCTCCGTTTGGCTGTGGCTGCGCTTGTGCTCTTGAGCATTTTCGGCTACTTTGCCTTTTCGGCCAACTCGCTCTCACACCCCTCGCCTGCCCGGGTCAAGGTGCCTTTGTCCAGTGAACATGCCATTCAAGAGGGCGGATCCAGTGCTCCGTTTAACCCTGGAAACGGCAAGCCGGCCGACGATGTTCCGCTGGGCAAGCCTGCTCTGGAACCTCCTCTCGAGGGCGAGAAGCTCCCTGGAAATGTGGCCAATAAGCTTGGTTACGATGATAATAAGGACAACAAAGGTTCTGCAAAGGATGAAGCCTCGAAGGACTCTGGAAAGGATGAAGCTTCAAAGGACTCTGGAAAGGAGATTGGTTCTTTAAAGGACGTTACTAATTCTGACTCTGGAAAGGAGTCTGGATCTGGAAAGGAGTCTGGCTCTGGATCTGGATCTGACTCGTGCAAGAATACAGATTACGTGGTTATGGTGGATGCCGGCTCCACGGGCTCTCGTGTGCATGTGTACCTGTTCGACACATGTGTGTCTCCTCCCGCTTTGTTGAAGGAGGAGTTTAAGATGTTGAAGCCGGGCTTGTCTTCTTTCGACACCGACACAAAGGGCGCCGCCGCTTCGTTGGACCCGTTGTTGGACTTTGCCTTGTCGTTTGTGCCCAAGGAAAAACAAGGCTGTACTCCGGTTGCCGTCAAGGCTACGGCTGGCTTGAGATTGCTCGGAGCAGAGAAATCCACTGCCATTTTGAAGGAGGTCCGCACCCACTTGGAGACCGACTACCCCTTTGCCGTGGTGGATGGCGATGGAGTGTCTATCATGGAAGGAAAGGATGAGGGGGTGTTTGCCTGGATCACGGCCAACTACCTTTTGGGCAACATTGGGTCCAAGGACAAGACGCCCACCGCTGCGGTGTTTGACTTGGGCGGTGGGTCCACGCAAATTGTGTTTGAGCCCGAAATGCCCAACTCCGGCAAAATGATTGACGGAGACCACAAGTACGAGTTTTCCTTTGGCGACCGGGACTTTGTCTTGTACCAACACAGTCACTTGGGCTACGGGTTGATGCAGGGCCGAAACAAGATCAACGCCTTGGTGGTCAAGAGCACCAAAGACGAGACGTTGCAAAAGTACACGTCCAAGGCCTCGGCCAAGGATGCTACTGCAACAGGCAAGATCCTCAACCCTTGCTTGCCCCCCGGAGCAGAGCTCGAAAATGTGCTTGTGGAGGCTGGCGAGCTGGAGTTTTATGTGGTGAACTTTAAGGGCCCTGCCGAGGCATCCGGGGCTCAGTGCAGACAACTTGCCGAAACGGTGTTGAACATGGACTCGGAGTGTACCAGCAAATCCTGCTCGTTCAACGGAGTGTACCAGCCATCGTTGCAGAAAGCGTTCCACCAGAACTCGGAGATGTACGTGTTCTCATACTTCTACGACCGGACCAACCCCTTGGGCTTCCCCTCGTCCTTTACTGTGGAGGAGTTGAAGGACTTGACCAAGACGGTATGCTCCGGCCTGACGTTCTGGAAGAATGTGCTTTTGGGCGACTCCATCAAACAGTTGGAGGAAGAACCCAACTGGTGTCTTGACTTGTCGTTCATCACGGCCATGCTCCACACCGGCTACAACATCCCATTGAGCCGGGAGTTGAAGACGGCCAAGACCATTGCCAACAACGAGTTGGGCTGGTGTCTCGGAGCCTCGTTGCCTTTGTTGAACGGCAAGGAGAGCGGATGGAAGTGCCGGGTCTCGGAAACCACCAAGAACTAGCCCAGGATTCATCCGACCTTGAATTCATCCGACCTTGAATTCATCCGACCTTGAATTCATCCGACCTTGAATTCATCCGACCTTGAATTCAAAGAATTCAATTCCGTGTTCAATGAATCCATACACTTGAAGTATGCACATGAGCATACACATCCATTACCCATGGCCACTTCTTAGACTGCTACAACCATGAAACACATCAACAGCGCTTCCCCAATAAATCTAGTAAAACAAATGTATTAAAATAAATCTATTAAAATAAAATGTAATAGAAACAAAAATCTATTAAAATAAATCTATTAAAATAAAAATGTAGTAGAAACAAGAAGCTATTTAAATAAGGAAATGGATGGAGGAAACTGGGGCCATGGGCCTGCCGTGTCACGTGCGCGGGCGCCCAAAACGTGCAGCAGTGCCGAGCGCTCCAGCCTACCTACTCCACCAACCCCAGCAAGTGCAGCCCGATAAGCGCCGTTGCATCTCCAAGCCGTGCCGAAGCAAGCGAAACAGCGTGTGAGTTGATCCGGCAGCAAGAGCCCCGTGTCCTGCAGAAAACCCCCTTGTTTCAGGCCCCTCTCCGCGTTCCTCATTGGTCAATCCAATCTCCACCACCAACCACCACCACCAACCACCACCACCAACCACCACCACCAACCACCAACCACCAACCACCAAGAAACATCTAGACCATACGGATTAAACCAGCCGCCAAACCCAGCAATTCACAACCCCATCTAGAAACCCAATCTTTGAAATCCAATTACTCCCTTGAGAACCCAATTACTCCTTTGGTCCAATCTTTTGATCCAATGTCCAGCCAGAGAATCCCGATGCTGGCACCACATTCCAGCAGCCCCGTGGCACGGAACCGGTCCGTGCTGAAACACAAGGACGTGGCCGGGGCCAAATCCAAGGACAATAGCAGCCGGCCGAAAGAAGGCAATCCGGCGCCCACCAAGATGTTGAAGCAGCTCAACAAGGACGAGTTGAAACAAGTCAAGTCACATACGGAGTTGGCGCAGACGGCCAATGGCGTCCGCATGCTTACCAAGAACTTGGGCAAGGCCAACATCCAGCTCCACGCCAAGGCGGTGATGATCGTGACCAAGGCCCGGGACAATTCGCTCGTGTACTTGACGCGTGAGGTGGTGGAGTTCTTGCTCAATCGCCAGGACGACATCTTGGTGTTTGTTGACTATAAGTTGCGGGCGCTGAGCCGGTTTGACGTGGCCAAGATCACCCAGACGTACCCGAGGGCCCAGACGCGGCTTAAGTTCTGGACAAAAGGCATGATCCGCCTGAACCCGGAGATGTTTGATCTCTGTATCACCTTGGGCGGAGACGGCACCGTGTTGCACGTGCTGAACTTGTTCCAGACCATCGTGCCTCCGGTCATCTCGTTTGCCTTGGGATCGCTTGGTTTCTTGACCAATTTCCGCTTCGACCAGTTCCGAAAACGCCTTACTTCCGTGCTTGACTCGGGCGTCCGGGCCTATATGCGGATGAGGTTCACTTGCCGTGTCTACAATGCCGAACACAAGCTTTTACGCGAGCAGCAGGTGTTGAACGAGTTGGTGGTGGACCGAGGGCCCAGCCCGTACGTCACCAACTTGGAGTTGTATGGCGATGGCTCGCTACTAACGGTGGCCCAGGCCGATGGCTTGATCATCGCCACCCCCACGGGCTCCACCGCCTATTCCCTCTCCGCTGGGGGCTCCTTGGTGCATCCACAGGTGAGTGCCATCAGCGTGACGCCCATTTGTCCTCATACGCTATCGTTCCGGCCCATTCTCTTGCCGGACGGCATGACATTAAAGGTGAAGGTTCCGTCTTCGAGCAGAGCAAACGCATGGGCGTCTTTTGATGGAAAAGCCCGCCATTTGATCGATAAGGGCTTCTACGTGACGGTGCAGGCCAGCCCGTTCCCGTTCCCCACAGTGCGGTCCAGCAAAACAGAGTACATCGACTCGGTCAGCCGCAACTTGAACTGGAACGCCCGTGAGCAGCAGAAACCCTTCTCCCAGTACTTGACGGGGCACAACAAGTCTGCGTTTGAAAAGAAACACAACATCAGTGATCTTGAAGATGACATGGGCGACTTGGGGCTCGACGACGACTTCGATATCGACTACAGCGACGAAGAGGACGAGAGTTCATCCAAGGAAGAGTATGACGCGGGGACACCATTTGACCAGGCCGAAATGGGCTGCTCCATCCCGTTCTACACGGCTCCGGATTCCCAGAGCATCACCCCGACCAGTTCGTTCATCGACAACAGAACGTGCTTTGCCCACCCCAACGCAACGGTCTCGTTGAACGAGGACTCGGTGAGCAATTCCGATGTCAACGACCGCGTGGATAAAGGCGTTTTTAATTTCGACTAGTCAACCATTTTTAGAAAATGTGAGTTGATCAGACAGCAGTCTTTCCGGACTAATCTATGGTGGTCGGCAGTGGACTGGATCAATTGGTCGGCACTGAACTGGATCAATTGGTTGAAGTGAGGCCATCACATATCTCTGTGGAGTTGATACTGCCTGTTATGGTACATTTTCACCCGGGATCATTAATGAAGAAATAAACAACGAATCCAAAGATTCGATGATGGTGTCTAGAGGATTCGTCTGGGAGATCTGACAGTCTAAACAGTCCAGTCTCTATACAGTCTCTGTTCTATGAAGTCTCTATACAGTCTCTGTTCAATGGAGTCTCAGTCTGTTCTATGGAGTCCCAGTCTGTTCTATGGAGTCTCAGTCTGTTCTATGGAGTCCTAGACTCTCTGTTCTAGGAGTCTATGCAGTCTTTCTAGAGTCTATACAGTCTTTCTAGATTCTATGCAGTCTCCGACTTCTGTTATGACGATTTTCCACTCTACACTGGTGCGGCTCTCCAGTGTGGCTTGCTTGGTGATGGGTGCGAGTGTACGCTGACGTCAAAGTGCGGAGGTCAATCTCCACCAGGCCATGCGCAGTACGCATGTAGAAGCGGGCATATATTTGCGCCTGTATGCAGGAGGCAAGCAACACAGGAATATAAAGCAAGGTCTCCCCCCACAAGTATTTGCCTAATTTTATTACGCTTTTTTACAACCTTTCAAAACCACCACCTTTAACTCTACCCAATTGAGTTACATTCCATTTACACAACAGATTAACACAACAAATTAACAGAACACACTTACAATGGTCAAAGTATTGGTTGCCCTTTCCAGCTACCACGGATCGTTCTACGACGATGGAGCCAAGACCGGAGTCTTCTTTGACGAGGCATACCACCCCTGGAAGGCGCTTACCGAGAAAGGCGCCGAGGTGACGTTGGTTTCGGAAACCGGAACGTTCGGATGGGACGAACACTCGTTGGTGGGCCCGTTTGCCGGCTCCCAAACCATTGCCAACGATGAGAGCCACCCCTTCATCCAGGCCACCAAGCAAATCAAAAAGGCTTCGGAGGTCAACTCTGCAGACTACGATGTCTTTTTTGCAGCAGGAGGCCACGGCACGCTTTTTGATTTCCCCCTGGCCAAGGACTTGCACAAGCACATTCTTGCCATTGCCAAGAAAGGCGGAGTGGTTTCGGCCGTGTGCCATGGCCCAGTGATTTTCGAAAACCTCAAGACCGAAGACGGTGAGTACTTCATCAAGGGCAAGAACGTGACTGGCTTCACCGACGACAGCGAGAAGACCGTCCAGGTGGACCACATCATGAAGGCCCAGAACTTGAAGACCCCCAGAGAGGCTGCCGTGCAGGCCGGAGCCCACTATGTCGAGCCCCAGGACCCTTGGGCTTCGTTCACCGTGACCGACGGGAAGTTGGTGACGGGAGTCAACCCAGCCTCGGCCACCGAAGCCGCAGAGAAGGCCTTGGCTGCTTTATAGACACCATGATCAACAATAGATAGATGAAATTTCAAAAAAATTCTTAAGAGTCAAACTGATAGAAACAATCAAGAAGGAATTGGGAGTTTTTGAAAAGTGTATCACTGTATGAAGGGTTTTTCTCAGATCTGTTCCTGTCTATGCTCGATGCTTGACTGCAACACCGCGCACGTTCGCAGCCATTTCCCCCCACTTCCAGACTGTCCATTCTGTCTATTCTGTCCAATTCTGTCCAGTGTCCAGTGTCCACTCCGTCCACTCTTTGTTTCTTCCTGAAATTCCAAATGCAGATTGCCCAAATTGAAAAAAGAATTTGTGAATGGAACGAATTTTGGACGCGCAAAGTGGAAATGGAACGTGGGCTTTGGAAAAGAGGGAAGGCCATATGCACAACCGCAAGCTCAGGAAACATTTCTTATTTCCACTCAGCCAATCAACATCTTGAAAAAAACGTCTTGCCATAAAACGCTTTGCCAGTAAACGCCTTGAAAAACTTCTTTTCACTAGAAGGATCGGAATCACGTGGTTCGAAAGAAGCCCAAAAAAGCTGACGGGACTTGTTCCTAAAAATATCTTAATTAACCCATCATCGAAATCATTTCTAATAATTAATGGTAAAAAGTCGCGTGGGGAGGGGCCTTTATATATTAGTGAGTCCTCGTTTTCGCAGCCATGCAAGCCCCTGAATTTGTGTTTGTGTTTGTGTCAGGATTCGCACTCTGCAAACTATAAAAGGAGGCCATTTCCTCCAAATAAATAAGGGTTTATTTTTTATTTGAATGTCACTGACTCCTGCTGCTGCTGATTCCTTGTCAAGTTCCGGGCCTGGTAAGCAAATTCCGGTCTCACTATTCGCGGCCCAGAGTCTTCCGTTTCATCTCTAAAGTGGAAGCCAGCAGTCTCTCATTATTTCAATTTATATTCTGCCACCAAAGAAGTTTCCTTATATCCATAATACTGTGCAATGAGAGCCCTATTTTTTTTTTACTATTGATTTCAGAAATATTCATAAAATAACAGAGTGCATTTTTTCCATTCAAAGTGCATTTGTTCTATTTATGACCATACTAATAATTAGTGATGATTATGGCAATATTAAATTAGTCACGTTTAGTGCTATGCAAATTGCATTTTCTGCTATTTCATTAAATAAAATGGGTGATGCTTGATTTGCATTATTCATACGGCCAACTCCATCATTATTCCATGCAGGACATACTAATACCCCCATACATATATATATATGTATATTAGCTAAACCAGCTCATATCCTTTGAATCCATGTTCATCAACATTTATGGAAGGTCAGATATATGTATATGGGATTAGTGCATTGTTACATGCACACCACCAATTTCACAATTCCATCAATTCCATCAATAGTCAAACAGCAGTGGAAGAAGAGGGGGAGAGTAGAAATTTAAATACTAGAAACATAGAAAAGTGGAAGAGAAGAGTGGAGAAGTGGAGAGTCCCGAATATGACTCCACACCCGTGCACCAGACAAGGTCAGCAGAAAAAGGCCCAACGCAAAAGCCAAGTTTTTCCCTTGAAACCAAACAAAATTGGGTTCTTTGGAAAGCTAAAATTCCGGACGTTATGATGGGTACTTTTAAAATGGACCCAACCCTCGGAGTGCCGTTTTAAACCTCTGCTCTTTCTCAATTCCGGCCCCTCCATCGCAGGTACTGCAGCTAGTGCCCATCAATCCATCATTCCACCAATTCACCAAATTTCTAGCCTTTCTCTTTTTCTCTCTACATTTCACTAAAATTACCTAATTTGTCATTAGCAATATGTATGATTTTAGCTTTATTCTAGAACTAGTTCTCTTTTCCCCTTAATTTAGTTCTCTTTCTTTTCCTTCCTTTTATTCCTTCTTTTTTTTGTTCTTTCTTTTTTTCTATTCCTTCCTTTTCTTTCCTTTTTTTGCTTGGTTGATTTTGCTTGATTTTCTTTGCAAGTGCCTTTTTTCGGGCCGCGCGGGGCGGTAGTTTCAACTTTTGCAATCTTCAAGTTACCCTTTCCAATCTCCAAGTGATGCTAACGTATTTTTTTTAATTTTTTTTTTTGACAATAATTATAAGTTATGATCTCCATAGACCAGTACACCCTTAATTTGATAATTATAATTCCATTGCCTTTAGGGTGTACTGGTCTATCCAAGTTGTTTATGATGTTTAAACCTCTCATTGACTGCGAGAGGTGCGAATTTTAGTGCTTTTGAGACTTCTACTTTTCTCATCTTCTTTCTAATACTCGTGATTTTCTCATACTCTTTTTAATAATTCTTCTTTTCTCATACTCTTTTTTCTCATACTCTTTTTAATAAATCTACTTTTTTCATACTCTTTTTAATAATTCTTCTTTCTACTACTTTTTTTTTCTAATAATTCTAATTGTCTAATACTTTTTTTTAAAACTCTACCCATATTCCTATTTTTCTCATACTTCTTCTTCTCTCATATTCATATTCTTTTCTAATGCTTCTTTCTGAAGATTCTCTTTTCGTAGACTTCTTTTCTAATACACTTTTTTCGTACTGTTTCTCAGACTTTTTTTTCTAATACTTCGACTTTCTAATACTTCTTCTTTCCCAATAATCTACTCATACTTCTTCTTTCTAGTAATTCTAATCTTCCAATACTCTACCCATACTTCTTCTTTTCGAATACACTTTTCTCATATTCATATTCTTACTCATACTTCTCTTACTCATGCTTTTTTTCTAATACTTTTTTTCCGATACTTCTTTTCTAATACTCCTACTTTCTCATTCTTCTGCTAATACTTCTCTTCTAATTCTCATTGATACTCATACTTCTTCTTTCTAACTCTCCTACTGTTCGCATCTTCATATTCACACTCTTACTTCTTGTTTCTAATACTCTACTCTACTCATTCTTCTTTCCAACAATTTTTCTTTTATATTCTTCTTTCTCATATTCTACTCATATTTCTACTTTTCCAATAATTCTACACTACTCATACTTCTTCTTTTTGATACGTTTTCTTTCTATACTTTTTCCTTCGAAACCTCTACCCAGATTACTACTGTTCTCGTATTCTTTCTAATACTCTACTCATACTTCTTCTTTCTAATACCTCTTTTCCAATTCTCATACTTCTTTTTTCATATTCTACTCTACTCATACTTCTACTCATACTTCTACTCATACTTCTACTCATTCTTCTGCTCTACTCAATCTTCTACTTCTCTCATACTCATACTTCTATTCTAATACTTCTATACTTCTTCTTTTCTCCACACTCCTACTTTTCTCATTCTTCTTCTTTTCTCATATTCATATTCGTTCTAAGACTTCTTTTCTAATACTTCTACTTTTCCAATACTTCTTCTTTCTAATACTCATGATTTTCTCATCCTCTTTCTAATACTTTTCTCTCTAATACTTCGAATTTTCTCATACTGTACTCATTCTTCATTCTAATACTTTTCTCTCTAATACTTCTACTCATACTCTGCTCTACTTGATCTTCACTTCTACTTTTCTAATATTTCTACTCTATTCCTCCTCATACTCATACTTCTACTTTCCAATACTTCCACTCTTGTCATACTTGTCTCATTCTCATACTCCTGTCATACTTCCACTACTCATTCTTCTTTCTAATACTTCTCTTGTACTCCCACTTCTCTCATACTTCTACTTCTCTCATGCTAACAATACTAACTTACTAACCTACTAACTTACTAACTACTATAGTATGGCTACTGGCTTGGGATTGCAGTGAATACGTTCTAGACTGCCACTCTTGACTACGGCACCAGAGACCTGCTCTCCTCTCCTTTCCTCTCATCTATACTTACTCTATACTTACTCTATACTTACTCTATACTTATACTTATACTTATACTTATCTTATACTTATCTTATACTTCACTACTCACCTCTATATCGTTCCTTCTTCTTCTTCTCAAGTCACCGTATCTCTGATTCTCTACTCCCTCTCTTGTCTTACTGATTATACCAGTCTACGTTGCAGCTCCACCTGGGCTTCTCCATTGCCGTAGATCTTCACTCATGGGCTTTTAAGGTTTGAGTATTTAATTATATTCTTTTTTGTTTATGAATTAACTTATGTGCTTTAAACTTAGAAAGTCGTTCTATTAATAAGTTGAAAGTATTAAAGACTAGACCAATCTAAGAAATATAGCCAAACGTGTTTTGTCACCATTTTTCAGAAAAATAGATATTTCTCTCTTTATGTTTAGTTCAAGGAAATCGAGTCCATTATAACTTTCCGTATTCCATCATAGGAACGATATTCTGATTTGTTATGCCGTTTTAATCGTTCGTTTTACGACAACTGGACTTCTATACTTCAAATTTCCAAACTGCTGTACTACTAAACTATACTTCTATACTTCTATAATATCATACTACCACAATATTATAATAAACCATACTTCTATACTTCTAAACTTCTAAACTTCTATTCTTCTAGAATACTATACAATACTTCTATTCTTCTATACTTCTATACTCCTAAACTGCTACTCTACTAAACTATACTTCTATACTTTTATGATACCATAGTTAATACTATAATAAAATACAATACTTCTATACTTCTAGAATTCTATAATGATATAATACCATAATGCTATAATATCATAATACTTTAATGCTACACTTGTATAATACTATACCAACTACTACACTTGTAGAATACTATGCTACTAAACTACTAAACTTCTATACTATAATACTATTCTTGTATAACACATAGTTGTGTACTTCTATAATATACTTCTATAATACTATACTTCTATAATACCAGAATGCTATAATACTATACTACACTTGTATTCTCAAATTTCTATACTTGTATAATACTACGTTTCTATGTTTCTATATCACTACACCGACTACTATTCTTCTTTATTCATATACTTCTATACTTCTAGAACACCAAGATACTATACCTCTATCCTATACTTCTATAATACTATAATACCATAATACCATAATGCCTTAATACTATACTATATTTGTATTCTTCTGTATGTCTATACTTCTAAACTTCTATACCACACTACTACTCTTCTACACTACTATACTCCTATCCTTCTATACTTGTATAATACTACACTTGTATACTTGTATAGTAGCATAGTTCTATAATACTATAATAAAATACACTACTTCTCAATTTCTGTACTTGTATAACACCATAGTTGTATACTATTATACTATACTTTCAGACCTCTATACCTCTATACCTATTTATATCTATCCTTCCATACTTCTATAATACTATACTTCTATACTACTAGACCAGTAAACTTCTATCCTTCTATACTTCTATACCTTTATACTTCTATACCACATAACTACCTTCTAGAATGCTACTATACTTCTATACTTCTACACTTCTACACCATCCTTCTATGCTCATGAACTTTTCCGCACTCCCTCACTCCCTCACTCTCACTCCGTCACTCTCAATTCTCACACTCTCCCTCACTCAATTCTCACTCCATGTGTTTCTATTCTTTGTTGATCATTCCTTGATCCACCAAAAAAGAAAAAAAACATGACCAAGGGGAATGCGGTTCTGGCCAATGAGTTACTTTTGGGATGTGAAAATATCGGGGTGGTATTATTTTGAAATTTGGACGTTTGATCTTATTCCAGGAAAATCGGGATTGGTGAATTATTTTTTCTTTGGTGATTTTTTTGTTTGGTGAATTTTTTTTTGTTTGGTGATTTTTTTTTGTTTGGAAAATTGGGAGAATTTGGGGTTGGTGAAATTGGGGATCTACGGTTTACAGCGCGGATTGCGATTGGGGGATGCGTGAGTGGAGGGATTGCGGTGGAGGGATTGGGCGGTGGAGGGAAAGCATCACGTGCAGCAATGAGAAGGGCGCGAAAAAATGGGCAGGCGGCCTGCACACAGCCGCGAAAAACCAGAGGGAAAAAAAAAGAAAGCCTTTGAAAGAAGCTCCTCCAACTTATCTCTTCCCTAGGAAAAACCCACATATTCACCCACGTATTTCCTTCGTGAAAAATGACCGATTTATCCAATCAAATGAACAACCTCTCGTTGAACGGTGGCGGCAACGGGGCCCAGAAGCCTCAAAAGGCAGTCTTTGTCCCTCCTCACCTCAGAAACAGAGGCGCTTCCGCTCCTCGCAGAGAACCCTCCGACTTCGGCGGCCTGTCCCGTGGCAGTGGCTTCGGCGGCGGCTTTAACGGCGGTGGCCGTCGTTCCAACGGCTTTGGTGGCGGCAAGGGCGGCCCTGGCAACGGTGGCGCTCCTCGTGCTGGTGTTGGCCGTTGGGTCGACGGCAAGCACCAGCCTGCTCCTCGTAATGAGAGAATGGAAACCGAATTGTTCGGTGTTGCTGAAGACCCTGCTCACCAATCTTCCGGTATCAACTTTGACAATTACGACGACATTCCCGTTGAGGCCAACGGTGACGACGTGCCTGAGGCTATTACCTCCTTCACCTCGCCTCCTTTGGACCCCTTGTTGGTTGAGAACATCGAGTTGTCCAGATTCGTCAAGCCTACCCCTGTCCAGAAGTTCTCTGTGCCTATTGTTGCCAATGGCAGAGACTTGATGGCCTGTGCTCAAACTGGTTCCGGAAAGACTGGTGGTTTCTTGTTCCCTGTCTTGTCCGAGTGCTACATGGCCGGCCCTGCCCCAGTGCCTGAATCCTCCGGCTTCTCTTATGGTTGTGTCTACCCTACCATCTTGATCATGGCCCCAACCAGAGAGTTGGTGTCCCAGATTTTCGACGAGGCCAAGAAATTCACATACAGATCCTGGGTCCGTCCTGCCGTGGCTTACGGTGGTGTGGACATTGGTCAGCAAATGAGAACCTTGCAAAGAGGTTGCGACTTGTTGGTGGCTGCCCCAGGTCGTTTGACCGATTTGTTGGAGAGAGGCCGTATCTCCTTGCGCAACATCAAGTACTTGGTGTTGGACGAGGCCGACAGAATGTTGGATATGGGTTTCGAGCCTCAAATCAGACACATTGTGCAAGAGTGTGACATGCCTGACGTTCAGGACAGACAAACCCTCATGTTCTCGGCTACTTTCCCCAGAAACATCCAAATGTTGGCCAGAGACTTCTTGAAGGAGTACATCTTCTTGTCCGTTGGTAGAGTCGGATCCACCTCCGCCAACATCACCCAAAAGATCTTGTTGGTTGAGGACGACGAAAAGAGATCCGTCATCTTGGACTTGTTGAGTGCAGCTGACAACTCTTTGGCCATTGTTTTCACTGAGACCAAGAGAATGGCCGACTACTTGGCCGACTTCTTGTACGACCAAGGATTCCCAGCTACTGCCATCCACGGTAACAGAACACAATACGAGAGAGAGAAGGCTCTTCAAGCTTTCAAGAGTGGACAAGCCCCAATCTTGGTTGCCACTGCCGTTGCTGCTAGAGGATTGGATATTCCAAACGTCCAACACGTTATTAACTACGACTTGCCTAGTGACATTGACGACTATGTCCACAGAATTGGTCGTACCGGTCGTGCTGGTAATGTTGGTATTGCTACGTCCTTCTTCAACAGAAACAGTAAGAATATTGCTAAGGACATGATCTCTCTTTTGACCGAAGCCAACCAAGAGGTTCCCGACTTTTTGGTTAAGATCAGCAGAGAGTCTTCGTTCGGCCGTGGCGGTGCAGGCGGCGGCCGCGGACGTGGAGTCTTGGGCGGTGGCCGTATGGGAGGTGGAACCAGAGACGCCAGAAGAGGTGGATACGGCGGATCGTCGGCCAGCTCTTGGGGATCCAGCTCCAGCAACAACTGGGGCTCCGACAGCGGAAGCACCAGAAACGGTGGAGGCGGAGGAGGATACTCCTCCAACTACGGGAACCAATCCCACAGCACTTCTTGGTGGTAAACAGCCAGCGAGAGATTGATTTTGGATTGCTTTTTGTTACAATGATCCATTTTATTGTTTACAACAGGGTTAGAGAGAAGGAGTTTTGGAGTCCTTTAATTTAAGCTTGTTGCTTTGGATGTCTGAATTACTCGAGGAGATGCATGATACGAAGATCGAACCCTTGTATTTATTGCATATTATTATTTCTTTTTTGTCTTGGTTTTTTTATTGTCCATCCGGTAATGGACCATATGAGGGTGGATTCATTTTTGAATATTCGTTTTTTTCGGTCACGACGAGGTGACGAGGAAAAGACAAGAAAATGATAAGAAAAAAAAAAGAAGGGAAAAGGAATGGGAATGTCGGAAGATATCGTTCTATTTATTATAGATTTCATTGAATGTTTTATCTTTTTCATTCTGTTATTGGGTTTAAAATCATGGCTTATTATTTGATTTAGACATTTGGTGTTCTATAAAGGTGTATTATTTTAACAGAAGCAACATGTTGCGGCAGTGCGTAAAATAAGGTTAACAACAACAAAGTTCGAGAGAAGAATAAAGTACCGAACAAGTAGAGAATGCAAATCGTGGCGCGTGCTCACAAAGGAAAAAGGTGCGGATTCGAAGCAGTGCGTTCCGTGGTGTGGTGAGGTGAGGTGGGCTACGGGGACATTAAAATATTCACGGTAAATTCGCGTTCTTTTGCATTGACTTCCCCATCTCCATGGCTCCCGTACGTAAGACTCGGGCCTTGGCCCTCGCATGTGTGGTGTTGATGTACTTGTTCTACCGAACCAGCAGCATCGCCCCCCGTGGCGCCCGGCCGGACATGAGCAAGGAGGAGCTACTACAGTGGCTGCTTGGGGCCAACAAGAAGTACCGGGAACAAGGCCTCAACTTCCAGAGCACGCAGCTTGCGGCGCCGTGGCTCCCGTCCTCCATGCACCAGCAGCTCAGCGCCCATTTCCCCTACGAGCCGGAAAAGGGGTTCCAGAAAAACATCTGGCAGACCTGGAAGGTGGCCTTGGACCACGAGACGTTTCCTCACGGGTACAAGAGGTTACACGACCACTGGGACCAGGGCAATGGGGAGTATGGCCATTACTTGGTGAGCGATGGGCAGTGCGATCTCTTGATCAACGAGCTCTACAAGGGCGTGCCGGAGGTGAAGGAGGCGTGGAACGCCATGCCCAAGAGCATTCTCAAGGCCGACTTCTTCCGCTACCTCATTCTCTTTGCCAAGGGAGGCGTGTACTCGGACATTGACACGCAGGGCCTCAAGCCCATCGACACGTGGGTCTCGAACAATGCCACGATCTGGGGCAAACCCAACATCGCCGGGCTAGTGGTGGGCATTGAGGCGGATCCGGATCGGCCGGATTGGCACGACTGGTATGCACGGCGCATCCAGTTTTGCCAATGGACAATCATGGCCAAGAAGGGCCACCCGATGCTTCTCGAGTTGATCGCCAAGATTGCATCGCTCACCTTGGACCGCAAGAAGAACAACCAGTTGGAAGCCGTTTTGGGCAAGGACGAGGGCAGCGATGTCATGGACTGGACCGGGCCGGGCATCTTCACCGATAAGGTGTTTGAGTACATGAACCGGATGGTGCAGAGCCCCAACACGGGCGAGCTCCGCGACGTGATCAACTGGGAGATCTTCACGGGCATGCGGGTGCCGTTGGCCATAGAGGATGTGTTGGTTTTGCCCATCACGTCTTTTTCCCCGAACGTGGGGCAGATGGGCGCCGGCAACATCCACGACGACTTGGCCTATGTGCAGCACATGTTTCTGGGCAGCTGGAAGCACGATGACTAGGTCCTGGTGGTGGTGGGGCTCCCCGTGATAGAATTTAGAGGCAAGTACTGATTAGATTGAATCAACCGATTCGTTGGCGGTCTGTAGAATCTATTAAAAGGATTATTGTAGTAACATGTGATTTCGGTGGCCCGGCCATTTGGGGCTCAGGAAGGGGACACCTAGTCACTGTGCACTGCATACAGCCCGTTTAAAATACCCCATTTCCATTCCACTTTCGTTTAAGTTCAATTTGCTCATTATATTGTCTAAGAATCGGCCATTTTACTTGCCACATTTATACCCTGGCCAGACTAAATCCACCAGGACTGGTCCAACACATAGAGGGTTTAACTGTTTTGCAGTCTGGAGTGAATTTTAAGGTTCTTGTCCAATGAGTCTTAGGGTGTACTGGTCTACGGTACAAGGCTCAGCTATTAAAGTAGATTTAGAAGTCATCTAAGGCTAAGGTAGAAACTTGCAGTTCCAGACCCCACCAGACTCCATTTTATCAGACCCCATTTTATCTAGCCAATCCATAACGTATTCCATGCACTTCTTAAGTACTCCATCATCATTATCAATGTACAGGTGGTGGCAAGCAAGGCACTATCTGCAGTACATCATAGTTTAAGTATAGATAAAGTCTAGATACATTTGTGTGTAGATGTAGAATTGAATGGATGGATGGGTGTTCGGTGGCATACTGTGTGCAGGAGGAACATGTAGTAGTGCACCAAGAAAAGGTAGTTTCCTGGCCACCCACTTTATAGAAATTGCTGAAACTTGGTACACAGTTTTCACATATCCGTAAGGCATGACATCCTAAATTTGATCTGGCTGCGGTGGCTAGAACCCTTGTAACCGACCCCAGTGGACCTGCACCTAAGACACCAATTCAAAGTATCCTCCGTCCATCAATCACACCCCGAAGTACTATGATTCATTAAAGTAAAAAGTAAGTGTTATGTTGAGTCTTGGAGGTTTATCTCACCATATAAAAACCTGTATAGATATTTTATATACCACTGGGTGTACATTAATGTTATTATGGTGTGTTGAGCAGTAGTCTTTCGTGTCTTATTCCAGTGTCTTCTATTAGTGTCACTTATTTAGTGATTTAGTTTTTAGTGAATTAGTTTTTAGTTTTGGTGAATTAGTTTTAAGTGAATTGGTCTTTATTTTTTTGTGAATTAGTGTTTTACTATATTTAGTAGGTTTCTAGTTTAAAAGGTAGAGTGCGCTTTTTTTGGTGCAACTGGTGAGGCTCTGTCAAAGTGGAAATACACTTGGAAGCTCGTGAATCCTAAACAAAATAAATCCTAAATTGCCTTTTCAAAAATTAAAATAAACAAACGAACAGAAAAAACTAACCCTCATCAAAGAATGTATTCTTTAAAAAATACGATTTAAAAAATACTGTCAAAAAATAGACTTGAAAAAATATTCATCAAAAAATATTCATAATCCCATAATAACAATGTGTCCAGATAAATATGCCTTTTTTCCCCGTTAATATGCGACTATGCGACTATGAGTGCGAGGGTGCGATTTATGTGCGATTTATGTGCGATTGATGGATGATTATCGGTGCGATGGATGATTGATGGATGGTGCGAGACTACATGACCAGAGCAGCACTTGTGGTTGTGGATGTGCAGGAGGACTTTTTGCCTCCCCACGGGTCGCTAGCAGTCCTGGAGGGCCGGCATATAATCCCCGGAATCGTCGGTCTCATCAATAACCGACGCTGGGCGTGTGTGGCTGCGTCCATGGACTGGCACCCTCGCGACCACTGTCTGTTTGCTTCACAACAGAAAAAGGATGTTTTCACGGAGATGGGGTTTTTGCACCCTAAAAAAGTGACGGATTCAAGGGGAAACGTGGTCACCAAGACCCAGACGGTTTGGCCCGACCATTGTGTTCAGAATACGCCTGGAGCGGCCATGGAGGCCCTGGTGGAGACGGCCGTGCGCACTGTGCAGGTGCCCCGTGCTTGGATCCAAAAGGGCATGTTACAAGACAGAGAGTACTACCTGTCGTTTGGCGATGTTTGGGGCTTGCACAAGACGCCGTTGGAGTCTTTTCTACGGGACCACCGTGTGTCGCTGGTGGTGTTTGTTGGCTTGGCGTATGACTACTGCGTGTTGAACTCGGCCATCGATAGTGCCAAGTTGGGCTTCGACTCGTACGTGGTCAAGGACCTTTGTAGGGCAGTGGATGCTCTGCGTGATCAGGAGACTGATGCAAAATACAGGGAGGCAGGCGTTGGTATATGTACAGTCTCCGAACTAGACGATATCCTAGGCTGGAACTAACAGTCATTAATATACATTGCACCATCTGCACCTTCTTTGGAATAACTCTTGGAATAACTCTTGGAATAACCTCTTAATGTAACTCTATGGACATCTATGAATGTATGCTACATGCCCCGGAACTGGTTCTTGGACGCAGCTCTACGGCCCGCAAACCGTTGCTTGGTTCTGCCCTTGGTGCTCTCGTCGCCCTCTTCCCGGTCCGCCCGGAACTTGACCTTCTTTTCTCCCTTGGGCCGGAACGTGAGCTCCACTTCGCCCTTGCCATGGCTTCGGGTCCGGCTTCCCTGCCGTTTGTCTGCTTGTGCCTTGGCCACCTTATTAAGCCTGCTTGCTTGCGTGCCAAAGCTCTCCTCTTGCCGGTGATCCGTCTCGTCTTGCTTGACGGCGCTGAACTCGTTCATGAACCGCTCGCTCTCCTGCTGCTCCTTCTTTCTCTGCCTCAACTTGGCCATTTCCTTCTGCACCTTCTGGGCTTGTTTCTTGGACAATTCGGCCTCGGCCTCGGAATCCGACGACTCGGACTCGGAATCCGACTCAGACTCCCGCTGCTTGTTTCCATTCAATCTCTCTTCGTCCGATTCCTCGGCCGCAGTCAAACCACGACGCTCCTTGCCCACATTCTCCGTGGCCGTGATATCCTTGACGGTTCTGTTTGGATTGAGCTGCTGGTAGTCCACAGACTCTTCATTAACAGCGAAATCTGGGTTCTCGAACATCTCGGCGAACCGGTCGTCCTTGGTGAAATCCTCAGTGACCTTGCCCGCCAACTTCTGCGCCAAGTCCTTGTTGACCTTGACCTTGGAGTTGGTGACCGTGCCCGTGGACCGGATTCTCGACTCTCTCTCCTGCTCGATCTTCTTCCGGATCTCCCGCTCTCTTTGGTCCCGGTACGAGTTAGGATTGGCTATCAAGTTGACCTTGTCGTACAAGTCGGTGTTGATGAAGTAACCGTGCATGTACGAGCGCAACACGTTGGAGCCAATCAAGTGGGTCAAGTTCAACTTGGCCACGTCGTCCCGCGTGATGAACCGGAAGTTGGCGTACACCGAGTCCGACGGCTTCTCCTCCAACTCCTCCGTGATGTTGTCCAAGAACGAACACCAGCTGGGCGCCGGCCCGAGGTTGGGGATGTAGAACGCGTGCATGGGCATTCCTTCATTGGCGAGGAAGAACATTCCACTTTCCTTGACGTAGGCCACGTCGTTGATGTCCACGCTGGGCTCCATGGATGTGAAGGGCTTTCCGTCGAGTCTGCTCCACACCTTGGCGATTCGCTTGTCGGAGGTCATGATCTTGTCGGCGTCGCTTTTGTTCTCGTCGATCCACACGATCTTCTTGATGTCGAACCCGTACCCTTGGTCCTTGACGATGGTGGGCGTGGCTGCCCGTAAGTCGTATAGGAGTGTTTTTCCCGATGACGTTCCACAGGCAAAGTTCAAGCCATCGTTGCGGAACACCGTGGCTGTGACTTGGGTGGATTCGCCCAAGGTGTCGCTGACAAAGAGCTTGGCGGCCCTCTGGCGACTTCTCGGGTCCCAGAACTCCACGGTTCCGTCTTCAAGACCAGCAGTCATTAAGCCATGCACCGAGTTGATGTCCACGGAATTGACCCCCAACTCCGTGTCCAAGACAAACGGACTGAGGTAGCGGCCCTGGTCCAAATTTAGTCTGTAGAGCTCGTTTCCCGAAGCTCCAATGAGGGCATCACAGTTGGAGTGGTTGTAGGCCAAACTGCGGCCGAACTTGGGTATGCGTGATTTGTAGTGGATTCCTCCTTTGGTGTGGAACTCGATGGTGCGGTCGTTCTGCAAGTGGATGGACTTGGTCCAGTCGTTGGAGATGATCTGGAAATCCACGTTTTCACTGTCGGTGTGCCGGTCGAACTTTAAGGATAAGTTGGAGAAGTCGTACACGTGGATCTGCGGCTTGTAGGTTCCGGTGGCCATGGCAAACTGGCCGTCGGGCGACACTTTGATTTTGTTGGACGCTTCACTGAACTCGAAGTCCTGGATTAACTCCACTCGGTTCATGTAATCGGCATCTCTCTTCAATTCCTTTCTTCTTTTTCGGGCAATCCAGTCCGGCAACGATCGCGACACGTTGGACCCGGCTACCTGGTAGACGGAAACGTCTCCGGCGGAGGTGGACTTCAAGACCATGGTGGGATGTATTTATCTGGGTATGCGAGATGAAACTCTGGGTATGCGAGATGATCATCTCGGATTTTTTTGTGAGAAAACTGAGTGTGCTCGCGCACGTGACGGCCACATGGGAAAAATGGGGTGGGTGGGTTCCTGTGCTTTTACTTCTTATACTTATCCACATGCACGCTTTGCTGCCTGCCTCCGGAGTTGTTCTGGTTCTGAAGCTTCGTGCTCTTCTCCTCAGAGAATCCTGATACCACCGCCGGCTTCTGGTATAAGAACTCGTACTCGCGGCGTGGCATCTCCACGAATCCTTCCTCTTCCTCCCCTCCAGCTGCCTGTGCAGGCGTATCTCCAAAGGTTTCCATAAACACCCGGATCCCGCTGTTGATAAGCGCTGCTTGGCTATCGTTGCTCTGCTTCTCGATGGTTTGCTTGAGAAACCATAACACCGTGGGCACCATGGATATTTCCGCGTAGCAGAGGTCGTTGGCCAAATTGTACAACGTCACCCAGATCAAGCTGGCCTTTCCCTCCAAACTCTGGAAGATTCTTCGGGTGACTTGAACAATCGAGGCATTGATATCCATAGTCACTATGCTGGACTCTTCACTCGCATCGTTACACCTCTTGGCGGCCAAAAGAAACGTGAATGTGTGTTGCAAGTTGCGAACAAGGATTTTCTCTGCAAGTTCGTTGGACTTGGAAAGCTCCATCACTTGTTGGAGCTCATCATTTATGCTTCGGCCAATCGACTTCAAAATGAGCGACACTATTAATTGCAATTCGTGGAACTCTTCCAAAGTCTGCATCATCATTATTGTGTCATCCTCATAAACCAACTTTCGCTCGGCAAAAAAGTAATTGGGCTTGGACGTTGGAGGCAACGACTGTGCTTTCAGACCAACGAGATTAAAGATCGATTGCGCCACTTGTTTTTCTCCAATACGTCTAAGTGTATGTTGAGAAATGACGCAACCAAGCTGATTCAACACGTAAAGCAAAGACCGCGTCGAGGAGATGGTGTTGAACTCGCTATAGAGCCTTTGCTTGGATGCAGAAAGAAGAAGGACCTTCTGCGAGGCAATAGAAGTGCATGCGAGAATGGTGGTGTCGATAAAATCAACGATCTTGTATGACTGATTCAACAAGTCAAGTATGAAACGGAACGGGACGTTGTGGGCGATCTCGAGTGCAGCGTGTTGTTGCTGCGGGTATATTGGAATGAGCCGAGTGGCCCCCGGCAAAGCTTTCAACATCGAATTGGTTGCAACCAACGAAGGCCTCAACAAAAGCATCTCAACAATCAACTGGGAGTGCTTTTGCGAAAGGGCCGAGGAAGATAAAAGCGACGATCGGTGCACGAGTGCCACCGACTTTTCATCTTGGAAGAGGATCAAAGTTGCCAAATCACGGTGGCCTCTGCTTTGCAGCATACACTTGACAATATCTCCAAAGGAATGCCATGTGGGGTTGGGGTCTTCATGAAGCTTTTGCAACAATTGAATGATTTGAGCTAAGGATCTGAGCAACACAATGGTCTGGTCTTTGTTCGTTTCAGCAAATTTTCTTAAATCAAAAAAGTAGTCAAATGGGCTGACAAGCTCTTCACTGGTACCTCGGGCATTTTGCTCTTCGATGAATTTCTCAAGAATCTCTTGAAGCTTCTCGATCTTGTTTGGGCTTGCCAAATTGGGGTATAGGTTCAGGTTGAACATGTGTAATAGCAACAAATGAAGGAAAATGGATTTGAAAGTATCCTTAGGATAACACCTTGCTGCCAAATGAGCAACCGGCTCAAGAAAACAGAACTCGGAAGTAGCACACAATGGCACAAGGGGTATGATTTTGGAGATCGCCACTAGCGCCTCTTTCTCCCACTCAATGCTGGTAAACTCTCTGTTGGAGAGTTCAACGATTTGCTTGTGGAGCATAGAGAGTTGCAAAACTTGGGAATTATCTTTGATCATTTTGGGCGCCAAATATGTTGTTGTTCCTTGGATCAGGGAGCATCTCGCATTATATATATTTCCAGCATGATGGCTGCATTAGCTGCTGCAAATGCGGTTGCGGGAAAAGAGGAGGTGATCTGACGCACCTGAAACAATGCAAGCTGCAATGCAACGAGCACAAAAGGAAAAACGTAAATATATATAAAGGCCTGTGATCCCCCACCTTTCTGTTGCAAAGCAGGTTTAGAATCAGCTAGATTAATTTTTCTATGTGCCAGCAAAAGGCTGAGTAACAATTTACAGATTTTCAGAGATGTGAAGTTACTCGATGGCATCCATCCATGGCATCAAAATTACATGCCCGCCAATCCTGCAACTCTGCGACATCTAGATCAAACCTCCTCCACCATGGATTGATTGCGATTATTTTGAATTAATGAAAACGGCATACGCGACGACGATTTATCATGAACCCTAATTATTACGACCAACTATTAATTATGACTTGATTGATTGTGACTATTAATTGGGACCATCGTTTGCAACTAATCGAGTTGAGCAGCCAAACTTTCAAGTTGCTTCTTGACGGCCGACTTGGCTGTACCGCCAGTTGCGGTTCTTCTTTCTACACTGACTTCGAAGTCAAAAACATCCTCCACATCCTTTGCAAAGCGTGAGTCAATGGCTTGGAACTGGTCAAAAGTCAACTGATCAATACCAGATAACTTCTCCTCCTCAGCCTTTCTGACACATTCACCCGAAATGTGATGAGTTTCTCTAAAAGGAACACCCTTTCTGACCAAATAATCCGCAAGATCAGTGGCCAACATATCCATGGTCAAGGCCCCCTCCATTTTTTCCTTGTTGATTTTAAGGGTGGAGATGACTCCCGTGGAGATCAAAATCGAGTGCTCAACGGTGGTCATGGCATCGAAAAGGGGCTCTTTGTCTTCTTGCATGTCCTTGTTGTACGTGGAAGGAATCGACTTTAATGACATCAAGAAACCGGCAAGGGAACCGAAGACACGGCCACATTTGCCTCTCAACAATTCAAGAGAGTCGGGGTTCTTCTTTTGGGGCATCAACGACGAGCCGGTGGAGTAGGCATCAGCCAATTGGATGAAGCCAAACTCCGCCGTGGAGTAAATGATCAAGTCCTCGGAAAACCGGGAGATGTGGTTCATGAACAATGAGGACCAGAACAAGGTCTCCACCACAAAGTCACGGTCACTCACCGCAGTCAAGGAGTTGCCAATGACACTGTCGAAGCCCAAGCCCTCGGCCAAAAACTCCCGGTCAATACCGTATGGATGGCCAGCCAAGGCACCAGCACCCAAAGGTGATTGGTTGACTCTCTCCAAGATCTGCTTCAAGCGGTGGTAGTCCTGGGTGAAGTATGTGGCGTACGAGCTCAACCAGTGTGCCCAGCGGATGGGCTGTGCTCTTTGCAAGTGGGTGTATCCAGGCATCAACACATCGATCTCGGACTCGGCTCTCTTCAAGATACTTTGGATGAACAGGCCCAAAAACTCCACGAGCTTGGTCAAGGATTCCCGGACATAGATTCTCATGTCGGTGGCCACCTGGTCGTTTCTTGAGCGGCCCGTGTGCACTTTACCAGCAATGTGCTTGCCAATGATTTCCCCCAAGCGTCTTTCGTTGGCGGTGTGGATATCTTCATCACCGGCCTTTTCCTCGAATTGGCCATTTTTCCATTCTTCCCTGATGATTTCCAAGCCCTTGTGGATTTCACTCAATTCGTGCTGGGTTATAAGTTGGAGCTTGGCCAAGCCCTCGGTGTACACCTTTGTTCCGGTCAAATCAGCGTTGTACATGACCTTATCGTACGGCAAAGACGCATTATAGAGGTCCATCAAAGGGTCACTGGCGCCGGTGAATCTACCGCCCCACAATCTAGCTTCGGAAGGTTTCGACATGATTGAAATTGAAATTGAAATAAAGTGGAAAGAAAAGAGGTATAAGTAGCTTTGAAAAGCGTATGATTCATCACCGCGCTTATGCTCAGCAGTTACCGGATTAGGAAGGTGACTAATATTTTGATAAATGCACGCCAACCACATGCAGGACATTCATACTAGTAATACAATATCAAATCAATGTTAATACATTTACCAAGGAAAGTTCATGCTCGTATTACGTGTCTATAAGTTGCTCCCGCCCGTTCATGGCTTGCATCTTCCCGAGAATCTAGGGTACAACGAACAGTCTCTGACGGTGAATCGGTCACACAACCAGGCCAAGATTCTCTCCGTGCCCAAGCCGTAACCTCCATGAGGACACGTGCCGTACTTCCTCAAGTCCATGAACCAGTAGTAGTCGTCTTCGTTCAACTTCTCTCTCTTGAGCGCAGCCAGCAACTCGTTGTAGTCGTCGATTCTCATGGAACCTCCGCAAACCTCTCCCACGTTGGGCATCAACACATCCACCGACTCGGTGACTCTTGGGTCATCGGAGCACTTCTTCATGTAGAAGGACTTGATCTCCACCGGGAAGCGGGTCAACAAGATGGGCACGTTCAACATATCGGTCATCTTCCGCTCCGCAGCCTCGGCGATATCATCACCAAACTTGAACTTCTCTCCTTCCTCATTAGGAATTCCGTTTTCGTTCAACCATTCCAACGCATCAATGTATTGCATTCTCTTGAACGGCATCTTGGGGGCCTCGAACTTGGGGTTCAATTTCTTGACCAATGGCCCGGCAACTGGGTCCGCCAACACCGCAGCCACGACATTGACGAAAAGACGCTCGATGTGGTCCAACATCTCGTCAAACGAGAGGAACGCCAACTCAGCCTCCGTGTGTGTGTACTCGGACAAGTGTCTTCTAGTGTGGGACTTCTCTGCCCGGAACGACTCCTGCACACAGTACACGTCACCCAAGGCAGGCAAGCATGTTTCCAAGTACAACTGCGATGATTGCGTAAGGTACGCCTCTTCGCCGTAGTAGTCCAACTTGAACAACGTGGAGCCTCCTTCCACCTGGGTTTGCACCATGCATGGCGGAGTCACCTCGGTGATGCCTTCTTCAGAATAAAACTTTCTCATGGCTCCCAACAAGGCGGCCCGGACCTTGAACACAGAAGACAACGTCTCGCCTCTCATGGTCAAGTGGCGCTGGTCCAACATCAAGGCCGGGTCCGAGTTCTCCGGCACCTTATTGGTGAAGGAGTCGTCTCCGGAAGGAGCCAAGCCCACAACCTCGTAGAAGTCTGCCTTCAACTCCACGCCGCCAGGAGCCGACTTGCCCTCGGGCAACTTCTCAACCACTCCCTTGATGATCACCGTGGACTCCAAGGTCAACTCATGGGTGATTCTAGCCTTGGCCAAGTCTCCCGTCAAGACGGTTTGCAAGAACCCGGTACCGTCTCTCAAGGTAATAAAGGCAAGCCCCTTCTGCGCTCTGAACCGGTGAACCCATCCTTGAACGGTGACTCTGGCGCCAATATGGGCCTGGATGGCTCTCAACTTGATTTTCTTGGCCTCAGGCAAAGAGTGGTCCTCCTCGATCTTGATCAAGTCCAACTCCGCCAACTTCTTGGCCGCATCCTCGGTTCTCTTCTTCTGCTCCTCATCTTGCTTGAGCTGCTTTTCCTGTTTCTTCTTTAACCCCTCGGCGCCCTTCTTGGCCTTCTTCAACGCAGACGCCGAAATCTCCACGTACTCAAACTCCTCGCTGTCTTCCTTCTGCTTGTGCACCAAGACTTTGGCGTCGGGCGACGTGAAGAGTGCATACGCTGGGCTCTGGAAAGGCGTGCTTTCGCTGCCTGAACCGGCGGCGTCGGTGCCTGATTTCTCGTTGACGTAAACTTGGGACATGGGTATGGGGCTTGATTTCGGCGTGGCTAATTTTTTCTCGCGGCCTCACGCCCCAAGTGTGCAGGTCCTTAAATACTCGGTGAATGTGTTGGACAAAGTCAACAGAGAAAAAAAGGAAAAAAAAGGAAAAAAGGTATAGAAAAAGAAGAAGTTAGAGAGAAGAGAAGAGGAAAATATAATAATCAGAGAAAGAAGAAGTTTGTGTTTTGGGGTCAGAATTGTGGGTTTTATTGGGAGAAGAAGAGAACAGTGTGCGGGCTCGTAACCATACCGCGCGGGCTCATAACGCGAGAATATAAAAGCACCCATAAACGACTTTCCACCGGGTGTTTTTCAAGCGGAAAAAGGGGGTCAGTAAATTATTGGATCCAATGGCTTCGATTTAATAGAATTTTATAGAATTTAAAAAAATTGGATGGGGAATTGGATGGGGAATTGGATGGAGATTTGGTTCTGGTTTACGTGGACTCAGGTGCGTTTACTGGAGACATGTCGCACTACTAAAAGATCAGCCCTAATTGTCTGATCCTCTGCGTATTAAAATTGGAGAATAAACAAATTTTTTGGAAAATAAAAAAATTAATGAGAAACGAAAAAAGGGATTAGAAATATTTTGGAATAAGACCTGTTCGACTTCCTGTATTTAGTAGTGCAATTTTGGTTTAGTTTTGGTGTAGTTTTGGTGTAGTTTTGGTGCAGTTTTGGTGCAGTTCATATGGGCAGTTTATAGTGCGGTGACCTCGGAAAGAACACGTGACCGAGACCGGTTCTTCATGGCTTCCCATGCAAACAATTCCAAGACTTCTCCATGATACGTACTAGTGGCGAAAATCAGGGGATTCCAACGATACAATTTTTTCTCGAAAATGTTTTTTTGGGGGGAGGATGAAACGACCTGAGTCAATAGGTCGGAACTGGATATAAGCCCCGGAACTACAGTACGGGTCCCTCGGTACTACCGTCTGGAACCCTCGGTACTACAACTTGCACCCTCGATACTACTTCTTGCACCCTCGGAACACATCGGCTCAGTACTAGCCCACTTTAAACCAACAGAACCACCCATAAAGCCCAAATGCCCATATGGCGGTACTTAGTCGTAGTAGTCAGTAGTTGAGAACCTGTAATAGTTAGTTGTAGTCAGTAGTAGTCAGTGATAGACAGTGGTAGTCAAGAGTAGACAGTAGTGTTACTTAAAACAGTACCTGGTAGTACTTGTATAGTACTTAGTAGTCCTCAGTAGTACTTGGTATAATACTTAGTGGTGCTTGGTAGTAAGTAGTAGTACTTGGAGTTCTTGGAGTAGTAGTAGTAGTAGTAGTAGTAGTAGTAGTAGTAGTAGTAGTAGTAGTAGTTGTAGGATTGAGTTGTATGGTATTGGAGAAGTGGAACTTGGATATCTCGGCATTATTTAAGAATATACTTATCTTGGAATAGAGAGAATACAGACTAGAAAGACAGGAAAGACAGGAAAGACAGGAAAGACTGGAAAGATAATAGATAGACTTAGAGGAGTGTAGACAGAATATAAAGAGTAGACAGACTTAGGGGAGAACTGACCTACTTAGGAGACTAGACAGACTTAAGAGACTGACATACTTAGGAGACTAGAAAAAGTATATACAGTAGACTAGAGAATATATTTGGACTAGACGGTAGACGGTAGACAGTAGACAAAGTAGACATAATATACAGACTCGAAAGACCAGACAAATTAGAAGGACTAGAAAGTATATATAGACCAGAAAGACTAGACAGTAGAGATACAAGACGGTAGACAGAGTATACAGAATATACAGAAGACACAGAATATATAGTCTAGAATGACTAGAAAGACTAGACAGAATGTACCGACAGACTAGACGGTAGACAGGAGACAGACCAGACAGAGGAGACATACTTAGGAGACATAGACAGAGTAGACAGAGTAGACAGAGTAGTCTAATAGACTAATAGACTAAACAGACTAAATAGACTGAATAGAATAAATAGACTAAATAGAAACAAGATAGACCAGACAGACTGAAGAGACAATAGACAGGCTAGACGATAGACAGAGTAGCCACAGTAGACCTAGGAGACAATATACAGAGTAGACAGACTAGACAGTAAACAGACTAGACAAACTAGACAATAGACATAGACAGACTAGACAGTAATAGGCTTTACGATTGACAGAATAGCCATACTTAGGAGCCAATATACAGGCTAGACCGTAGGCAGTAGACAGTAGACAGTAGACAGAATTTACAGATTTATAAGACAATAGCCAGACCTCAAGGTAATAACTATACTGTGATAGGGACCGAAACGCCACTCCTACAAACCCAAAAAGTCTAGGCTCAAGAGTGGTTTCCAAGAAAGGAAGGTTTGGTGCGGCGCACTTGGTGCCTTAGGCCAAGCCACCAGGTCTCGAGCCGTGCGCACTCCACTCTACGTTTGGCGCACCGTACGTTTGGCACACCATACTTTTAGCGCACCATATTTTGGCGCGCACCAGAATTTTCTCGTCTCTCTCAGCTTACATCGCATCTCCCATGGCACTCGAACAAACCTTAGCGGCGCTCTCGTTAGCCACCGTGTCGGCGGAAAACGCCGTTCCCACGAAAACCTTAGTGTTCAAGCCCAAGACGGCCAAGACGGCCTCGCCCGTGCCGGTGGTTGTGTTTGCCTTGGCGTCCACGGCCACTCCCGGCGGGGCCATAGCCAAGGCTGCCGGCGTCAAGGAGCCCCGTTTGGCTGCCGACGCCTTGGTGCAGGAGTTCTTTGCCACCTCTGCCAAGGAGGTGTCCATTGCCAACTTGTCGCCGGCTTGTGCTGGCAAGATCAAGCTTGTGGTGGACCTGTCGATTGTCTATGCGCAGGAGAACGTCAACTTTGAGTTGGCCACGGCTCTGGCCAAGGTGGCGCTTTCTGCCAAGACCATCAATGAGTTCTTGCAATCTACTGGTATTGAGATCATTGCCACGGACTTTCAGACCGAGGCCGCTGCTTCGGCTCCCGCTGCTCCCGCTGCCAATGCGGCGGCCAAGAAGGAGGCCTATAAGAAGGAGAAGGAGGCCGCCAAGTTGGAGGACGCCAAGCTCATTGGAATCACTGTGGACAAGGCCAAGGACTTTTCCTCGTGGTACTCGCAGGTGGTGGTCAAGTCCGAGATGTTGGACTACTATGACGTGTCGGGATGCTACATCTTGCGGCCCAACTCGTACTTTGTGTGGGAGGAGATCCAGAACTTCTTCAACAAGCGCATCAAGAAGCTCGGCGTGCAGAACTCCTACTTCCCCATGTTTGTCTCGTCCAGAGTCCTTGAGAAGGAGAAGGACCACATCGAGGGCTTTGCTCCCGAGGTGGCTTGGGTCACCCGTGCCGGTTCCTCCGAGTTGGACGAACACATTGCCATCAGACCCACTTCCGAAACCGTCATGTACCCATACTACGCCAAGTGGATCAGATCCCACCGTGACTTGCCTTTGAAGTTGAACCAATGGAACTCCGTGGTTAGATGGGAGTTCAAGCACCCACAGCCTTTCTTGAGAACCAGAGAGTTCTTGTGGCAAGAGGGCCACACCGCTCACTTGACCCAGGAGGGGGCTGCCAACGAGGTGGAGAAAATCTTGGACTACTACCGTGCCATCTACGAGGAATTGTTGGCCGTGCCGGTCATCAAGGGTAGAAAGACCGAGAACGAGAAGTTTGCCGGCGCCAAATACACCACCACCGTGGAAGGCTTTGTTCCTGCCACCGGAAGAGGAATCCAGGGTGCCACGTCGCACCACTTGGGAACGAACTTCTCCAAGATGTTCAACATCTCCGTGGAGAACCCCGAGGGCCCCGACAAGGAGCGGGTGTTTGCCCACCAAAACTCGTGGGGTTTGTCCACGCGTGTGATTGGTGTCATGGTCATGACCCACTCCGACAACAGAGGGTTGGTGTTGCCTCCGCGCGTGGCTCTGACCCAGGTGGTGGTGATTCCTGTGGGCTTGACGTCTAAATCCACGGACGCTCAAAGAAAGGAGATCAATGACGGTGCCAAGAAGGTCGAGGACACATTGTTAGACGCGGACGTTAGAGTCATCGGTGACTACAGGGACAACTACTCGCCTGGATGGAAGTTTGCCGATGCCGAGTTGAAGGGCACGCCATTGCGGGTGGAGTTCGGCCCCAAGGACTTGGCTGCCGGCGTGGTGACGGCCGTCAGACGTGACAACAACAAGAAGTACACGGTGAAGTTGGACGACTTGGCCACGGAGATCCCTCATATCTTGGAGGTGATGCAGAAGGAGTTGTTGGAGAACGCCCGCAAGGTGTTTGACGAGCACCGCGTGCTTGTGGAGGACTGGAAGGACTTTGTGCCCACGTTGAACGCCAAGAACGTGATCTTGGCGCCATGGTGTGGAGTCCCCGAGTGTGAGGACGACATCAAGGATTCTTCTGCCACGCAAGACAACGGCGACGACGAGGAGTACGACGAGCGGGCACCTTCCATGGGCGCCAAGTCGTTGTGTACCCCCTACGAGCAACCGGAGTTGAAGAAGGACCAGAAGTGTGTCAGATGTGACCAGCCGGCCGTTAATTACACCATGTTCGGCAGATCGTACTAGTCACTGGATCTAGTCATTGGATCTAGTCACTGGATCTAGTCATTGGATTTACTAGTTGGATCTACTAGTCACTGGATCTACTAGTTGGACCTACGAGCAGCGGTTCTGGAATACATATACCATATAGACATGCACCATCACTTGTTTGTCCAGAACACATGCTGACGTAAATCCAGCACCGAATCTTCCACCACCACGGTGTGGCCATCTCTTCGTTCCAAGTGGTAGATCGTTTGTAGCTTCAAACCTTCCACTATAAACAGCCACATCTTGCCGTAGTTGAGTCCCACCTGGTCCACAGTATGGGCATCATCCGAAAGACAGAATCTTCCGCCCAACTCCAAGATCCGCCGGCAAATGTCCATCTGTGGATAAGGCGACGGCCAGCCCTTTCTGATGGCAGCCGAATTTAACTCGAAAAGCCCTCCGTACGAAACCACGGCCTGTATATTGGACGAGATGGCAGTCCAGACGTCGGGCCAATCACCTTGGATGTTAACGTCAGCAATCTCCTTCCCCGTAGAAACATCTTTACCAGTTTGAAACAAGCGGATCAAGTCAAAATGGCCAACGACATCCGGCTGGAGTTCCCGGATCATTTCTCCCTGCAACAAAAAGTAGTCGAGGAAGAGCCTGCGTAGAGAGCCCGATTTCTCCACACACCGGGCCCAGCAACCGGGATCGAAATCTATCGGGATCCCGTGCACATGGTGGGTGCTGCCCACGCACATATCGGTGGCACTTTTCCATTCTCTGGCGGCAAGAATGTGTTGTGTATCCACGCCTTCGACCTCAAAACCCACCAAAATCTCCATGGGGCCCGAAGACGCCTGGATTTGCCGGGCGTGCACCAAGTAGGCCTCGAAATCCGCCCGAAGGTTCTGCAGCGTATAGTTTTTCTCCCTCTCTTCGGGATATAAATACGACTCGTGGAGCCGGGGCATGTGTTCCGTAAGGCAATACTGAACGAACCCTTTCTGGACTGCAGACAGCACCATCTCGTCCAATTGGCCCTGGCCATGCAGAATGTACTGCCCACTATGGGAGTGATGCGAGTGCATCGCGTCAAGACTCAAGAGTTAAGAGTCAGAGTCAGTGTCTGGAACAGTCAACAGTCAGAGTCAACAGTCTGGAACAGTCTGAAGAGTCAAAAGTCTGGAACAGTCTGAAGAGCCTTAAAAAGTCTGGAGCAGTCTGAAGAGCCTTAAAAAGTCTGGAGAGTCTTAAGAAGCCTGAAGAGTCAGTGTCGGTAGATATGGGAGTCTGTGGAAGAGTCCGGAAGAGTCTGAGGAGTCTGGAATAGTCTGGAAGAGTCCGTGAAGATTAACTGTCGGTCGATACCAGTTTCTGTGGAATAGTCAATGCAATCAATGGAATCAGTAGAATCAGTGGAATAGCCAATGTCCGTGAGTGTCTGTGAGTGTCTGTGAGTGTCTGTCAGTGTCTGTGAGTGTCTATCAGTGTCTGTCGAAAATTTAAATTATAAATCCTTTAGAATGTATTTCTTATCAATGAATTTCTCTTATCAATGGATTATAAGTGTGGATCAGTGAGTGTGGAGTATCAGTGAGTGTGGAGTAATCAGTTGGAGTAATTAAATGGAGAGATTTGGGTGAGAAATGTGGAGTGCGTAATGCGTAGTGCGTGAGTGTATGGAGAGTGGATTCGCAGTAATTGAATAGTCAGTCGGTGTACCCGATTAATCTGTACTGTGGATCAGACTATTTTTTTTTCCGAGTCTCTAGTCTTTAGCAAATCACACGTGACAACTCAAATAATCCAAATCCCCTTTAATAGGTTTTAGACCTTGCATCATTCTTACAGGACGCATTCAACTGAGAGTCGCGATTACCTATAACCTCTTGCATTTTGGAGCTAGTAGTGGTAGTATTATTATTAGTATTATTAGTATTAGTATTATTAGTATTATTAGTATTATTAGAATTATTAGTATTATTAGTATTATTAGTATTATTAGAATTATTAGTATTATTAGTATTATTAGTATTATTAGTATTATTATTAGTAGTAGTAGTAGAAGGAGTAGAACTACGAGAACTACTAGAGATACCAGAACTACCATATATATCAGAAATATTAGAATTACTGGAAATGGTAAAAGTGGTAAAAGTGGTAGAAATACTGGAAATGGTAGAAACGGTAGAATACCAGAATGCCAGAATACTAGAAAGAGTAGATCTACCAGGATACCAGTAGTTCTAGAACCACTAGAATACTAGATCGACTGAGAGCCAGAAGCTCTAAAAATAGAGATCTTTGGAAGAGTAGAACTTTAAGAAGGGAGAACTTTAAGAAGGGTAGAAACTTTATATCTTCTAGAATACTTGAAGCAGTAGTTCCACGAGAAAGGGTAGAGCTCTGAAAAGAGTGGAAATGGTAGAATACCGAATACCAGAAATACTAGAAGGAAATTCTAGAATCCTTGAACCAGGAAATCCACTAGAAACTCTATATCTTCTTGGGTACTAGAGAGTCTAGAAAGAGTAGAGATCCAGTAGTAATAGAAATACTGGAAATACTGGAAACGGTAGAAATACTGGAAATGGTGGAGTAGAAGTAGAAAAATTAATATTAATATTATTATTAGTAGAAGTGGAAGTGGAAGTCCCAATTTTAAAACAGTCAAGTATTATTAGTAGTAGTAATATTATTCTTAGAAGGAGTATTATCATTATTGTTAGTAATATTGGTAGTAGTATTTTCTGATTTGGACTAATTGATGATAAAAAAGGCTAATAAATTTCAATGGATATTAAATTTGAAACCGATACAATGTACACTATCATAAGAATCCGACTACGGTTACACTTATCATAGGAACCAGAAATGGATGGTGGTCCTGCATATAACGCACGTATTCTCCACACATCAAGAAATCAACGTTCCTAACGCCAGAAATGTCGTCTCCACCATCACCAAAAAATCAAACATTTGGAAGTCAATCCTGACGCTCTTCAACGAAATAATTCCAAGACGTGGCATTTTATTACATTTTTTGCACCTATTTCTAGTAGTTTTTTATCTTGCTCTGTTTCATTAGAAACAAAAAGTACAAATCGTTACATCTATATGCTATCCAGGAAGGCAAGAGAGATTCAATAGGTCGCTAATCAAAGTCATAGAAGAATATCATGTTTCATAGCTACGCCGAAATTTTAATTATATAATCATACAATCTTCTTAGTAGTGGTCGTATTATCATTTAATAGTGTATAATGTATAATGTGTATGATGTATAATGTAGAAAGTGTAGAAAGTGTATAAAGTAAAGTGTAAAGTGTATAAAGTGCAATGAGGGAATGAGTGTATAATGTATAAAGTGTAGAAAGTGTAGAAAGGGTAGAAAGTGTAGAAAGTGTAGAAAGTGTAAAATGTATAAAGAGTATAATGTATAAAGTAAAGTGTATAATGTATAAAGTGTGTAATGTAAAGTATAAAGTGTATAAATGATAAGTGTATAAAGTAAAGTGTAAAGTGTATAAAGTGTATAAAGTGTATAAAGTAAAGTGTAAAGTGTAAAGTGTATAACATATAATGTGTATAAATTGTATAAAGTGTATAAATTGTATAAAGTGTATAAATTATAAAGTGTATTGATTGTATTAATTTTAATAATTGGTGTTCTGGAATATTAATATGTGGGTGTAAAATGTAAAGCGAATGAGGAATGAGGGTGGGTGTGGGAGGGCGCGGTGGAACTCCATCAACAGTGTGCGACCAAATCTCCAAATCTCCAACTCCAACTCCAACTACTACAAGATGCGGCGAGGAGTGAGCACGCGCTTTGGACTCGCGGCCGCGTGCAGCCCTATGCGCGGAACCCGTGGTGCCAGTGCGCATCGCGTGGTCTCAGGAAAGTCCATCCATTCGTTCCATCCAGGAAAGTCAGGAAAGTCAGGAGAGTCAGTCCATTCAGGGAAGTTATTCCAATCAGTCCATTCAGTCCATTCAGTCCAATCAGGGAAGTCACTTCAGCTCTCAGTTTTGGGGTCAGTCAGAAACTACTCTCTTCCTCTTACTCATCGACAACTACTAGAACAAGGGCCGGGGATTACAGAGCCAGGGACAGAGCCTGGGACAGGGCCTGGGGAGACGGGGCCTGGGAAGGTAGGACTGGGGGAGACGGCGATGATGACGGTAAGAGGCTTGGTGCGGTCTATCCGAACATCCAAAACCGTGGGTTTCGTTGATGTGGCCGATGGTTCGCTGGCGGTGGCGGTGAATATCGTTGTGCGGGACCCTGAACTGGTGTTTGGGAAATGTGGTTTGAAGGTGGGCCAGAACATCGAGGTTCGAGGCGAGTGGCGCCCGTCAAAGGGCCGCCAGGCTTCGGAGCTCTTTTACGATGCCAACGATGAAGACCTGTCCTTGGCCGTGGTGGGCGATGTGCCGGAGACTTACCCACTCCAGAAGAAGACGCAAACGCTAGGCTTTCTTCGGACGGTGCCTACGCTTCGGCACCGCACATCGACGTTGGCCTCGGTGCTCCGGTTCCGGTCCAGAGTCGAGTCCACGCTAGCTGCTGTTTTTGAGGAGAACAGCTTTATCAAGGTCTCTCCGCCAATCATCACGTCTTCCGATTGTGAAGGTGCTGGCGAGCAGTTTAGGGTGGAAGCGGGGGGAAGGGCCCCAGGGAAGGATGGAGCATCTGATGGAGCATCTGCAGATGCTTCATCAGAAAAAGCAAAATCTGCTGATGCTTCATCAGAAAAAGCAAAATCTGCTGATGCTTCTGCTGGTGTTTCGACAGAAAAAACTGGAGAGTCTCAAGAAAAAGCCTTGGCTCTGGCTTCGCCTATAACCTCGCCTCCCGGCTCGGTTATAGGCTCGGCCTTCTTTGGAAAACCAGCGTTCCTCACAGTTTCATCGCAATTGCACTTGGAAATCCTCGCTGCCTCCCTAAACCGGGTGTGGACGCTTTCGCCCTGTTTCCGGGCCGAATACTCCAACACCACCCGCCACTTGAGCGAGTTCTGGATGCTCGAGGCAGAAATCTCCCACGTGTCGGATGTACGGGAACTCGTGGACTTCACGGAGCACTTGCTCCGCAGCTTGGTGCTGAAACTACGGGCTCTAGAGCCTTCCCACTCGGGCAGCTTGCTGGACTTGACCACGTCTCAATATAAGGATTCGGGCATTTTGGCGGTGTGGGATGGGCTTCTCCAGGAAAAACGCTGGCCCTGTATTACGTACACCGAGGCCGTGGACATTCTCAATACCGTCAAGGCCAAGGGCCGTCTGAAAGGCAGACTTGCGTGGGGCGACTCGATTCTGACGGAACACGAGAAATGGCTAGCAGGAACGCACTTCCAGTCGCCGGTGTTCATCACTGATTACCCCAAGGCGCAGAAGCCGTTCTACATGCCTCTCTCCAAGGGTGTTTCCGAAACCGACGAGCGCCAGACCGTGGCGTGCTACGACTTGATTGTGCCTGAGATGGGGGAGTTGGTGGGCGGGTCGATCAGGGAACACGACTTGGAGAGGCTCAAAGGGGAAATGGCCACGCGGAACATGGACGCCGAAAGCTTGCAATGGTACTTGTCCACGCGGGAAAACGGCACGTGTCCACACGGAGGCTTTGGCATGGGCTTCGAGCGGCTCTTGGCTTACTTGTCCCGCATGGACAATATCAGGGACATCAGTGCATTTCCAAGAGCCCCCAACGTGTGTCCCTGCTAATCATTGATTTAATGATAGGAAGAAGAAGACAGGAGCTAGAAGACAAGAAGAAGACAAGAAGAAGAAGACAAGAAGAAGAAGAACAACGAGAAGAACAACAACATGAAGAAGGCAAGAAGACAAGAACAAGAACAAGATGACAAGATGACAAGATGACAACAAGAAGGAGAAGACAAGACGAAGACAAGAAGAAGAAGAAGACAAGAAGGCAAGAAGAAGAAGAAGAAGACAAGAAGAAGAACAAGAAGACAAGAAGAAGAGGACAAGAGAACAAAATTTAGAGCGAAGAAGACAAGAAGAAGACAAGAAGGAGACAAGAAAAAGACAAGAAGAAGAAGACAAGAAGAAGAAGATAGGAGCCTGAAGCCAAGAAGAAGACATGAAGAACAACAACATGAAGAAGAACAACATGAAGAAGACAGGAGAACAGAAGACAAGAAGAAGAATAAGAAGAAGACTAGAAGAAGACTAGAAGACTAGAAGAAGACTAGAAGACTAGAAGAAGACTAGAAGAAGAGAAGAAGGCAAGAAGAGAAGAAGAGAAGAAGAGAAGAAGAGAAGAAGAGAAGAAGAAGACAAGAAGACAAGAAGACAAGAAGACAACAAAACAAGAAGAAGACAAGAAGATGAAGACAAGAAGAAGACAAGACGAAAAAGACAAGAGGACAGAATTTAGAGAGAAGCAGAAACCCGAAGAACAAGAAGAAGAAGCCAAGAGAGTCTCAGAAAGAAGAAGAAGACAAGAGAGGAGAAAATCCCAGAGAGAATAACAAGAAGGAGCCAAGAGAAAAAGAAATTCAGAGAAGAAATTATCAGAGAAGAATTTCCTAGATAGAAGAATTTCCTAGATAGAAGAATTTCCTATATAGGAAAATAGATTACCTATTACCAGGAAGAATTTACCAGGAAGAAATTCCCAGGAATTCCCAGAGAAATTCCCAGTGATAAATTCCCACTTGCATTCTACACCAAACCAAAACTAGTGTGCAGAACACTTTTAGTGTGGGTTTAAAAAAGGTTATAGTGCCGAGAGACTTATAAATTATAAATTATAAATTCTAGGTTCTTTTTCTTTTTTTTTTTTTGGTGCTAAATTTAACATGGTGGGATACTTCTTAGTATTATTTACAGTATAGTCCCCACTGCTTCTATTTGCCAGTACTGTTCTCCAGCCTGCTGGATGTTCACTAGCACTGTTCACCATTCAGCAGTCTATGCAGGACTATTCACAATCTATCCTTTGTTATCCAATTTATTATCCATTCAAAATACCAATGGGTTCAATAAATGATTTTGACAATTGGTAAGAGTTGGAATTGGCAAGATTTGGAATTTGTAAAAATGGGAATTGGTAAAAATTGGAATTGGTGAATAGTATGGGGTATGGTATCTTGTTGATGGTTCGCGCTCCTTTATAAGAGCATTCAGGTGAAATCTCCAAGTAGTGTATACAACCTGGACAAGTTCCATTACTATGTTAGGGTCTTGTTGACCCACCGCCGTCCTTCCAATGAGGATGGCATCACCCCCTTGACTGAAGATTTGGCTCGCAAGAACGTCGCTTATTTTAAGCCGTTCTATCGACGACGGTATTAATTCTTGTCACTATGAAAGAATCATACCGACGGAGCCATTGTTTTTGAGTAGGACCCAGTCCTTATTTATTGGATAATGTCCTTTTAGTGGCCGTGGTGCGCTTAGCGGAGTTTTTGACGGAGGGCTGATTCGTGGTTGATACCTCTATCAGCAGCCTGACTTAAATAAAAACCCTGTTTATCATGCCTTCATTTCTCTTGATTTTTGAATGTAAAACCTAAGACATCTAGTGTACACCTTTCTCCATAAGTTTGAATAATTAGTATTCTTTAGTGTAGTCCTCTGACTTCGGACATTCCACGATTAAGCTTGGGTCCAGACTATTCATCGGCAGTAACCACTCGTCAAGCACTCATGTCAACTTCACACTCGAAAAGGAAAGGAAGGGAAGGGAAAGGAAAGGAAGGGAAGGGAAAGGAAGGGAAAGGAAGGGAAGGGAAAAGGAAGAAATGAAGAAGAAGGACAAATTAGAAATATCAGAATACTGTGGGGGATCGCGGGCCTTTTATATTCTTTTGGAATTGCAGCCAATGCACGCGCATGTCGCCACCCGATATGCACCTTGGCAAACCCCCGCACCGACTTGCAACCAACGCAATATATAAACGCAGGTTCCCCCCCTTGTTTTCCCATCCTTTTTTTACCACTCTCTTTATCATTATCACTCTCTTTATCGTTTTGTACATCACGTACCACTCAATGCATTAGCGGGCAATAGAGCTCTACTCTTGTTACTACAATAGTGTCTCATATTCACTACATCTATTTCCTACAGTGTACTCTATTTCCTAGTGTACTCTATTTCCCTAGTGTACTCTATTTGACTACATGGTGTACCGTCGGTGATTGGTCAGTGATTGTGGGTTACAAGTTGACTACTGGATCTTATCAATTCAATGTATTCAAGTCTTGCCTGTTAGGCATCGTACTTACTGCAGCAACCACTTAAAATCGATATTCCATTTTGGGTAGCCTAAACCGGCTTATTTACAGTTTCTATGATCGTTTTATCGTATTTATCGCCATCTACATTATAAAACTCGGGAGCTTTACTTCTATTTTACACTATAAATATAGTTCTAGATATAGTTATCAAGATCTGAGTATATATATACAATTATAGATATAGTTACCAAGATCTGAGTATATACTGGTGGAAAATGGAAAATGGGATTTTGGGATTTTGGTAAATGGGAAATGGGAAATGGAAAATGGGAAATGGAAAATGGAAAATGGGAAATGGAAAATGGAAAATTGGGAATTGGGAAATCATGAGAATATCCTCTGTTGCGGGTGACGTCAGGACCCCGGATTCCGCGTCGTGCCGTGCACACATGAAAAAGTTTTAAAGGCGAGCAAACAACGAGTGCACCCACCCCAAAGAGACACTCGCCAAAATGGACCAATTGAACGTCAAAGAACAACAGGAATTCCAGCAGGTCGTGGAGGCCAAGCAGATGAAGGACTTCATGCGGTTGTACTCGAACTTGGTGTCCAAGTGTTTCGACGACTGTGTCAACGACTTCACCTCCGCCAACTTGTCCACCAAGGAATCGTCGTGTATTTTCAAATGCTCCGAGAAGTTTTTGAAGCACAGCGAGCGGGTCGGCCAGAGATTCCAGGAGCAAAAGTATGTATCCATTTTTGAGTTTTTGATTTCATTTATTGCCTTTTTTGGCTTTTTGATTTTTTTTTGATTTACTAACCACAGTGCCTTGTTGATGCAGAACATGCAAAAGCGTTAAGCGCAAAATAGAATATAGCGGATTGTATATAATGAAGGAAATAATGCTAGTTCTGGTGTAGATCCAAGGGAAGAGACAGACAGAGATGGATAGGGATGGACAGAGACAGGTGGACAAATGGACTGGACAAAAAGACAGAATGGACTGGACAAAAAGACAAAATGACTGGACAAAAAGACAAAAAGACAAAATGGACAGAATGGACTGGACGATGGTCAGACCGTTGGCGATTTGACTGACGGACTGTACAATGGGAATGATATACAACAGTCTACAGCTGGAGTCCAGTATCAGTTGCTTACAGAGCAAGAAGCCCTTGTCTAATTGTCTAGTTGTCTAGTTGTCTTTTTGTCTAATTGTTTAGTTGTCTACGTCTACCTGTCTACTATACTGTCTACTATACTGTGTCTACTATACTGTCTACTATACTGTCTACTATACTGTGTCTACTATACTGTGTCTACAATACTGTCACACCTAGACATCTATCACCTGTAGAAGTGAAAAGGTATTGTAAAATAAATACCATTTCTGAATCGACTTGTTCTTTCTGTGGGAATCAATTCCAAGTAAATCTTTGCAAATTCAAGGGAATTCTTTATGAGGAATCAGGCCCTCTAGTGGAAGAAGACGATCGGTGCGACCTGAATTCTGCTGAGCTAGAAAAAGCTGGTTAAAAGGAGCAGAAAGGTCTCCGTACATAGCCAGTGTGTGCTCTGTTCTATAGAAGCACCGGACACGCTTGTTGAGTTTCGTGAATTCGAATCACTCAACCGTTCTCTCCTCTGGACTATTCCACCAATCATCTCGTTTTCCAACGGGTTCCATTCCTCTCGCGTATTGACCATAGTCGGGGAAGTTCGAGGATAAGTTCGAGGGGAGTTCGAGGGGAAGTTCATTAGGCCGATATTGGGAACTGGATCAACAGCCAAAGTGGCATTGGAGGTGATCCAGGCTTTGGTGAGCTCCGTGGTGGAACTTTAAAACTTTGGAACTTTGGAACTTTGGAACTTTGGAACTTTACCTAGACAATTCCCGCTGGATCGGGGCCTCTCCAGACTGATGGCTTTCCTTCCTTGTTCAGCAACTAATGGAACCAGAAAAGGTGGTTGAACCAGCAAAGGCTTGAAATGTCAAATCATCAAGGGATCAATTGTTGTTTCAAAAAAAAAAGACACTTGTTATCGCCGCGGGAAACCCCGCCTTTATAGTCTGGACGGGATTCAAGAGGTGCATGCATTTGCCACCATTCTGAAACACGCGGCCGTTGGGGACATGCTGCAAAAAAATAATATCCTGGGGTATATAAAGTCGCGCCCCCCGCTATTTCCCTGGCCCATTATTTTTGACCCCAACCAAGGAAAAAACCAAGGAAAAAAAAAGAAAAGAACCTTCTTCTGATGAATAATTGGTCTATATAAGCTGGCATGAAATCAGGCCTAAAGTGGATCCTCCAAGTTGGCCATTCCCTTTGGTCACTACCTTTGGCGTGTGATGCCGTATGATTTTTGGCCAGTGAAAAAACTTTGGGTTTGGGTAAAGTATAATACGAGTATTGGCCTAAAAATAAAGTGTATATTTATACATCCAGGGACGACAAGTGGTTTGACTTGCAGGGACGTCTACGTGGATTGAGGTGTTTTCTGGATTCAGATTTCTGGGACCGGAAGCCACCGTCCTAATATTAGTCTTTTTCATGAAATTTTCGATAAACTTCAATAAGGAAGATCCGATTATAGCAGTACAATAAAAAGACTTGTTAAAGCTTTTGATAGAATGAACAGGCGTAGTAGACATGGATCTATCTTAGTGTGTACTGCATGTAAGACATCAACTCCTGCATGTAATATGCTTAATTCTGTATATACGTCATGATATCCTGTACATTGCACTGGAAACAGCATATACTCTGCTACCTGACTTTTAAACTGCTTTCTATCGTCTATCGTGGTGTATTATTGTACAATCCGATAATTCCATCTCTCTGGTGTATACCTTCATACAGTACTTTACGACTCTATATGCACTCCACACTGTATCTTTATATATGGGTGTACTGGTTTATCCCCAACAATCAATACTATAGCATTATTGAATTATAGTGAATGTCTGATCTCTAGGGTGTACCTCTAGGGTCTTGTTCTGCGTTGTCCTGCATATAACGCCTACGTGGTACCTGCACATAGAACACTGCAAAGAGCCAATCAAAAGAAACATTCCAATAGTGAATCCATCCCTAACACTTTTAATCCCACTACTTCCACTCCTCTACAGTCTACTCTTTTCATAGTCTACTTTATCTACAGCGTACTCTCTCTATATGCAATCCTGTATACAACTGCGCGACCACATCTACACTTCACATTCACCCACACAACTAAACCAACTACTCCACTACTCCACTACTCCACCACACAATAACACACACCCATGGATGAAACACGCAAATCGTTATACGTGCTCCTAACCATCCACACGGTACGGCGGTACCTTGAGACTGCACACGAGGCCAGCAGCGTGGCGGTGGCGCAGCTTCTCCCGTTGTTAGGCAAGTCCATCCACGACTACGAAACCGCCCACCACTACGACAGCCCCGACGAGGCGGCGGCTTTGGACAGCACGCAGTTCCGCTCGTTGGTGGCGTCCACGGGTCTCAAGCGGCTTCTTTCGTTCGACAACAACGACGCCACAATCTCGCTTGATTGGTGGTTGCAGAACTTCAAAAGCGTGGGGCCCGAGATCGTGGCGGAATGCTCCATGAACTATAGCGACGTGTTGCTCCGGGAGCTCGACGACCTTAAGTCGAAGTACCTCCGGGACCTGGCTGCTGAAAGGCCAACAACTGCTGAAAGGCCAGCAACTGCTGAAAGGCCAACGGTTGCTAGAACGGATACTGATTCCATGCTTATAGATCCCGAGGAGCCGGTGCTGGTGCAGGAACCCAAGGCGAATGGAATTGTTGAGGAGCCTCTGCCCAGTCCACCAGTGGAGACCAATGACGAGACAATATCACCCGATCAACAGGGTGAACCAGAGGGTGAACCAGAGGGTGAACTAGAGGAAGAAGAAGAGGAGGAAGAACAGGAACAAGTTGAAGCACAGGAACCGGAAGAAGAACAGGAACCGGAAGAAGAACAGGAAGTTGAAGAGGAAGAGAAACAGGAAGAGGAACAACTACAGGAAGAGGAACAACTACAGGAAGAGGAACAAGTCCAGGAAGAAGTACAGGAACAGGAACAAGTACAGGAAGAGGAACAGGAACAGGAACCAGAGGAGCTAGACCAAGAAGAAGTACAAGAAGTACAAGAGGAGTCTGTGGAAGCCAAAGAAGAGCCTAAGGAGGAAGTGTCCCAGGTTCAAAACCATACGAGCGCCGGTGGAACGCCCGAAGAGCCAGTCTCTCAGAGCGAAGCCCAGGAGGCCCAGGAAATCACGGAAGAAAGCAAAGCTCCAAGTTTAAGCACGGAGAAAGAGGCCCGGAAACGAGCCAAGTCGCCCGTGAGTCTGGCGCAAAAACGCAAGCGGTTCCAGAACATCGCCGTCAACCTCGTCAAAACCATCGAGGAGCACCGGTACTCGTCGCCGTTCCTCACGGCGGTGCTGGCGAAAAACTACGAGGACGTGATCTACGAGCCCAAGGACTTGAAGTCCATCTTCAAGAACATCAAGCACAAGGACTCGGACAAGAGCTACGACACCGTCAAGGACTTGGAGCGCGACATCATGTTGATGTTTGCCAACTGCGTGATGTTCAACAAGTCGTCGACGCCGTTGGTGGGGATGGCGCAGGAAATGAAGGACGATGTACGGGAGACCTTTAAGATGTTCGAGGAGGCCGAGTCCCAGATGCGTTAATCTAGGAACTTTCTCCAAATACCGACTACAAACTACTAACTTCCAAATACTAACTGCCCTACAACTACTATAAGAGAGGAAGGGTCGGAGTTGGTGTCGGAGTTGGAGTGGTGTCGGAGTGGAGTCGGAGTCGGAGTGGAGTCGGAGTGGAGTCGGAATCAGAGCTGGAGTTTAAAGAGTTTCAAGAGGGTCAATAACATTGATTCATTAGTCTATACATTAAAAGAAGGTGGCTAACGGTTGCCACGGTGGAAAAGGTTCTTGAAGAACATGGCAATGGGGTCCTTGTCATAGTCGTTGACCACCACGGTGTCGCCCAAAGCGGGCTTCTCGGCGTGCACGCCCAACTCGTGGTCCACCGCCTCGTCCAACGATTGCACGCTGGCCAAGCGATGGTCTCTCAAGAACAAGGCCATGACAATCAAAATCACACACAAGCAGAGACCCACAATACACATTTTCCTCTGGATGTCTGCGTAGGCCATGGCCACGGATCTTCTCTCGGGACTTCCCCAGGTGTAATTTATGGCAAAGGTGAATGGGTCGCCGTAAGCCAGCGTGGCGAGCGAGGTGTCGACGCCCAAAGAGGCCATTTTCCTGAAGATGGTGCTGGGCATGAGCTGGGTCCACACGGCTCCGGAAACGGCCGTTCCAAGAGCAGAACCAATGGAGTACGCGGCCAAATAAAGCGAAAGCACCACTGCCATGTACTCGTGGTTGGTGCACGTCTGGATGGAGAGCTGCGTGGTGTAGGTGAAGAAACCAGCACCCAATCCAAGCACACACAAGCCTCCAATGACACCTTCCTTGATGTTCTGGTGCTCAAGCCCAGTGTTGGAGCCTCGGTAATGCAAGAGGATACCCAAGGACACGAACCACAAGGCACAGCCAAAGATGATGAAGGCCTTTGTTCTCTTGACCATGACAATGACAAAACCCAAGAGAGGACCCGTGATCACCGACACAAACGAGTACAAGGACGTGATTCTGGTGGCAGCCTTGATGGAGGTGTTCATTCCCACCACCAACACCGTGTACATGAAATCGTTGGGCATGTACCAGATGAAGTTGATGAGGCAGGCAATGACGAGGGCAGCCCACACTCCACGGTCCTTCAAAAGCGGGAATGGGATGATGGGGAACCGGGCCAACTTCCACTCCCACAACACAAGAACGGGGATCAAGCAGATTCCAATGACAAGAGGAGCAATGATGTGGGCCTGGCCCCAAGCCGTGCTGGATCTGACATAGGTGGCGGTCTTGTTACCGGCAAGAGTGAAGGGCACCAAGATGAAGCCAAACACACAGATGATGAGGAGAATACCGACCAAGTCGATTTTCCAGAAAATGTCCAAAACGAGGTTTTTCGTCTTGTTCTCTTGTTTCCGCTCACTCTTGATGCGTTGCCAGAGCTGCGTCCGGCTGGCTCTCCATCTCTGGTCAATAAGACAAATAAGCAAAGGCACACAAGCAGCAGGGAAAACACCGGCCCAAATACCAATGCCCCACGACCACGAGTGCGATGGGTACATGGCCGTGAAGATATCGGCGGAGACCCAGGTGTTGATGATAAAGGGAAGCGCCGGGATGAACGAGGCAAACAAACGCCAGTTCAAGTTGGACATATCGGCCAACGTCACCTCCAAGATCAACTGCACCCCCGAGTATCCGATCTGGTACAACACGGCACCGGCAGCAAAGCGCTGGATGTCAAAGGCCTGCGACTCGATCACCGTTCCAACCACATAGAACAAAATAGCAACCACAAACAATTCCAACCGGCCCACATAATCGGACAATCTGGCGTACGTGGGCTGCGCAGCAGCAGCCACCACGGACCGGATCACCGTCACCGTCGTGTACAACGAGTGCTGGCTGTAAGAAGCCGTGGCATACGTTTGGAACTGGTACCGTAAAGTTCCGTCCAAAGCATAGACGTATGAACACACGAAGGCGGCGAAGTAGTAGGCCATCTTCAAAATGGGACGGTTGTACAGCGCCGTCATCAACTCGGTCATCTGAACACCATGGGATTTTGCCGTGGAGGTGGCAGGCGAATTGTCCAGCTGAGGGGCCATCATGTACTTGAAGAAACTCAGCACATTGGTGACACGAACAGGTTCATATTCGGGGAACTGCTTGTTGGCGTCGTACTGGTCGTGGTGCTGGTAATTGTCGTTGTCAGCGGTGGAGGCCAGCGAGGAGTGGCGCGGGGTTTTTTGGAGGGTGTCACTTTGGAGCTCACTTTGGAAGGGCTCTGCATCCTGTAAAGGGTCGGCCTTTTGGGTATGCTCGGCACTCATGGCAAGAGAGGAAAAAGGGTGAGGAAAAAGCGCTGATGATCAAGATATGCGATTGATTAAATAGATTTGATTGATTGATGAGATAACGTGCGTCTCGAGAAAAATTTTTGCTCGCTTTTTTCTTATTAAACATGCGGCCAGTGTGCACTCCCGCAGGTGCTAGACGCACCCGATTTACAAGGCTTTCAATGCCTTGGCATTCGGCGTGTGCAGGACTGCATGTGACGGTGCATCGTTCCCGAGGCATGAATAAGGCCATTTCCACGGGTGGATCCGCTTTGGGTAATTTTTTTATAGCTACGTTAGGTATTTGACGAAAGAATTTGTATGACGCAGGTCCTTATGCTTACTGTAAAAAAATAAACTTCCCAGATTCCACTGTATCGCTTATGGGTGCCCGTGTGGTTGTAGACGGTGAGGAGCCCTGAGCACGCCAGTTAAAGAAAATGCCCGCACTGTGACGCACATCCATGTGTTGCATATGCATATGGACAAGAACGTCTGGAGTGCAAGTGGCACACACGATGGGTCGCCGGATCCGGCCTGCCCATCCCCGTAGCGCTACTCGAAAATCCAGGCATATTTTTTCTTTTTTCCTTTGCCCACAAAACAATGGCGGGGCCATGCACCCAATTAGAAGGCTCCAGGCTCGTAACGTGAGTGCATGCACTTGGGCTCGGGCATGCGCGGGTGCACCTTGGAAAAAGGTTGCGGGCGTCCGACCCCATTGTCCCGAAAAGAGAATCCCGAAAGTGTCCCGAGAGTGTCTCGGAAGTGTCTCGGAAGTGTCCCAAAAAGTGTCCGGAAGTGTCTCGAAAAAAGTGTCATTTAGACGTCGCACCTTTAGCGAGCCAATGTGCTTGGGCCATGAAGCCGTAAACCCGAACCCGCCTCTGTACACACTCTGTCCCAGAAAACTGTCCAGACATCCCGAGACACTATTATATGCAGTACCATACTCTACTAGACACTATATACACTACTCTACTAGACACTATATACACTACTATACTGTCCTCTCATACACTACTATACTCCACTAGACGCTAAACTAGACACTGTACTAGACACACCACACTATACTACACTACACCAAACTACACTACACACAATACACTACTCTATACTACACACAATAGAATACAATACACTACACACAATACACTATATACACTACACACAATACAATACAATACAATATACTATACACTATTTTACACTACACTATATACACTACAACAGCCACTCACTAAAACTCAATAATTCCCTGGAGATGTCTTTTTCTTTTTTTTTTTTTTTCAGGATAAGCGGGCGACGTCTGTCTTGGGGAATTTCTTGGACAAGTCAAGGTGATGGGTCTGGCGCGAAGATGCGTTCGTTCGGGCGCCGGTGCGTGAGCGTTGACAAGGCCAAACGCTTTGTCTGTTTGGGCGCCTTGGTCTTCGTTTCGTTTGGGCGCGACCTGCTTTTCTCGGTGTTACGTAGAGTACCTTTTTTTTAATAGTCTTTTTTTAATAGTCTTTTTTTTAATAGTCTTTTTTTTAATAGTCTTTTATTCTTTAAAGTTAGAGTTTGACAATCTACACATTGTAGTAATTTTATTTTGGTTTTTTGGTGCTTTTTTTGGTGCTTTTTTTGGGTATTTTTAGGGTGTTTTTAGGGTATTTTTTAGTGTTCTATTGTTCCACTTTTCAGTGTTCCAGTGCTCACTTCCAGTATACAGGATGTCATTTTTCTCTACAGGATCTCACTTTAGTCTCACAGTCTCACTTTAATCCAGTATTTCATTCTTAAGATCTTCATACGAATTTCCAGATTTTCAGATTTCCGGATTTCCAGATTCCAGATTTCCAAATCTCCAGATCTCCAGATTTTCAAGGACTCGGGATTCGGCAAAAAGACTTTTGTTCCTGTATAGTATCCGCCATTAACGATATAGTGACTCGTTTGTCCGACTGAGAAGCTGATTTTTGCAATTTAGATGATTCAAACTCTTCAGTAAAATCAGGCTTCTCAGAACCTTTGGCCTCTTTCGAATCAGGAACAGTCCATTTATGGGCACTGGGCTTTTTAGAGCTATTGGCAATTTCTCGAGTCCTCGATTTAGTCCGTACTCGGATCCCGTCCATCTCAATTTCTAAAGCCTTTATTCACCATTCTCCACCACTAAATTCTCTACTACCAAAAATCTCTACTACTAATTTTCTGTACTACTGAAAAAGTCTACTACGAATTTCTGTTCCACTGATTTTCTGTACTACTGATTTTCTGTTCTACCAATTTTCTGTACTACTGATTTTCTGTACTACCAATTTTCTGTACTACTGAATTTTTCTAATACTGAATTTCTTCGCTAAATTCTGTCCCACTCTTTTTCAGTTTCTCTGGATTCTCTACTACTAATTTATCTACTACTTCATTTCTTCACTACTGAATATCTCTACTACTGAATTTCTATACCACTGAATTCCTATACCACTAAAAATCTCTACTTCTGATTTCTGTCCTCTGATTTTTGTCCTCTGATTCTCTTTCACTTTAGATCTCTACTACTGATTTTCTGTTCCTCTTTTTTTTGTTTCTCTGACTTTCTCCACTACGGATTTTCTCCACCACTTTAGATCTCTACTGCTGAAGATCTCTGCTAATATAAAAGTTCTCTACTATTAAAGATCTATGCTGATAAAGGTCTCTACTGCTGAAGGTCTCTTTCAGTGAGACTCTCCACTACTGAATCTCTCTACTACTAGAGTTCTCTACTTCTAATTTTCTGTTCCACTGATTCTCTTCCTCTGATTCTCTTCCTTTGACTTTTCTCTGATTCCCTTTCACTGGTTTCTCTTTCACTGATTTCTCTTTCACTGATTTCTCTACTACTTAATTTCTCCACCACTCTACATCTCTACTACTGGAAATCTCCACCACTAAAGTTCTCTACCACTGAATCTCACTAATTTTCTCCTCCCCTGCTTCTCTCTACCACTAAATTTCTATAATACTGGAATTCTCTACTACTAAAGGTCTCTTCCTCTGGTTTTCTCCACTACTGGATTTCTCGACCACTAAAGTTCTCTACTACTGATTTTCTCTTTTACTGATTTTCTATTTCTCTGGATTCTTTTTCACTAAATCTTAATTTCTGTTCCACTAATTTCTTTCACTAGGATACCTGATGCTGGAAGTGCCATGCGTTCAAAAGTCAAGGATTCACGTGCGCAACTCTTATTTCTTCTGGAGATTCGCTACTTTGGATAAAAACGGAAGAAAATGGAAAAACAAACCTATCTAAAATGGAAGAAAACCCTATAAAAAATGGTCAAAATGGTTCAAAACAACAAAAATGGAACAAAATGGAACAAAATGGAACAAAAATGGTTCAAAAATGGTTCAAAATGGAAGAAAACCCTATCGAAATGGATTAAAAAGGTTCAAAAATGGTTTAAAATGAGAGAAAAACCTATCAAAAATGGATTGAAACGGATTAAAACGGATTAAATTGGTTTGAAATGGAAGAAAAAGGAAGAAAATGAGACAATGACCAAACAATGGGTGTTTCAGAATAAAAATTTCTCAAGAATACTGCTGTTTTACATGGTCATATGCAGACACTACTCCTCCATACCCATCTCCATTTTCTCCCCTTTACTTTCTTCCCTTTCCTTTTTTCCCATTTCACCTTCTCTCTTCTCCCCGTCTTCACGTGGTGTACGGATGTGTGCATGGTTCCCCACAATCTGAAAAAGTGCGCAGTGCGTACACAACGCGCAGACACAGTCCATAGATAAGCTTCGATGGTATGGATCACATGTTCCATACGCTAAACGGCCATACGTTCGAGACCGTCAAGCAGACCACCATTCCGGTTGGAACGCAGCTACCGACACGCAAAAAAAGCCGTTTTTTGGGGCCCACGGCGCGGTCCTCGAATGGGTGTCTCTGCTGCCGCAAGAGAAAGTACGTATCGTGGAATTCCCAGTTTCGGTAATTCGTGGATTTTGGATTTTGGATTTTGGATTTTCGGGAAAACTGGATTTCTTGATTTTTGATTTCTTGATGTGGATTTCTTGATTTCTGGATTTCTGGATTTCTGGATTTCTGGATTTCTATATTTCTGAATTTCTTGATTTCTTGGTTTTTGATTACTTGACTTCTTGATTTCTTGATTCCTTGATTTCTTGATTTTTGATTTCTTGATTTCTTGACTGGCCTGAAAACATGGTAGAAATACTGACTCCAGGAAAAAGTGTGATGAGATCCGCCCCGTGTGTGCCCGGTGCAGGAGTCGAAGAGACGTTTGTATTTGGCCCGAGAAGAATAAATTGACTCGGGAGGAGAAGAGTCGGAAAGGAGAAAGTGGGAATGATTTGGGGATTCAGAAAAGAGAAAATGGGAATGATTTGGGAAATCAGAAAAAGAGAGAAACTGGGGAAATTGGGGAAATTAGGGGACTTGAAAATGGAGAAATTATGGGGATAGAAAAAACGGAAGAAATAATAGGGGTGGAAGACCTAAAGTTATTCTTCAATCTTGATTTGGTGGTGCACGACATGAACGAGTTTAAAAACGACTTGGCCAACTTCCAGACGGAATTGAGCGACCAAGAAGCCGAGGCCGGGTGTTCTGGGCCCATAAAAATAGCCCAAAATATCCAACTTCATCCCACAGCCACTTTCGAGGGTTCCGACTTTAACCATGCTTCCAGGTTGGAATCCCAGGGTTTATTGTACCTTGAGTACTACCAGAAAGAGTACTGCACATTTGTGTCGATTGGGATGGAGACGCTGAACTACTTTGCCTCGACGTTCATGGGGCTTGCCAAGACCAACGAGAGTATAGCGTATGCGTTGGCTGCCTGGGGAGGCTTTTACCTTGAGCTAAGGAAGGAAAAGAGTGACTTTGCCGGGCCCTGGCGGTACATGCAGGAGGCCGCCAAGAGTATGTGCCAGCAATTGGGCAATGATTTGCAACCAAAAACAAAGGACCATATCTTGCATCTTTTTGCGTTTTACCTTATTTTCATCGGCATGGAGGTGTGTACTGGGGACATTCGGAACTGGCACAGCTTCATGGCCCAGTGCGCCCGGCTCTTGAGGTCTTGTGGCGGGCTCTGTGCAGTCAGCAACATGTTTGGGCGGAACAACGATATCCAATGGATGATCCTGGACTTTGAGTGCCACGATATGGTGTCGCTGAAGGCTTTGGCGTCGGGCTCCATGTTCCCCGTGCAGGAATACGAGGCTGCTTTGGACCGTGGCTTTTCCTATGGCATTGACCCTTTGCAAGGCATAGTCAGTCCGCTATACAAGCTCATGTGTTACATGGGCAGTGCCAAGGCCGAGCTCAATGAAGAGAGAAACCGAATTGAACGGGTTATTCAGAATGGCAGTACGCAGGCCAATGAATTGCGTGCTGCTCACTATGAAAAGGTCCAGAACAAAGTGGAGCACTTCTCCCACTGTATCAACACGTGCCAGCCTCAAAGCCACCACATGGCTCTTCTCGATACCATTCCCAACGAAAAACTGCTACATTTGCACCTCTTCGATCTTTATCGGTATGTGTGCAGGATCCAGTTGGCCACGGCCATCGAGAGACTCCCCCCCAAAACCGTCCGCATCCAGCACTTGCTTTTGAAGAGCCTTGGGCTCATGGACATTTTGCAAAAAACCCGCTTCAAGGTGCTGTTGTCGTTGCTGTTGATGGTGTGTGGCATGGCCTGCACCACGGCGTACGATCGAGCGCAGATGATCGAGCGGTTCCGCCTGCACCGGAAACAATACGAATTGGGCAATTTGCAGCGCATCGAGGAAACGCTCACCGAAGTATGGGACCTTAATCCCACGGGAGACACCTGCATAGACTGGGCAGATTATGTGGGCGAAAAGGGCTGGCACTTGTATCTTGGGTGAAGGTGGTGGGGTTGAGTGCGCACCATCTATGGGCCTTATCTGGCGTGCGTGCGTGCGTGCAGGACATGCAGATAAGTTAGCGTGTTTCATAGTTGGTCTCATGGCGAACTGTGTGCATGATAAAAACCAGCATGAAACAGGGGCTCTGGAATTTCAAGTGTTTTACTCCTTTGATCCTTCCAAACGAAATCGTCACAGCGAAATCGTCACCATTTGTGCATGAATAGCGAAGTGTAGGGCCCTAACAATAAGGTCAGTATAACCTAATGCAAGGCCTTGTGCGGCTAAAACGCAGTGTGCAGTATAAACGTGACGGCGAAGGTGGAATGCCAAGCCATCAGACAAGTATAAAAGCAGCCCGTTCCGCCCTCCCTTCTCGGATTTCCATTTTTTTTATTACCATATTTCTCCATACTTAATACACCCGATAATTCAAAATATTTAATACACCCGATAATTCTCCATCTTAATACAATTTATCAACTACCATCCCTAATTCATCTACAATGTCGGACGCTTCCATCCACTCCATAGTGAAGGAACAACATGCGTATGTCAAGCCCGAAATGGTGGCCAAGGACTTTGCCAAAACGTACCCCACGCCTCCTCAGGATTCGTACCAAAACTTCATTCTGTCCATGGGCAGCCTTTTCGGGTGTTGTGGAGTGTTTTGTTTTTTGTGCGAAAACCCTTACAAAACAGTGGACCAAGGAGAAGTGGGCTTGGTGCAAACTTTCGGGGCCTTGTCTCGGACCATTGAGCCCGGCACATCTTACGTCAACACATGGTCGGAAAGCTTGACCCGGGTCAATATCAAAATCAATACCAGAGAGCTTCCTCCGCAATCATGTTTCACCAGAGATAACCTTTCGGTGCAGGTCACGTCCGTGGTTTACTATAACATCATCGACCCTCAGAAGGCCATCTTCTCCATTTCCGATATCCATTCGGCCATCAACGAGAGAACGCAGAACACCATGAGAGACGTGATTGGCAACCGTGTTTTGCAGGATGTGGTGGAGAAGAGAGAGGAGATTGCAGAGTCCATTGAGGCCATCATCTCCAAGACTGCGGCCGAATGGGGAGTCAACATCGAGTCCATTTTGATCAAGGACCTTACGTTGCCTCCTTCCGTGCAAGAATCGTTTGCCAAGGCCGCGGAGGCCAGACGGATCGGAGAGGCCAAGATCATCAACGCCAAGGCCGAGGTGGAGAGTGCCAAGCAGATGAGAAAGGCATCGGACATTTTATCTTCGCCTGCAGCCTTGCAAATCCGGTACTTGGACGCGTTGCAGAACATGAGTCGGAACCCGGGCACCAGGGTGATTTTCATGCCCAGTGCAGACTCCATCGAGAAGATTGTGCACTCTCAGCAGAGGCCCGATGCAAACGGCTCGGCCCTGCAGCCTGCAGATGCTTATGCCCATCACAGTGAACGACAAATGATTGACAATTTGCTGATGCAGGAAGCTCTTCGAGACAACTAAAGAGGGCATCCCATTGTTAGATCCAGAGCTCAATGGCCAGCTTAGCAATTGTCACTTTTCAGCACGCCTCATATTGTCTGTAACAGTCGGACATTATTAGACATTGTCAGACATTGTCAGCATTTTCTTGCATATACTGCTATTGTTGTTTGTATTCATACCTTAATCAGACTGTTAATTACTATTGGCTCCAACGTATTCCTCTTTATGCTCTATTACTCTCTCGTATTTAATGTACTAGTAGCCAGGAAATGTGTGCACGTGATCTCTTCCTTCTCTAGACCGTGTCTACTCTTAAACCCTATTATTTTTTTGATTATGTAATACCCACTATTCCTAAATCCTCGTTATTCCTAAATTTTTGTAAGTCCTTTTTTAAGTCCTTTTTTAAGTCCTTTTTTGAATTCTTTTTTTTACAATTATAGGTGTTTCACAATCTTGTTTCGAGTGCACTTCCGCGTAGCACAGCTAAATAAATATAAATATCATTTTAAAGTTTTGGCTGGAAACTGACGCTTTTAAGAGAAAATAAAAATACAGACATCAAACGCCAAACACAAACACAAACACAAAGAAACACAAAACCAAACCCCGCCCGAAATATATAAACCCCCGCTTCCCCCCGCTCCTCCTCTCCCCCAAATCCCTCAAAATCCCACCCATTCATTGCTTCTCTCGTCCGCAGCACTTTCCATTATGCAACAGCTGCCTTCCTCCGGCCCCAGCTATCAAGCATAATTTCTCGCGCGAACCACATCCTCCTGCAGAATTGCATTGTTCGGTCTACTGATCCCACACTCCCAGACAGCACATTCCACCCGCCGTCTTCCCATCACCCCACCAGGCCCACACCACGTTGCTCCTTCTTTCTTTCCAAAGTGCTTCCCTTTCCCACCCCCACATACTCTTAAGCACATTTAGCGGCAGCCCCCCCGCCTTTTTCCAGGCCCCACCCCAGCTTCCCAAGCCTCGTCTGAGCCACCGCTCCTTCCATGGACCCCAATACCTTCTGGACCACCCAGGCGCCGCCACAAAGCCATGCGGGCGCCGCTGCTCCTCCCCCGGTGTTTTTCGGCAACCAACCACCCGCCCCAACCGCCCCAGTCTCGCGGATCACCCCGCCGCCCCGAATCCCCTCGGCCTCCAGTTATAGACACACCAACAACTCGTCCGACAGCATACCCCGGCATGCAGACTCCACAAACACTATCCCGTTATCGCTCAAGGCACAGCAGTTGACGCTAGAGGAATCCAAAACTTATATGCGCTGGTACCTGGACATCTTGGCCCGCACCAACTCGCGCACGGTGTCGATTCTGGACGTGTACCAGTTCTTGAGCAACTTCAAGATCTCCGCCGCAATCAAGGAACAGACCAACCGCATCTTTGCCAAGTTGTTGCACCTGCTCAACATCGGCGAGTTTTTCGCCTTGCTACGCCTTATATCCCATGCTCTCCAGGGCCGGCCGCCCGACCGCACCCTCATTGCTATTGATACCAGCGTGCCTACGCCGCCCTCCATTCTTTCGAAAAAACGGCTTAATGACGATACTGAAGATGACGACGAGACAGCGCCTGATCCGGGGGCCAGCGAACCACCGTCGGCACAACTCGATTTGGATCTGTTCACGCAGTTCATGTTGACAGGAGAACGGCCAGACGACAAGAAGGCCAAAAAACGCCTGAAAAAACTTAAAAGCGTCAAGTTCTCCGACCAGATCGTTACCGACATCAAAACAGACGCGTCTGTATATGACTACCACGAAAACTCCGACTACTTGCTGATGGACCAGCTCATGGACCGAATGAAAAACAAGCCCTCGCTCACCGTGCCGTACGAGCGGCCCGTGGTGTCTTCGCCCGACCCGGAGGAGAAAAAGCTTCTCCAGGAAATGGAGCCGCAGATCAACCACTTCCAAAACCTCAACTCCGTCGACACCATTCTGGTGGACGGAGTCCCTTCAAGCATTCATTTGGGCTCCAACTCCAGCTTCAGCCTGCCCCGGCAGCTACTGCCCCAGCCACAGTACCTTAAGCCCAACATGACGGGCCCGGCCCAAATGGCCCTGATGGGCTACGATAAACAATCGCTGGGCGGCGACTGGAACAACTTCCTCCAGCCCAACGTCACCGGGCCTGCAGACATGGCCCGTCTTCTTTCGCCGTCAACAGACCACCACCCCGCCATCTCTCTCCAGTCGTTTTCCGAGCAGATGACGGGGAACACTCTTGCAAACACATACCAAAACTCTGCCATTGGAAATACAAACCTGGGCATTTCCAACTCTGGCCCTGGTGCAGGGTCTATTGAAAATGTCAACTTTGCTGGAAACCTGCTTGCTCCACAGGCACCCAGCCAGCGGCGGTTCCGGTCAGTGTCACAGCCTAGTCCTTTGCACAATACAGGTGAAGGGACATTTTCCATGAACCAGTCTAGCTTATACGACCGGGGCTCGGGCCAAAATGGTGGTTCCAGCCCTGGACCACCTGTCCCACCCAGAATTGCCGCAGATCGGTCTCCCAGACCAACCCCTCCTCCTCCGCCAAGGTCCAGAAGAACGGCCAGCTCGGCGTCGGCCATGGGGCTGGAACAAGGACCCCCGCTCCCGGACAAAATCCCCAACCAGGTGTACCAGAACACCGAGAGCAGCTCCAGCACCGCCAACATCTTGGACGATCTAAAAGCACTACAGGAAGAGGTGGACCGCATCCGAGACATGTCGGGGGGATTCTAATACCCGTGAAGGCTATAGCTGTGGCTGTAGCTGTAGCTGCTTGGGACGCACATAGATTACATATACATCATAACTGTCCAGGCCACGACTAGCGCAACCAATCAATCCTCTAGTGATTCCGAGGCCTTCTTCATGGTGGCTATGCGCACCAAAGGTGCCAATGAAGACACATGGTCGCTCTCCAAAATGAACTTGTCCTCAAGCAACTCGGCCGCCGTGCCTCGCTTGTTGAAGTCCACCTGCAAGCACCAGGCCAAAAACTTCTTGATTTCGTAGCTCAAGGCCTCGGGCTCCTTCAATCGGGGGGTGCCGTTGGTGGCAATCAAGTAAAGGGCCCTCAACGGCGTTTCGTTCAAGTAGGGAGGTTCTCCTTCGATCATCTCAATCACCATGATTCCCAACGACCAAATGTCCACCTTGGGGCCATACTCTTTCCTGGACACCACTTCTGGAGCCATCCAATAGGGAGTGCCCACCATGGTTGTTCTCTTCAAGTTGAGCTCGTTGATCTGCGCACAGAAACCAAAGTCCGTCATCTTGATGTGTCCTTCCGTATTGAGCAAGATGTTATCCGACTTGATATCTCTGTGGATAACACCCTTGCTGTGGAGAAACTGCAAACCATTCAAGGTTTCACGACACACCGCACCAATCTGGCCCTCGGTCATGACACTGTGCGTGACAATCTCGGTCAAAGACCCACCTTCCATGTACTCCATCACCACCCATAACTCCCCTTTAAGGAGATACGAGTCGATGTAGTTGACGATGTTGGCGTGCTGGCTGTCCTTCATGACGAGGATCTCGTTGATGATCAACTCCTTTTTTGGTTGTTGCTCCAAGTTCATCTGCTTGATGGCCACCACTCCATTGGACGTGAGTGACCGTGCAATGTACACTCCACCGGACGCACCCTGCCCGATCTTCTTCAACTCCTTGTAGTACTCCTTGGGGTTCCCCTGGGAGCAGATTTCCTGGAGTTTCATCACCACCTGGCGATTCTTGCGCTTCTTCTCTTCACGCTTCTTCTGTGCAATGAGCGCAGCCATCTTGGCATCACGCACGGGTTTCTGCGCCGGTTTATCCTCTTCAGGTCTGGCTTCCTTGGCCTCATTCACTTGCCTAGTTTCCTTAGTTTCCTTATTTTCCTTAACATCCTTGGATTCCTTGACTTCCTTTTCTTCGACCTTGAGTGGGGTCCGTGGTTCGAGTGTATCAGCAGGAGGAACCGGGGTCCGAGGAGGAGCGTTTGGAGGAGGTGGTGGTGGTCTATGGGACTTGAAGTCGGTGGAGCTGAATTTCTGCAGCGGAGGAACGGGTGCAGTGGACGAACCCGGTGGAGGGTTCTGGATCTTCGCAGCTAGCGAAGTATTATGAGACTGCGATTTGGGAATAGACGTATGGCTTGCATTGCTCTGGCTTGTCTGGAGGTGCTTGGGTAGCAGGGGCACCGTCTCGTCGCGGACAATTTTGGACGACTTGTTGGATTTGGCGGAAAACGACCGCCGTATCAAGGAGCCTTGCTTCTTCAGTGGACCATCCGAGGGGCTGATGGCGGAGGCATTTGACGCAGGAGGTTTGGGCGCAGGCCGGCTGGGGATGAATTGCCCTTCGAAACTCGAGTTGGGGGTGCCATAGATACCCGGCAGGGGGAGCGAGGCATTGTAGCCGGAGGAGCTCTTGGGAGGGGAGGCCGCCGACGAGTTGGTTCGGACACTCTGTGTCAAGACGTTATCGCCATCCAGCCCATCGGATCCCGTGGGGGTTGTGGCTGGCGAGGAAGCTGCGGTGGGTGGAGAGGTGCGCTTATATTGAGCTCCGCTCAATTGTCCACCCTGCTCAACCTGTTTGAACTTCTTGAAGGCATTATCATCGGCATTTTCACTCGAGTCTTGGTAGAAGGCCACAATGTCCATGACCGCTTGTGGGTGCTGTTCTTGTTCTCTTTTGGATATACCACTTGCACTCAACAACCTCTCCCACTCTATAGGAAGGCCTGTATAAGAACCATCATCGTCAATTCCAACATGCGCCACGTGCTTGGCATTGAAAGGCGTACTGATTTTCATGCTGAGCTCTGGAGACGAGGGGGAAAGATTGTTCTGCGAGGAGCTCTTGTTCTTGCCAAACATGGAGCTGAGCACACCTTTGACCCGCGACGCACTTTTCTTCTTGATGGAATTGGTACTCGAAAGCCTGCTTGGGGCCTGAACCGGGACATTGATGGAGTTTGCCAGAAAAGAGGGGTTCGACTCCAAGACGGGCGTCACGTGCGACGTCTTATTGTATGCGGTCGCAGGTGCCAGTGGAGTGTCTGCAGTGGAAGGTGCAGTCAGCGGTCTTCCTGGGGTCCGCAACACCGTCAGAGTGGAGACATTTCTCCCGGAACTTTGACTGGATGATCGATCGGGCGCTTGGGTTGCAAAACCCAGTATATTTTCGTTGGAGTGATCCATATACTCCACATATTGGGGAGACTGCGCCGCCTGGCCACGTTTGGGCGTCTTGATTTGACTATAGGGTTCTCCGGCATAAGAGCTGCTTCTGGAATGCACCAGCGCCGAAGACTTCGCCTCTAGACTGCTGCTATCTAAGATTTTCTCGATGTCAACTGCTGGCTCCAATTCCGGCTTGGGCACGCCCGGATCAAGCAGGGACTTGAACTGTGTAAGGTCAGGCGAGTCGAGATGAGGTTTTGGCGAATGGTCGTCTTTCATGAGAAGATCCCCCCGCATGGGGATTTCCAACGACTCGTTATCTTGTAAGGAGGGGACAGACATGTCTGTCCGAGGAGGAATATCAGCGTCCGTATGTTGATGGGAAGCGAACGAGTCCAGGTTGGGATGATTGGTTGAGTCAGTTAACTCAGGTTTGCCCACTTCGGGAAAGTCCTGGCGAGGGGCCACTTCTGTTTCAAGCGAGCCTGCGCCAATACTAGCATTGTCTTTAATTTCAGAAACAAGCGGCGATACAGCTAGTCGGCCAATGTGGGAGTTAATGGGATCAGTGGGGTAGCCATCATCTATTTTCAAGCCTGTAAAGTCATAAGTGCCAGGCATTCTTGGGAGAGCGGAGGGAGAGGCCAGCAAGTCGGATAACAGGTCATCTGAGGAAGTGTCTTCATTGTTCAATTCAGCCACGCTATTGTTTGCTGGAAAAGCATGAGCGCTGTGGTTTTCAGAACCGGCCCGACTGCTGTGACCATCGGAAACAGAGCGACTTTGATTGTCCGAAACAGAACGGCTGGGGTTTCTGGAGACGGAACGTGAGTAGGTTTCAGAAGCAGACCGACTGGGGTTCCTGGAAGGAACACGGCTGCTAAGAGTATCAGACACAGCCCGACTGCTGGGGTTGGAGTTCTCGGGAATGGTCTGGCTGGAACACCTCTCGGAAATAGCATGGCTGCTACGGGAATTGGCCATGGAAAAGGCCTTGTGGAGCTCGGTTACAGGCAGTTGTGGAATAGGGGCATTTGCCAGGAGGTCGGGGGTTTTCACACGAGCCTCCGGATCACCGGAAATGTGGCGAGGAGTGGTGGGGGACATTAAGGAAAGTCGTTTGTGCAGTGTCTAAAAGAGCGGAAGCCAAAGCAAAGAATAGGAGTAAGAGACCCACGATAAGCAGGAGACAGGATCGCGTCAGGAGGGGAAGACTGGCAAGCACAGGCACGGGAGGGGAGGCGGGGAAACAGGTGCAGGGACAATGACCGTATAGTACAAAGAAATAGCAGGCTAGGCGAGAACTCTGGGAGGGCAAGAATGGACGGAGGGTTTAAAAGTGTTGTTATTGTAGTGAGACATAAAGTTGAAGTATTTTCATTGAGCGACCCGCGGGCTGTGTGCAGGACCACCACTAGAGCGAATGCATGGCCAAAATACAATAGGCATAATGTGAGGTGCAGAGATGCAGAGGTTCTGGAAAACGGAAATGAGGCGGGGGACGATTGAAAGGGTTAGTGAAGGATGGGGGGTGGGGGGGTGGAGGCCTTGTTTTTCTTTAAAGCGGACCAGAGGGCGTGTGCAGGCGCAAAATAGACGATAGACGAGAAGACCCACCCCAATGCAAAAAACGGGCCTTTTTTGCAGCGGTGCTCCTGGCACACCCGACCAAGAAAAAAAGGCCCACTAGCTTCCGATCCCAGATCACTACCGTTTGAGGTGGGATATGAAGCCGACATGAAAAAACACTGTACGGCTTCTAAAGAGTGGGTGCGTGCAGACCAGATCCAGGAATCTTGCAATGTTATTGGGTACAGTACATACATGGCGCGGAAGCTTTGGAGAGGAGCCCCCAGGGGCCAAACCATGGGATTTGGAGCGGGATTTTTCCAGAGTTTATCTTTAAAACATCCGCAAGCCCTTCCAGCCCAAACCCCAATTTTTTACAGCCCAAAACCAACTTTTTCCAGCCCAAAATCAACCATTTCACCCCATGGTTCGCTGTGCGGACTGTGTGTAAGGCGTCGTCCACAGCAGCGCGCGAGAAGAAAATCTCATGTACTTTTAGCTAAGAAAACCTAAACCCGTGGGCCGCGCTAAAAGATCGCGGGTTTTTAGCCCGCTCGCTGCAAGGCACATAAGCCTCACTAAAGCTTGGTGGGCCCTCCAGCCACTCGCCCCCCACCCACTAAACCTCCACATGGGCATACCGGAACAAAACCATTCCCCGGCAAACGTGTTGGGGAGCCAGGGCTCAAGACTATGGGGTTTTAGTAAAATGGATGAAAGAATTGGAAAAGCAACCTTAAATGGGGACAATGGATGGATACGTCAAGGTTCGTTTTCTGCCAAGGCTTCTTTTGTCCCGATTCTGTCTAAATTCTGACCCGATTCTGTCCAATTGTCTGTCCAAATTCTGTCCAATTGTCTATCCAATTGTTGTGTGTATTGTAGATGTAATTCTGTGAGGGCCTGGCCTTTGCGGGCTTTTTTCTAGACTACACTATATGGACATGAAACCGCGCCCCAGCTAGACCGGCGCGTTTGGAATTCCCCTGTAAAACCAAGCCTGGGTTGGGCGCCGCACGACCTTCGTTCCGTCCGCCATTCCCAGCCCCTACCACTATTTTTAAAAAAGAAATTTTGGGGATAAAAGTTTGTCTACACTCCAAGTAACAAGTGAGTGATTGGAGACTGTAGTGCTGTGCTCTGTGTAGAGAGTGGTGTAAGTGAGTACTGCACCTGAAATAGTACTGTAGACAGTACAGTAATAGACAGTGTACTATAGACAGTAACTATATACAGTAACTATATACAGTGTACTGTAGAGGATGGAAAAAGCAACGTGGTATCAATTGTTGAATCCAGATACCTGCACAGAACCTGCTACGGTGCAGTATGAAATGATTAAACAAGGCCTCAGTATTCCTAAACGAGCACATGTTTCATGGCCACGAATACTTCGTCTGTACACCCCACCAAATATTGTAAAACCACACTACTACTAAAATATATTTTTCCAAGACCCAAAACGTAATACTCGTTATTTCTTTTTATGTTAGAAGAGCTCCATTACCTCCACCAAAACCTATAAATAAGTAAGTCATATACCAGATTTAATATCTTTATTTATGGAAGATGTATAAGAACAAAAGTCAGAAAAGTTAAAGGGTGTTTTGCGTGGAGTCTCTGAGACACTCTATTTATTTCCTTCCAATGAATATAGGACAGATTGTCTACTATCGAGTAGAACTAAGTTAATTATTATATCACTAGGGTGAAGCCATCACTACTCAAGTCCAAACTAAAATCCTAAAAGACCGATTCCCACATTTCCAAGATTGGCTTCTTAGTGTATGTAGAACAATAGAGAAATTATCCAAATCCTGGTATTATTATAATATAACTTCTGGATGCATGGGTGTGGAGCTTAATCTGTTGAAGAATAAATCTGATGACTTTCTTAACGCATCCATTTCAAATTGTTATATGTTATAATTATAAATAATAGAAGATCTAAAAAGGAAAAAAATAAGGTTAATGACGCATCCATAGATGACGCATTTCATGATAAACATTTAAATAAAGGATTAAATAAAGGATTAAATCAAACAGAGAATAAAGATATAATTTCTATTAACCATTATTTTAATTCCTTTATATAACCTTAAAGGAGAACGACTTCAAATTACTTCAAAAAAATTATTCAGCTTAAAAGGAAGAGCTCAAAAACATTCCAAAAAGTCGGAACAAGACAAATATTGGAGGTTTGGCAGTCGGTTTCCGAACCGTCAGATGCTTGTGGCCTTAGCACTAATGATTTCATTGACAAAAACTCATCCTTCTTAGTTTTATTTCGTACTAAGCTTTAAAGACGTAAGTGATATGTATTGTTTTACAAACATCATTGATGTTTATTGCCCTTTTTTTTATAAATTTCATCCCTTCAAGTTCCATCATTTCTTTGAAATAATTCTGGACCATACTTTATCATATATCTCCGGACATAATATCCCCAACTCTCTAAATCATAAAATCATTGACTAAATTTCCAATGTTATTTTGTTAAAGATCATTTATATTCCCATTATCTTTAGTAATATGGCCATTTTGGTTCCGGTTGTCCACCTGTTTCGCAGACTTGGTGGGCTGGAGCAGCAATGACAGACCCAGTGTTCTTGAAATAGAGAGAGTAGTCTTGTGGCAGGAATGTTGGCAACAGCTTCGAATTGCCGATCTTGTCCTTAAATTCTTGACATAAACTTCGAAAGGTCCAATTTTGGAGTTCATAAAACTATAGAAAAGATCCCATGGTTCAACTAGAGGACATTTTCTCTATAGGTCTATTAGTCTTGAGCTTATCTGAATTACATCAAAACCAGGGTTTACATTATTAAATAGATTATCTGATTAATTCCAGGTCAACATATATATTTAATATTATTGATATTAGAAATAGTTAGTGGTTATTGGCTTTACATAAAAGTGGGGAAATAACAATATGATAAATATATAAAATCAATAACAATAATTATATTATAAATAATAAAATAAGATATAATAATGAATGATATATTTAAGAGTGATAATTAAGGAAATATGAATAACACATTTAGTTAAATGTATAATGTTCTGGTAATAAATTTAACCATTTAGATAATTAATTATATTAATAATGCTTTTAAAACAATGAATATAAAAGATCACCCGAAATAAAAGAAATCTTTGGTCTTTAATATTACTCGATATAACTATACTTCAGTAATTTTAAGGACTAATAGAATATTACCTGAACTTAATTTTACTCAGGGAACTCTTATTACTTAAATTAAACATATATTATTTAATGGATACATTTTTTAGTATTCAACATTGTATTTAATATTCTATGTGATTAGTTTCTGCCGTATCATCATTAGATTATATACTATTGTTAATATATCTGACTATATTCTACTATACATAAGTACACTAGTATACATTATCATATCATAAAATGTCGTCAGTCATGGCGTGAGGTTTAATATTAAGTTCTTGAAGAACGTAACCCTTTTCTAATAGATAATTATTATTGTAAAATATAGCAAGTAGAGGATGTGATATTAGGTAGATGTATTTTCTGGGTAGGCTTGGATTTAACTATCCCAGAATTGATCTTTAGCTCGATTGTCAAAGAATCTTTACTTCGAACCCAATTTTTCAATGGCTCTGTGAATGACTTGATCCACACCACCTGCTTCCCATAGAGAAACGAGGGCCTGCTTATCCATATAGAGACTTCCTGAGTTTGAGAACAAAGTGTTCTTGTCCTTGTTGAACATAACCCTCAGGATGTCTCATAGATTCTTCCTTCCGGCTCCCATGGATCCTTCCTCTAATTTCCGTTCCATCCATTTGTCTGATTTGGAAGTCTTGTTCCACTGCAATGGCTAAACCCATTCTGAAGCTTTCAACCCTAAAGACAGGTGAGAGTGTTTCTTGATAATCAATCCCCTCTTTCTGGAAGTTCCCACCACAACTCTTGCCCACCACAAGCCTTGCTTTATATACTTGCTTTCCTTTAGTGAATACCCATTTGGAACCTGGTTTCTTCTATTGGTTTCTTCTATTGGCTCCTTCCTTTTATTTCCTTCTTTTATTTCCTTCTTTTATTTTCTTCTATTGGTTTCTTATATTGGTTTCTTCTTCTGGTAATTCAACTAACTCGGTTGCGTTCTTTCATGAGCACATCTCTTTGGAACCAAGCTTCTCATAACTCCCGAGGACTTTCAAAATCACTGTTAACTTTAGCACGTTGTGGAGTATATAAAACACAGTTGTATTAAAACTGATGCTATAATACAAACTAAAGCAGGTGGTAAACATCAAAAACTTATACTATTTAATGTAGCAAAAGCCATATCAGCTGCACCCAACATAATAGGTAAGAAAAGATCGGAATGTTCCCGTTCAAGTATTGTGGGGTAGGTCCAGCTAGCTCCATTCTTATTATCACTGACATTCCTGTAGCTACCATTGCTGATATTAAACCATATCCTAAATATAGTATTGCTATATCTTTGTGGGATGTACTATACAATCAACGATTATATCAAGAAGTATATTCTAATCCTGGAAGTTAACTTTAAGACGGATCCCTGGTTTAATTCTATCATACGCCAGATTCAAACCTTCGATATCCTAGACAATATTTCTATTCTTATTTATTACATCTCTATTGTTTTTGATATCTTTAGCTAGTTGTTCCAATTTCTTTAGTCCCTCAGGAATAAATGCCTCAGAACCATAATTTCTATATCGCTTCATTCGATTTTGAGTCCTCAGAAATCTCTTGACTACGAGTGTTCCGTTACCTCCATCCTTTCAAATCCTAGCTTCTCCATTGCTCCCATTTCTATGGTCACCTATATACAATTTATACTTTATATATCATTCTTTGTTATTTAGAATTTTATTATTGGTATTGATTTAGAACCTACCTATTCCCCGCCTCATTTCATTATTGATACTTATTATATATCACTCATTATAATATATCACACATTAGGTTACTATCTTAATAATAAGTAAAAGTCGAAAATTTAAATTGGGGAAGAATATAAATAAGTGGAGTAATATGATAAATAGAGATATATAGTATAAATAAGTAAAAGATAAATTCATTTCGACACCTTCCTAATTCAAGGTAACTTTAATGTATTTAATAATGATATATGAATAAACCCCCGACTTATTATAACATTGATATGGAAGAAACTAATCACATAGAATATTAAGTACAATTCCATATAATACTTTCAATTCCATTAAATAATATGTTTAATTAAGTTATAATAGTTTATATTTATATCTAAAGATCATAAGGAATTCAGACCCTTCACATTAGGTGGCCCTGAATAAAATTTAGTTCAGGTGGTTTATATGCTTTTATCCCAAACAATTTCTTTGATTACATATAACCCAGGATACCAGGTATTAATCATTTATATAGATTATTGATATATCCTTATACATTATCATTTATTAGTTCCTTTATATTTATATAGATTTATTATATCATCTTATTATACTATATCATTTATAAAAGAGAACTATCTATCTTTCGTATTTATACTATTTATCTTTTCGTATTTATACTATTTATGTTCTTTATTTTACCCTCCCCCAATTATTTAATTTTACATATTCATGACAAGGGAAGTCATACCCTGGAACAACCTTTAAGGGCTCGTTGACCTTGTAAGGAACTCGTTACCCTTTGTAAACCTTAATTCCCGAACATTCTTCGGTTTTCACAAGAAGTGGTTTCTGAAGACTGTGAGAAAAGTGGTGCGCGCCGTGACCCGTCCATTTGCTGGGTTCGTCCGTGCGCGAATTCCTCACCTTCAACCAGTTTGAGATTGATTCTCCAGTGATTGAGTATTGGATTGTTATGAGATTTGGTTTCACCTGAATTCTCCACACCACACCAATTCCACTGGACTGAATAAGTGGTGGTTTTCGTTACTCCACCTATTGAAACACTTTTGAAATTTCCTATTATGGACACTTCTACGTACACTCCCCGAATATATAGACAGTATTTAAAAAAATCAGAACTTGTCCAGAACTTGTCCAGAAGACCATTTCGTTATGTTCACCTGCTTGACTATTTATTCAGTGCGGTGCGGGAGTAGGTGGTTTTTCTGGCTCAACGCACTGCACATGGCCATCCAACCAAGTGCGACTTGAAGACTCGTCGCCCACACTAACCTCCACTACTTCCGACTGTATGTTCAAACCACCCCACCCACCGGGCCAGCGTCACGTGAACTCAAATGATTTTGAGTTCTAGATCCGGAACCCTGGATATCCTGACCCCTTAAAGCGCCCTTCCACTTTGTCTCGGGTGCTCAGTCCCAATCCTCCATACTAACCTTAGCAACCATGTCCGACCAGCAACTCGCTACCCCAGCATCTCAAAACTTGTTAAATGATAAGGTATGTATCCATCAGCTTTCTTTTTCGCTTCTACTAACCTCCAGTGGGACATTGTCTTGTCCAACACCTTAATAAAGACCTCGTTGGGCTTTGGCGGAGGTGTCTTGGCCTCGGTGTTGTTTTTCAGAAGAAGAGCCTTCCCAGTGTGGGTCGGCATCGGCTTTGGTTTGGGAAGAGGCTACTCTGAGGGCGATGCCATCTTCAGATCCAACGTGGGCGTGAGATCCTACAAGGCCTGATTGTATAGATGCATATAAATAGAAGCAAGAACACTCCATTAATCTGTAGCGAGCCACCTTCTTGTGGACCTGCCTCTAGCTAGACGAAACCATGAATCTGAGTGCCTCTACTGGCCTCTCTTCCTCTTCAAATCTCGCGCCTTGATGGCCGCATACACTATGGCAAGACACGACTCAAACAACTTCATGTTGACCCGGTGGCCTTCATCCTTGACCAACTCCATATCGAGACATTCCGGCACCTTAAACGATTTCAACGAATCAAAGGCGCTCTGTGATGACCCAGAAGAGTGGGCTCGGGTTGGGTCCAGCGGCGAAAGGAAAGATCCCATCGTCTTCCCACTATCTTTGGGCCGTTCATAATGGATGGCCTCGATCAACCCCAAAAACTCCCGGTAGATGATTCCAGGGTGCACCGCCGAATGCGAGCAGTTGAAAACGCACAATCCAAGCAACACGGCCCGGATGATCCGGTTCACCCGCGTGGTGTTCGTATGGAAGTTCAGAACCCGCGAGAGGAAGAACCCAAAGAGCGACCGCCGGTTGGAGAGCCGGATGGCACACTCTTGCTGCATGCGGGACTTTTCATGGATCTCGTGGAGACTCTTGGTAAACTCTGCCTCGAAAGCTTCACTGCTATCCACAAATTCAAAGATCGCTTGGCGAAGGGTTTGCGTGCTTTCGGGCTCCACCGCAGCTCCCGTTTCACACGGCTCGTATAACAAGCCCATGACCAAGTCAAACCGGCCGCCTCTCAAGGTATCTTCGAGAAAATACCACACCACCAGCTCTTCTTCGTCGTCAAACAAGTTTTCCCCAAGGATATTGCCAAAAAGAGCAAGACGGCAGTTGACAGACTCGGCGATAATGGCGCTGACCAGCGAGTTGGAGGGCACGATCTGCAACAACCGTATAGACATGAAGAGGAGCGTTTTCCAGCTCTCCACCAGCTCAAGAAACATTTGGAACAACGTTAAGGAAAGCTCGTTGATGGGGCTGGGCTTGAGGATTTCACAGTAAAACTGAAACTTCCACGAGCCGTCGAAATCCTGGACCCTTGCGTCTCCCCAAACCGTCTTCTCCCTCAAGCGATTTTTTAAGGCCAGAGCCTGACGATTCAAACCAGGCAACGCAAGACACTCGGCCACGTATAAATGACACAGGGCCATATGCTCCACAAAAAACTCGAGCGGAGCAAACGACTCGTAGAGCTCGTTAAACTCGTTAAGAAACACCTTATTCAGGCCAATGGCATCAACAAACAAATCGTTGATCCTTCTATTTTCATTTTCCAACAACGCAGGCCATTTGGATCTAAGAGCAGTCTTGTAGAAGTACTGGTAAAAGTGACACACTCTTTGGAGCACCTTGTTGTTGCGGTACATTAGGCTGGCATTGATCACGCCAATGTCGGCAAAGATGCTATTGGTGACCAAGTAGAAGAACTCCAGAATCACCTCGGTCAAAAGCGGCGGAATGCCGTCCGTCACCAACGTATCACACGCCGAAGTCAAGAGCTTGGAGTCTAGAAAAGACGCCACCAAGTCTTGCAGTGAGTAGTGGGGCACCGGCGACTGTAACTCCCGGTTGATGGTGCAAATCACATCGATGCAGTGGTTCGGCAGGTCGCCACTAGCAAGGAACTTTTCGAGGGCTCCAGTGGCGGTTTCCAAGCCAATACTTATAGTTTTCTGGTGTTGGCTCATAAGGAGTGAGTGTGGGTGCAAAAACAGTGAGGGTGCGATAAAGGTAGTAGTTTCAGGCCTGGGCGTCGCCTGCACCAGGTCAATGCAGCTTTAAGAATCGATGCGATAAGCGGTTTGCACCAGATTATGCAGCTTCACGAATCAAGAAAAGAAGCAGTCTGTAACCGGCCGAAAAGGGGGGTCAAAAAGCACCTGAAACAAATAAAAAAAAGGCAGCGTGCGGTGAAACTTGGAGGGGAGGTCTGAAACGTGCGCCTGCTGCAATCCTCAAACAAGTGTGCATAGAGCTGAAACATCGACTGCAAAAAGTCCTTATAAGAACGGCGCCCCGCCCTTTTTATTTGCGTCCACATCTTTATTCCCAGTTTCTTAGAAGTTCTTATTTACGATTTTATTGACTCTTTCTATTCATTCTTATTGTTCCGCTTTGCAACTCCTTTTAATTGATTCTTTGATTACTATTTGACTTTTGTTGACTGCCATGTATACATACTCCAAATACGGCAACAGAGGGTCTTCCTCCGCCAGCAATTCCTCCGAGAGCAGCTCGAAGTTAAGAGTGAAAAAGGGAAGTTCTCACGCTCTGAGCACAGGCTCCTCGTTTGAAATGACTCAAGTGGGCCCGCCTTCCATGAGACAGAGACCTTTTGAAAACGACTACCCCAACAATTATTTACACTCCGGCCAGCTCCCAACGCAGTACATTCGAAACGTCACCTATCCCACCGAAGGCTATCCCAAGTTGCACAAGTTGAAAGATTTGAAGCGGGAGCAGGTGGCAAAACACTCCACCAAGCCCTATGGTGTGCATGTGGAGACCAACCAGATCGTGCCCACGCTCAATCTGTGGGTCAATGATTATAACATCCAGTTCGATGTGATCATGATCGGTGCTCTAGTCGAAAACCAGTTCTTGTTGCCGCTCCTCAACCTGTTGCCCTTATACAAGCTCTGCGCCAAGCCCGGGTTCTTGTTTATCTGGACCACCACCGCCAACATCAAGCAGCTCACGACGCTTCTTAATGGAGACAAGTGGAACAAAAAGTTCCGGCGCTCGGAGGAATTGGTGTTTGTTCCCGTCGATGAAAACAGCCCTTACTTCCCCAGAGGAGTTAACGATGGTTACTACTACGATAACGTGAACGGCAACTGCCAATCGCTTCTCAAGAGAAAGCAGTGGCATTGCTGGATGTGCATTACCGGCACAGTACGTCGGTCGAGCGATGCTGACTTGATCCACTGCAACATCGATACTGACTTGCAAATGGAGCTGCCCATGGCCAATCTGCAGGCATACAACAATGCAGTGCCGGAGGCCATCTACAAGGTGGCGGAGAACTTTTCCAACATGAACCGGCGCTTACACATCATTCCATGCAAGACAGGCTACAAGTTGCCGGTGCGGATGAGAAAGGGCTGGGTGATTATGCTGCCGGATGTGTTGTTGAACAACTTTGACCCGGTGAAATACGAAATGCAGTTGCACTCCAAGTCGTTGGTCAAGTACAAGTCTGTCACCACCAACGGCAGCCACAAGCAAATGCCTCAATACTTGGTGCCTCAAACATCCGAGATTGATGCATTGAGGCCCAAGAGTCCCTCTTAGTTAGACCACTGAGAAATGCGACCACTGAGCAGCAATGCGAAGTGGGAGCAAAGAAAAGTGAAGCCCAAAGTGAAGTGGAGGAAGGAAACCAAAGAGCAGACCAAAATGAAGTGGAGACAAAGAGAAAGAAGGTACGCCTGGTTTATTCTTTGGTGCTTGTCATGAAGAAGATAGAGAATGGGAGAATGGGAAATGTTTCTGTTTAATGTTAGTTAAGTTCATAATTTTTGTGTATCAGTTTAATTGTTGGATGGGTAGATTATCAGCATCGCTTTCACTCTGAGTGAGCTGAGTTAGGTTATCATCATTAACACAAGGCAAACATACTGTTGACTATGGGGGTTGTATGAGAGGTGAAGAGAGATTGTCTAGCTTTTTATGCGATGGGGCTGCGCCGGGTAACCCCTCCGCCGCGCCCTTAGGTACAGGGCTCCCGGGGTTAACCGCGTCAACCCGGTAGCCAACCATAAGAGCCACATATAAATTAGTAACTGGTAAGGTCCCAAATGGGTGGTAGGAACAGGTAGATAACCCCAAAAGAGTAATTAGTGCCAAAAGCGTAAACAATGTCCCAAAGCTAAAAAAAAAAAATCCAAAAGGTTATTAAAGCCCAAACGGTATTCCATGGTGAGTAGTCAAGTATAAATGGAGATACGGGCCGGGATCACGTGTGGGCGGGGCCAGGCCAGACCAGCGTAGCCAACGGTCGAGTTGCCTAAAACAGCAAGTATAAAAGACAGAGTCAATGTGAAACAAATGTGAAACAGAACTGAAACAACAGTGAAACACACCAAAAACAAATTGTTTACGGCACTTGTGATTGGGTGGCCGGAATGCCCTTTTATGTGTGGATCAATTTACCCCAACCTCGCATGAGTGGGGTTGCATGACAGTGCATTCCGAGGCACAAGGGATGGCAGAAAGTATAAATACAGGGCATTCCATCCTCAAAAAGTCCCCCTCAATTTTTACAAACCCCCAAATCTCAACCTCCAAATCTCAACCTCCAAACCAGGAAATTCTTAACCCAAGTGTGCGTGATTCGATAAAAACCACACTGTCCCACTGACCCACTGACCCCAGAAATTGAATAGACCAACAAACGAAGAGTCAGTGAACAGAGAGATTGTGAACCGGCTGAAACACACCCAACAGACCGAATAGATTGAAACCCTTGAAACCCTTGAAACCCTCGAACCAGATATAGAGATGAGCAAAATCACCGTGAAAAACCCCATTGTGGAGATGGATGGAGATGAAATGACCCGCATCATCTGGCAGTTCATCAAGGATAAGCTCATCTTGCCTTACTTGGACGTGGATTTGAAGTACTACGACCTTGGCATCGAGTACAGAGACCAGACAGACGACCAGGTGACGCACGATGCAGCCGAGGCCATTTTGAAGTACGGCGTTGGAGTCAAGTGTGCTACGATCACGCCCGATGAGCAGAGGGTCAAGGAGTACAAGTTGAAGAAGATGTGGTTATCGCCCAACGGCACGTTGCGAAACATCTTGGGAGGAACGGTGTTCAGAGAGCCCATTGTGCTTGATAACATCCCCCGCATCGTGCCACAATGGGAAAAACCCATTATTATTGGCAGACATGCCTTTGGCGACCAGTACAAGGCCACGGACCTTGTGATCCCCCAGGCCGGCCAATTGTCGCTTGTGTTCCAGCCTGAAGATGGTTCTGAGCAGCAGACGTATGCTGTGTACGACTACAAGGGCCCAGGAGTGGGTATGGCCATGTACAACACGGACGAGTCGATCACTGCGTTTGCCGAGTCGTCGTTTAAGTTTGCCTACTCGCGCAAGATGAACTTGTTTTCGTCCACCAAAAACACCATCTTGAAGAAGTACGATGGCCGGTTCAAGGACATCTTTGAGGAGTTGTACGAGGCCAAGTACCGCAAGGACTTTGAGGCTGCAGGCATCTGGTACGAGCACCGGCTCATTGACGATATGGTGGCGCAGATGTTGAAGTCCAAGGGAGGCTTTGTGATTGCCATGAAGAACTACGATGGAGATGTGCAGTCGGACATTGTGGCGCAGGGCTTTGGCTCTTTGGGACTCATGACCTCGGTGCTCATGACCCCCGACGGAAAAGCCTTTGAGGCCGAAGCTGCCCATGGTACCGTCACCAGACACTACAGACAGCACCAGCAGGGCAAGGAGACGTCCACCAACTCCATAGCCTCGATCTTTGCATGGACGCGGGGGATTATCCAGAGAGGCCAGGTGGATAACACTCCGGAAGTGGTGCAGTTTGGAGAGAGCTTGGAAAAGGCGGTTTTGGATACCGTGGTCAAAGACAACATCATGACCAAGGACTTATCGTTGGCCCAGGGCAAGACCGACCGGTCGTCGTACGTGACCACGGAGGAGTTCATTGATGCCGTGCAAAAGAGATTGGAGAAGAACTTAGGGAAGTAGTGCAAGCAGAGCCTAATTACGAGAACAAAAGAACAAAAAGTGTGAACATGGTTTGGTATGCCTGATTCATTTGTAGGTACGTAAATGGTACATGAATTTCTCAACCGTATACGCTACACCTCTAGAGGTATTTCAACTTAAAAAGAAAAACAACTTTAATAATCAGCTCTTGTGAAGATGCCGTAACTGTAGAACCTGCATATAAACCATTAGTACCACCATTTGGACTCAGATCCAAAACGTCTACAAATGGAGCTCTAAATTTATTCAAAACACAAGGTGCAGGCTTTACTTGGGTAATCTTAGCTGACAGGCGTGTTTGAACCGGAACTGGATCAGAAAAAAAATGTCTCGCTGCTACACTGGCCAAGTTCTGGTCTCCTGCTGCGTACAGGTCACCGGTGGGGTATAAGATGAGCGTGTGGTTTTCCAAGGCCAATTTCGTGGGGTACGGGTTTACCCATGTCCTTGAGTATTTTATAAGTATCGTGGACGTCATCGTTGCCCAATCCTAAAAATTGGTACAAGCCGTTAGACCCAGAACAGTGGATAGTCCATAGTAGTAAAATGCGAGACCAGAAGTGCGGGACTGAGAAATGCGCCTGAACCAAGAAACACGCTAACTCCATAAGGACGCACGCTAACTCCGGCCAAATTTCAATTATTCGAAATTGACCATTCTCTTGTTCTAATTCATCCCACAATCTAGATCTATATATATATATACGTTCTATATATCTGAACCCCTGTACTCTTCCTTGGACTACTTATAAGTGCTCTAACTATATCCGCACAAGAATATGTAGCTGTGACACCATAAACGATTCATACTAAACTTTCTAATATATAATTATTTTCCAGTGGACTTATTAAAATATTTAATTTAGTATAAAACCCAGGTAATGCTTTATTTGACGTGAGGCCGGGATGTGGCCCTAGAGCCATTTACCGTGACGTCATTTCCACCTTCTCTATCTTTTGCGAAAAGACAAACCATGCATAAATCGAAGTCATACCCAGAACCTTGTTTTGAATTTTTATAAGCATGGCTTTTTAGATTTTGGTTTGTCGAATTAAAAGCTATTTTTTTTTTCTGGCACTTTTGGCTACTGTTGGTGTTTGAGTCTTGGAAACCAGAACTCCTGGGGATTTGGTCTAACGACTGCTAATCACTACGATTTCTACTATTCAAAAAATCGAGCCATAATTTTTTTTCTTTTTTTTTTTCTTTTTCTTTTTCTATTTTCTATTTCCTATTTCTTATTTCTATATTTTTTAAGTACCAAGGGGAACACAAGGAGTATGGCGGGCGCATTTATAGCATGAAATTCTCTTGGAAATCACCATGGATTCACCACTTTTTTTTTTTTTTTTACTTTTTTGACAATTTCCCACGTATAATTCCAGTCTTCTCTATTAGGAAGGAATTTGAGGAATTTCTAAGGACGAAATGGGGATTTACCTGGAGTCTGGATTTACCTGGAGTCGGGTTTAATGTCTCACACATGACCAGTGCGCGTCCTCAGCATTTTACCACGCCATTCATGGATAATGCACTGCGAAGACTTCGGTTAACCGTAGGACAGTCTTGTTAGCCCGAAATCAATTTTTTGGGGAAAAAATATGTCCAGTGGGAAATTCAGACTGCTTTATATCCCCAGTCCAAATTTCCCGGATTAAAAATGAGTTTCGGATTTTTGATACCCATCCGGATATATTTTCTCACTGTATGGTAATTTCTCACTGTATGGTAATTTCTCACTAGATGTTAATTTCGCATTGGTAAACTTATACCTCACCCAATATACAAACCATACCAAACAAATAGAATTATGAAGGATATGTCTATTTATAGATTTAATTTAATTTCTAATTAAAGATTATGACTATAGAGTGTGAAAAAAAAAAAAAAATGAATCATTTATAGTTGAGTAGGAGGGTGGTTGGCACGGCACGAGGGCCACTGTGCAGTCCGCAAGATGCGAGATTAGTCTTCAAAGCCCATTGACGTCACCAAAAAATCATATGGTATTATGGAAGTGGAATTTCAACCTTGAGTCATTTTTTTTCCAGGATCGGATGATTTGTGCTTTTTCCCTCCGATGGTGAGCAGATTTGGCGGGGTCCGTGTGGTGGGGAACAATCAAGCCGCATTCTAAGAAGACGGTTAATTGAGGTCCTGTACCGAGCGCAGTGCAGCATGACGAGTGACCACGGAATCCCCACCGGCAAAGTTGTAAAACGACGGAAACTCAAGATCGGGAAAATGGAAAGTGGCAAAGACGGGTAAAGTCGTGGAAACTGGAAGGACTGAAATCATGGCCTAAATATACTTATTATTTGAGGGGAGGGGGTTGGCAAACTGCGGGGTTTAGTCTTGGGGTGCGGTGTAGCATTTGAGCTTCCTTCTCTGGATCCAGGGGGTTCAGGAGCTCAATGTAGTAATTTTAACCGGAATAATACTCCAGCAAGTTCATTGGCCAGATGCAGGCCGTCGCCATGTACAAAGGCACGTGTAAATGCACTCACCGCCGTTCCTCTGCATATATAAGTGGCCCTGAACCCCCAAAGGTCTGCAGCACCAATTTTGAGCCACCATGAAAATTAATCGCTTGTTCTTGGCCTTTGTTGCCGCAAAAACTGCCTCTGCCAAGTACGGCAATTTCTATGCAAGTATCAATGGCACCATTGTGCCCGTGACCAGTCTAAATCTACCCAGGTATCACTACCTTGTACCAGACAACCCCCTTCTTCCTCGTATGCCCGGGTTGACTTTTGAAAACGACCTGACCAGTAACAAAAACATCTACAACGAGAGAAAATTCGGCATCGTCAAAGATCAGTTGGTCTTGGGGAGAGAGGTGCACTTGGAGACCATCATTCGCATGCAGTTGGACACAGACTCTAGGGTCCAGAACATCGATCCTCACCTATGCAAATGGCGCTCTGCAAGCTTCCCGGGCCATTTCATGCACGGAGACCATACCTCCGAACATATGTCTTGTCAGCCTTCAGAATTCTACTTCTTTAGTCCCACTGAAGCCAAGAAGTTCATCCCGGGTTTTGAAGAGATGTATCCCGATCTCGTGCTCAAAAAACAGGATTTGGGCGGCGACACCTTGGGGGAAGACCTTAATGGACAAGCCAATGTGGCCGAAGGCCTTTCTGTTGAAAAAAATACCTTGGACTTAGAACGTAGGGAAGATCCCGAGGATTCCGGCTCCCGGGCCAGGAAATTGGTCCATAGCAATTCTTTTGGCTCGCGGCATCTCGATAAATTGCCTTATTGGGTTCGGTCCCCGGCTTTTGAAGGTGAACGGTAAATGGACGGGTCTGATTAATGAGATGCAGATCTTGAGAAAACCGTTGGTTGGCTATTGTTGACTCGTAGCAAATATTTTTATAAGTCTGTGTGGTTGATTAGCAAATTTCTCGGGAGATCTTATGTTTTTTTTTTTTTTAAGCAATGATTTCTGTACGTCTTTGTAGTTGCTGGTTTCTTTAATTCTTTGGTACTTTATCTATGTGCAGGACGTTTCCCGATTTTTCTAGGAGTTTGATCTTGAAGGTTTCCCCAAGAAATTCTCTACTTCTCAATCTCCAAAAGATTCTCTAGACCAGTTAATTGGATTGGAAGAACTAGACTTCGGATATGGAGAAGCTACGGCGACCTGCAGTGGCTTGTATACAGTCCCTTGGAAAAGATGGGACCTTCTCTATATAATAAACTTATAATTATACTATTGCTATATCTCTTAGGGTGTACTGGGCACTCGAATGTATAAGGCTATTATACTCACCACAAGCCAAGCACCACTTCTGTCCGATTTGTCCAGATTCACCCATTAGTATGCACAACGAGCCATGACCAATCAACCACACGATGGATTTTTTTTCTGATTAGTAAAAGAAAGCCTTTTTCTTTGAAAAAATGATCTTTAGTGCCAGCTTAAGAATAAAAATATTCTCTTTTTAGAAGAGTTGGTAGTCCTTGGTTCTACTTAAGTAGTCACCAAAGCCAGAGGCAGATTGTTTAATGGAGAGAACCAAAGAACGAAGAACGAAGAACGAAGAAAGAACGAAGAACGAAAGAACCAAAGAAAATGGTTGATTTTTGGATCTAGGGGTTTACGGGAAAAAGTGTCCTTTTAACTGGAAAAGCCCTCGAGTTCTATACCCACCCAGTCCGATGGGACTTTTTACCCTTCACCTTTATACTTGGGAATGAGTTCCATTCACGATAAAAAAAAAAAAACACCAAATTACATCTTCTAAAAGTTTCGTCTTCTAAAAACACATGGCTCGAACAGTGGCCTTATGTGCACTCCCCAAACCAGCCTTGGCCGTTCAACCATTCACCATACTTCAGTGTCTCAGGTATTTGAAACAGCGAAACGAACACAATTTTTACTTACTTTTATTGGAACAAGTCAACACACTTGTAAATTTTTTTGACTTTTTGGTTGTTGGACGGAATCAAGAAACTGATCATTCTAGTCTCGGTACTGCACCCAAACCATCAACCATCACAAGTCACCAGATCTCCCCACAAACAGAAAGTTTAATACTACGTTTATAAGCTAAATCATTTGTATTTACTTATATTTAAGTTAGAGCCACATTCCCTAGAGTAAACCATGATAGATTAATCATGGCCAGTAGAACAAGAGCGCTCTTTTCAGGTGACTTCCGGGTACTGATACCTGATCCAGCAAACATTTTTAGTTCTTTTTTTTACATCCCAATTTTCATCTCCAAATGTAGCTCTTCTTCTATTTTAGCTCTTCTCCTAAAAAACCACTTTTTACCATTTTTTTTGCACCAGCAGTTCTTTAGCTAGTGACGGTTGAAGACTACTTGGGGCCGCACCTGCACACCGATAGACCACCTCCAGCGAAGCACCAGTGGACCATTTTCCCCCGGTTTTTTCCCCAAATTTTTTTTTTTTTTTCATCCCATTCCCAAATCTATATATTTAAAACTGTCTAATTATCTGAATCACAATTAAAAAACAACCCCTTTTTCAAATTCGGCTGTGGGTGTTTGCTGGTGGTCTCCAGGTCTTTCTCTGATTTTCGCATCAATCTTGCACTCACATCTCGCATCTCACTCTCCACACAGACTAGATCTAGGCACCTCCATCCAACCACACCATAAAAAAAACAAAAAACAAAATTAAAAAAAGATTCAAATTGGCAGTCAAAATCAAGAAAATTTTAATTCAGTAATAACAAGAAAAAATATTTAACAATGGAAACCGGTCAAATGGGGTGTTTTTTTTTTTGGTGAAGCTGGGGTTGGGGTGTATGCAGATGGCTATGAGAACGCGCAACACTGAGATCTCGGTCAGTCCATTCTTCAACTACAATGAACGTTGGATCCATTCTCAACGGAGAGTCGCCGCCCGAAGTGCCCGAAAGCAAAGGCAACGCCGACTCGTCGGACGACTCTCGCCCGGCAGCTCCTCTTCACCAGAGACACTCCATCATCAATCTACTCAATGATACCCCAGGAGAAAAGGCTCGGACCGAGGCGGCCAAGGACGCAAAGTCCGACACCAACAACGACAGCGACACCAACACGGAGCTGGGGCTAAGAAAGGATTCCATCGATGGCGACCTGTCGGACGACTCGATTTCGGAAATGGTCGACTCCACCGAACGCGAGCTCAACCAAGCCCTCGCCAAGGAACTGGAGCCCCGGTCGGAGTCCAGAAAAGGGTCGGAGTCCAGCAAAGGGTCAGAATCCAGAAAAGGGTCAGTGTCCAGGAAAGGGTCAGAATCCAACGACAGACAAGCCAAGGACCCAGAAAAGAAACCACTCATTAATAGTGAGCTCGAGAAAATCAATAGGCTCAAGGGCGCCAAAACAAAGCCCAAACGCTATGACGAACCCCCCATCTGGGCCCAGACATACTACCCACCCAACCAAGGCCCCAAGGATGCTGTATACAAGAACATGCCGCCTGCCACCGCCACCGCCGCCGCCACGAAGAACCCCGTGTTTGACCGTGAGTCCATGTACTCCGCCGACTTGGAGTGTCTGATCACCGGAGTCATTCCTCCCCAGTCTACGGTGCGTACCATAGCCGAGTGGCTCTACGCCAACTTCGTGGAGATCCTGCTTGAGAACAGGCAGTATGTGGAGCTCGAGCTCAAGTTTGGCTCCATTGTGGGCAAGACGTCGGGCACCAGGCTCGACATCGGCGTGTCGTCCGAGTGTATCTATACTGCCACGGCAGATACTCGGTTTGAAATGGGGGTGCATGAAGTTGGCTGGGGAGACTTGAAAGAGTTTCTCAATGAACTCGAGAGGGCTTACGTGGATGAGGCCAAGAGGAATCCCTCCAAGCCCCGGCGCAAGTTCAACACCACCGAGTCCGATACCACCGACTACTTCTTTCATGTTTCCGAGAGAAACGAGAAACCTCAAAAAATCCGCATCTCCAAAGATAACCAGCTCGTGCCGCCACGGTATGTGGGCATCCAGAAGAAACGCTTGTCTGACATCTACATCCACAGCCCTTCGTGCGTGTACGACCTCCGGCTCTCGCTCTCGCTCGAAATGCCGGTCAACGAGGCCAACGTGGAGCCGCTCATGAAGAAGAAGCCACTGCTCCAGCGAGCCAAAAAGAGAACCTCATATTCACATGCTCCCACCGTGACGCGTTTCGACTTCACCGAAGTGTCGTTGCCCAAGAAGACAAAGAACAAGTTCGGCAAAACCGTGGTGGAAAGCGAACGGTCCCATGAGTTGGAGCTTGAAATCGACACTTACCAAATCTTCCGAGGGTTCGATAAGATCCGTGATGGTTCGGATACCATCCGGTTTGAGGAGTTGGTGGAGATTTTCCTCAACAACGCAAGATGTTTGAACAACAGGGTCACCAAACTCGCCTCCAAGTAAGGTTTCAATGAAAACCAGAATGCATGAACGATAATGAGGCCAATAGAGTCAACCATGAATCCTGGGACTGGACCTCTCACTAGGAGGAATATCTCATGAACATCCTATGAAGCATTATCATATGAGGATATCACATCAAGAATGCTTTATGATAGACTGGAACCTTCTTTTGTGAGAAGGTGCTTGGTCTAACCTTATGGAATTGACTGTGCTTCATATTAGAGGGTGATCTTTAAGAGGCAGCTTCTATTAAGCGGAATGGATCACTTTATTTTTGGCATGAAACACGGCTCACAGGGTGCAATTGGAACTCGCATTACATGACTCTGTGCAACGTTAGTGGAAAACCCAAGAAGAACGACAGACACTCACCGAAGGACGTTTGCAATTGAAGTTGATCCTATAATATCGTGTTCATACCATATAAAACCACGCCATATAAACCACGCCATATGAAGAGACAGATATATGACAAGACAGATATATGACGAGGTATGGGGAGGAGAGATTGGAGGTACCCTATGAAAGTTTGGCTAATCATTTGTGGCTAATCACTTGTGGCTAATCATCTGTGGCTAATCATTTTGGGAAAATCATTTTGGAAAATCATTTTGTGAATGGTTATTGTGCCTAGGACTACGCATTATATACTTCTTTGTGAAGGTGAACTTGTGACTGGGCTTACTACAAGTGACGGATGTGCACTCTATATGAAGGATGCCTGGGGACGTGAGGATTATTATAAGTACTGGAACTGGAAGATCTGATTGGATACTGTGATTTCCAATGTTTCACATAAATTGTTTCTGGTCAGCTTCAACTACAATTGTTCATCTAGATATTTTTTTTGGGCTAGCTAATAAACTTTTTTCAAAGAGACTAGCCATTTTAACTATTCTGACCCCCATGGACACATAATGTAGCAGCATTAACGTGGGCAAGGCGCGGCAGAAAATAAATGTGTCGCGGCCGCATCAGTCCTGCACTCTTTGTGAACACCAAGCCGACTTCCCACATCCACAACCTCATGTCTGCAAACATGAATTGGCCCATCTACGTGCTAGTTTGCTTCTTCACAGTGCTAGCGATGGTATATGGCTCCATAGTTCTTTTGGCGCACTACCCTCGCGCCGCCAATAGCTCGGAAACTCGGTACCAGACCAACGATGGCCAGGGCCCCGTGCACGCTTTGAAACGGCTCGATGACGATGAAAACGGCGTCCAGACCGAGCCCCCCGCCTTGGACTTGTCCATTGTAGTGCCCAGTTATAATGAAACCGCCAGACTAGGCAAAATGCTCCTGGAGGCCGTGGCCTTCTTGAACAAGGAGTACCGGGGCCGGTACGAGATCATGATTGTGGACGATGCAAGTAAGGACGGAACGGGGGAGTTTGCGTTGGCAGAAGCCACCCGGCTTGGCCTCCAGCCAGGCGTGTTGAAGGTGGTGAGACTCTCGGAGAACAGGGGCAAGGGAGGCGCCGTGACGCACGGTGTTTTGCATGGAAACGGGCGGTTGATCCTTTTTGCCGATGCGGATGGAGCCACGCAATTCAGCGATATCACCAGGCTCATCCAATATATGGAAAGTCAAAAGGGCCCGGCGGTGGCGGTGGGGTCACGTGCGCACATGATGGATACGGACGCTGTAGTCAAGCGGTCGGTGGTGCGCAATTTCTTGATGTACGGCCTCCATACGTTGGTGTACGTGTTTGGCATCCGGACGGTTCAGGATACGCAATGTGGCTTTAAAATGTTCAACCGCGAGTCGGTGCGGAAGATCTTCCCGCACATGCATACGGAGCGGTGGATCTTCGACGTGGAGATTTTATTGTTGAGTGAGCTCCAGAAAATCCCCATTGGCGAGATTCCCGTCAATTGGCAGGAGATTGGCGGCTCCAAGGTGGACTTGGCCAAGGACCTGATCCAAATGGCCATTGACTTGGTGGTGACCCGCATGGCCTATATGCTTGGGTTGTACAAGATCAGAGATGCTAAGAAGGTGGTGTAACTGGATTTGGAAATTAAGAGTTTAGTTCAGGTCAGATACAGGTCAGATACAGTTTCAGTTCAGGTCAGTTTCAAGTCAGTTTCAGTTTCAGAAGTGTCGAGGTTTCAAGTCAGAGGAGCAGTCTGAGAGTCTCAGAATTAAGCTGAAGAGAGATTGCTTGAGAGCCAGAAGTCTGCCTTTCAGTTTGTCTAATCTGTCAGTTTGTCTAAATCTGTCTCTGTCTGTCTGTCTAATCTGTCTATCTGTCTAATCTGTCTGTCAATCTGTCCGTCGATCTGTCTATCTGTCCGTCGATCTGTCGATCTGTCTGTTTGTCTGATCTACCAAAAACGGTCTGTCTGTTGCAGCCATTGAATTGCAGCCAGGTTACATGCAAGTCGGCCAGGGCGAGTCGGTGATTGGTGTGTTCTAGTCGTAAAGCTGGGTTGATCACGTGCCGGGCTGAGCCAGTCGAACTGTGCAAAATGGTTTTTTTCTGAAGTGATTCATGTGGCCTCTACTAAGGCCACGTCAACACCGCGTCTCTAGACGATAAACGCTAATATACAATGCTAGTGCACAATGGCCCAGCAACCCAAAGCCAGTAGTCCAAAGGGAAAACAGACAATAGCATACAACGTAATACAAAGCAGATTTAACCAAAAAAAAAAAAAAAAAAGACAATTTCCTGGAATTAAATAGCGTAGAAATAGACTCATGGAAACATGCATCAAGTCAGCGTGGAGTGAGCGTGGAGCGAGCGTGGAGCGAGCATATGCGCAGTGCGAGATCGGCCACCAACCACCATTCTTATGATTTTCATGAAACCCACTCGTCAATACCACCACTCAAACCGTTGATTTTAGCAGACCATGGCGTCGCACGTGCGCAAACCCCTTCTATTGGCGCTTCTTATATGCAATGTGTTTTTTTTGTACTTGGCCATGTCCCGGAACCAAGCCCCAGCCAATGGCGTGGAAGTTCCCATTTGGCAGTTTGATCAGGCACAAAAGTATTACGTGGTGGAATCCGAGTGGGCGCACAGTAAGGCCCAAGTGCTGGAGGCGAGCGTGAAAGAAGGCCCGTTTTCGGCGCAAGAGCTCGAGGCGCGGCTCATGCAGCACATGCTGAAGAGCGATGGGCCGTTGATGGAGAAAATCGAGGCGGAAATCAGGGAAAAGCACTCGGACGAAATCAAGGCGTCGGTGAGGAAACAAATCACGGCGGAGCAGCGCGAGGGCAAGGCCGCCTTGGATTTCTATGGCGCCGAGAAGAGCTATAAGATCTTGGACGACATGCGGGCCCTGTACCTGAAGCATAACCAGGGCCGGCTCCAGAACCTCATTCTCAAGGACTTATTGGCGAATACCACGGATATGCACTTGAAGCTGCGCGTGGAGAAGTTGGACTCCATGTTTGTGGATCGCCAGAGGTACTTCCACAATGTGATCCGGGACGTGTTGGGGCGAAACGAGCCGTTTGGCTTGGGCGTGGAGGACAAGGGCGAGAGCCTCTATGGTATTTCGGTGAATGAGCCTTCTGCACATGTGCTTAGCCAAGAATACTTGACTGAAAATAGGGTCAATGTGCCCATCATCGAGTTCCTAGATCTTCAGGATAAACACGAGGCGTTGGTGGCCGAGCTCAAGGCATTGCCCCGACCCGTCAAGGAAATCTATTCTGGTGATGGCATCGTGATCACGGCCAGGAAAAAGGATATGGTGGGTGCTCTTAATGTGATAGTACAGCTTCGGGAAGAAGGCTCGGAGCTTCCCATTGAAGTGGTGCTCAACTCCGTCAATGACACCAACGAGCACTTTTGCTCGGGGCTCCTCCCCCAGTTCAATGCAAAGTGTGTGATTGCCGAGACCGAGATTGGCCAAGAGGCGTACGAATTCATTGACTTTAACAAGAATACCTTCCCGTTGAAAGCACTTGCTCTCGTGGTTTCTTCTTTCGACAATACCATTTTCCTCGATGCAGACAACTTCCCCATCAAAAACGTGGACACACTCTTGACGTCTCCTCCATACCTCAACACCAAATGCATCGTCTGGCCGGACTTGTGGCACCGCACGACGTCGCCCAAGTTCTACGAAATCGCCGGGATTGCTCCGGGGGAGCCCATCCGAAGGAGCGGGATCTCCAATGAAAAGCTGTTCCTCGAGTACTTGGCCAAGGACAAGGCCAAGGAAATTGCGTTCCATGACTTTGCAGGCATTCCAAGCACCAGAAGCATGGAGCTGGGCCAGATGGTCGTCTCCAAAAGCGACCATTTCCGAAGCCTTTTCTTGGCCCTCTACTACAACATCAACGGGCCCCGTTATTACTACCATCTCCTCTACCAAGGAAGCTTTGGCGCAGGGGACCGGGACACGTTTGTGCCGGCCTTTACAGTGATGAACGAGGCATACTACATGAACGAGTGGAAAGCCATCGTCACCGGGGTGGAGCGGCCGAAACCACATGAAGAGGGCACGTACTTTGACGAGAGCGCCTTGATGCAGAGCGACCCCACCCAACTGGCCAAATACCTTCGGACGTGGCGGAAATGGCTCCGGGAAAAGGGCATGGACCTGCGCCTTGACCCCAACGAAGACTCCAAGTACACCAAGGATTTGCGGTACGAGTTCTTCGTCAACAACAACAAAGTCCGGCAGCCCACGGGACTCTTCCTCCATGTGCACGACCCCAAGGTCAACCTGTTGTCCAACGAATTGCTGAAGAAAAGCAGGTACGACTACGAGTCGCGGTACCTCAAGAACATCGGAGAGCACGAGTATGCCATGGGCCTTCGGGACTGGGAGTTGCGGTTCCAGGCCATCAACGCATGGACCACCTGCCATGCTTTTACCGATGCTCTGTACTGGGACAGTTTTGGCGTGGACCAGAAGGAAACGTGCAAAAAGGCCCAGCAGTATGTTACCAAGTTGAAGGATTCCACCAACGATCTTGGTGCTGCCGACCTTACTGTTACACTTGGAGTCACTGTTTAGTACATTTCCAGGAGTCTCCAAGAGTCTCCAAGAATCTCCAAGAGTCTCCAAGAGTCTCCAAGAGTCTCCAAGAGTCCAAGAGTCTTTCTTCAAGATTCCATTTCTTGAAGATTTTACTTCCTCGAAATTCTATTTCTTCTAGATCTTTTTTCAAGAGTCTCTTTTCAAGAGTCTTTCTTCAAGAACTTTCTTCAAGAACTTTTTTCAAGAACTTTCTTCTAGAGTTTTCTTTACAATGTCATATCCTCATTTTTCATCAGCATCCACTCGGTTATACCGTGACCTCTATTATTCCTACTACCTTACTTATATACCAGACTTATGCCACTTTTGAACTAAATACAGGATTCTGACATACTACAAAATTCTAACATACTAAAGGTATTAGGTTGGAGTGGTGTATAGTGTGGTGTAGAGACTGTAGTGTAGACTGTGTACTGCACATAGAGGCATCCTGCATATTATACAGTGAGTCTAGTTAAGTGCGCATTTGGGCCGATTATAGGTTCACTAGTAGTGCGCTGCCCAGAGTAGATCTTGTAATAAAGTAGCCATTACTCCAGACATCTTAGACACTCCCAGTATTCATTTGTAATTTATAATTCTCTTAAAGTATACACCCGTACATCCGTCACTACATCCGTACATCCCCATTCTTCCTAAACCCACACCTCTCTAAAACTCTATTAATCCCCTGGCCCTGACTCTGGTCTCCACCGTGGAACTGTGTGCACCGAAAGGCCCGCACTTTAAACACCGAGCCGTCCACACGTTTTAACAAAAAAACCCCCAACGAAATTTGCTCAGGCGGAAATCAATGGTTTAAATACAAGTCTGGGCTGCAAACGCGGTCCGAGAAACTCCGGGGTCGCCCAGGCTCGGAGCCCCAGTACCCGCACACTCCGAGCCTTCTTAGCCCGGGAGCTGCACACCCTAGCGCAGGGAAAAAAAACCCAGCAAATTCCAACCACTTCCTACTACACCCTGAGAAGCAACATGTTGAGAAGCAACATTAGACAATTTGTCAGATTCAACTCGTCCAAAGCTGGCCACTACGACGCCGTCGTCATTGGCGGAGGCCCCGGTGGTTACGTCCACGCCATCAAGTTGGCCCAGCTCAACTACAAAACCGCCTGTATCGAGTCCAGAGGCAAACTCGGAGGCACGTGTCTTAACGTGGGATGTATTCCCTCCAAGGCTCTTTTGAACAACTCCCACTTGTACCACCAGATCAAGCACGACTCCGAACACAGAGGTATTGATATTGCTGGCGATGTGTCGGTGAATGTCAGCAAGTTGCAGGCCGCCAAGGACAAGGCCGTGACGGGCTTGACCTCCGGTATTGAGATGCTTTTCAAGAAGAATGGCGTCACCTACTTGAAGGGTACTGGGTCTTTTGTTGACGACAAGACCGTCAAGGTCAAGGGCCTTGAGGGGGACGAATACGAGGTCACTGCTGACAACATCACAATTGCCACTGGTTCCGAGCCAACTCCTTTCCCAGGTATCGAGGTGGATGAGGAGCGCATTGTCACCTCCACCGGAGCCTTGGCCTTGAAGGAGGTTCCAAAGAGAATGTCCATCATTGGAGGAGGTATCATTGGTTTGGAGATGGCCTCTGTGTGGTCCAGATTGGGCTCCGAGGTCACCATCATCGAGTTCCAGGACGCCATTGGTGCCGGTATGGACGCCGAGGTGGCCAAGAGCTCCCAGAAATTGTTGGCCAAGCAGGGCTTGAAGTTCAAGCTCGGAACAAAGGTCACCAAGGGTGTCAGAGAGGGCGATGTGGTCAAGGTGGGCATTGAGGATGTCAAGTCCGGCAAGGCCGAGGAGATCGAGTCCGACGTGTTGTTGGTTGCCATTGGTAGAAGACCATTCACCAAGGGCTTGAACCACGAGGCCGTTGGCTTGGAGCAAGACGACAAGGGCAGATTGGTGATTGACTCGCAGTTCAGAACCGCCAAGCCCCACATCAGAGTCATTGGTGACGTTACTTTCGGCGCCATGTTGGCCCACAAGGCCGAGGAGGAGGGCATTGCTGCTGCTGAGTACATCAAGCACGGCCACGGCCACGTCAACTACGGAAACATCCCCTCTGTTATGTACACACACCCCGAGGTGGCATGGGTCGGACTCAACGAGCAGCAATTGAAGGCTGACGGTATCAAATACAAGGTGGGCAAGTTCCCATTTGTGGCCAACTCCAGAGCCAAGACCAACCTCGACTCCGAGGGATTCGTCAAGTTCCTTGCTGATGCCGAGACCCAAAGAGTGTTGGGAGTTCACATCATTGGACCAAACGCCGGAGAGATGATTGCTGAGGCCGGCTTGGCCTTGGAGTACGGTGCCTCCACCGAGGACATTGCCAGAACCTGCCATGCCCACCCAACCTTGTCGGAAGCATTCAAAGAGGCAGCCATGGCCACGTTCGACAAGCCAATCCACGCCTAAGTGTGTGTATAAACGACCACGGTTGAATATGCCAAGTAATATATTCAATAGACGAAGTGGTCCGAGCCAAAGTAGACTGTAGAGACATTGAAGAAAGTAGACTGTAGACATTAAAAGAAAGTTTAAAAAAAACGGTTTATGCAAGATAAATGAGAACTGAATATATTAGCTATGTACTGCCATTGACTACCGAGTCAAGATGATGTATAGAGCGTGGATGATACCAGGAATGTACCCAAGAATGGTCAAGATGATGTTCAAGAAGAAAGCACCTCCACAGCCAGTCTCCAAAAGCACACCCAAAGGAGGCAAGATAACGGCAACAATGATTTTAAGGATGTCTGCGCAAACCATTGTGAATAAATAATAGGTGTTTTATGGGAGCCCACCGCGGGCGCCATGCTATTTATACTCGCTCTTTTCCATCCTTGCTCCCAATCATTCCCGGCGAAGCATCTCCAGGCACTCTGCGCATGAGCCCGCGCCAGCCGCACTCTTCCTTGCACAGCAACTACTGCAAAGTAAACAAAGGCCAGAGCAATGATCTCCATCAAAAAACGTCGGGGGAAAAAACGGACGGTGTGTCTGGAATGAGGGGGCCGAATTGAGTATAGACATTTTTAAAAAATTAAAAAAAATTGGGCGCAATTCGGTAATCCGGCAATTCGACAATCCGGAAATTCGACAAATCGACCACCGGGTGAGAAATCGACCACCGTGAGAAATCGACCACCGTGAGAAATCGACCACCGGGGGTCAGATTCTAAAAATGGCTAGTCCGCGCCTCAAACGCGGGTGAGCCTTGGCTCGTCCAGCAACCTTGATGGGCCCATGTCACACGCCCCAAGCACAGCGACGTAAATCTTTTTTTTCGGCGTACGCTGAGTTCGGAAATTCGGAGCACTCGGTTGGTTTTTCGTGAGGGGCCAAGGAATGCCGGGTCATGCATTGCAGATACGGTGACAATCAAACTGTATAGAAGGAGTTTAATTGACTTCTGGGGTTTTTTTTTTTTTTGTTTTTTTATTATTTTTGGTTTTAGTCAAGCAGGGCTCATAATCATAAGAGTCGTGCGCGCCTCATATTCCCACTAGCAAGGTCATCATCTCACCACGCCGAATTCACGATTGCTGCAAACAACCATGTTCCCCTTAATTGCGTCTAAGTTAATAATTCCAAAATACCTACGTTTAAGTTGATATTTTTAAGGTAAATAGCATTTTCTTTTTTTTTCTAAAACCTGCATGTAACGGTATGTTGATTATTAAACGGGCGGAGTTCCGATGGGGTGATCTAACAGTCCACATTCCGACAATCACCTTTTTGCCAAGTTGATTGTGTTTTTGCCAAGTTGATTTTTTTGCCAAGTTGATTGTTTTCGCCAAGTGCTCTTTGGTGAATCGGTGAGCAGGCCGTGCCTTGTCTGCAGGACACACCAAATAATATACGGCACTTAATTCTGTATCCACAAAATATTTTTTGCTGAAACTCGAGAAATCAAACAATTTGTCATTTCTGAACATGTCTGTTTGGTTTATGTACGTACACCTTCTATGGGAACCAAAATGAATGGGGGGCAGGTGACTGACCAAGCGGCACTGCATATAGGCTCGGTGGGCTGGGACTGCAGCCAACACACAATGTATACTAGACCACACTGCCGATACAGGACCGTACAATAGACCCACGACAAAATGGACTTCTGTAACTTCTCCATAAAAAAAAAAGAAACACTGCTTTTCCTAAATTGTCTATGGGTTTTTGGATACTTAACCCATCGTATAGTAGATATAGGTAATCTGCAGGAGAGTAATAAAGTATGAATTTAGTATAGAATAGTCTTGTCTAGTGGGTTTATGTACATTCTTCTCTATACAATGACTCTGATGAGACGATACTGTATACTGAGACTTCCAATGTACAAAGTGGTATATGAAAAGAATAGAGGATTGGAGAATGGAGTTGGTGTAGAAGTTGGAGAGTCCCAGAAATACTTAAAAATTGGAAATTTGAATTGAGTATCTAATAGTAGTACTAGTATGTATATGGTTTCTAATGGTATATTTGATCCTGGAATGAGTGAATTCTCTTTCGGACGAATATCTGGAAAAGGAAGTCATAATGCTATTTGACATACATAATAATTTTACTTCGCTTAATTGATATATAGAATCAGACATAATATAATAAGAAATAAATTTAAAGAACGTATAGATGATCTATCATTTATAAGTTTAGTTTATAGATTATTAAGAGCAGGATATTATGTAAATGGTACCTATTATAAATCAAAAGTATGTATACCTCCAAGATTCATTTTAAGCCCAATATTATCTAGTATTGTATCAGATTCAGTAGATACATTCTTCACTGATAAAATTAATATAAAGGATAAAATGAATCCAATATACAAAAACCCAAAATTTGTAAGATATGAGAATTATACATTAATAGGTGTTATTGGTTTTAAAGAAGATTGTAATAAAATAAAGAATAGTTTAATGGTATTTATAAATACTTTAGGTTTAACATTAAATAAAACTCTTAGTATTCATGCTACAACTAAATATGCTAAATTCTTAGGTTATAATATATCTACTAATAAATGTATTAATAATTTACTGGACCAATAAGAGAATTATAGATAGGCTAGCTGATAAATATTTATGTGAGTATTATACTGGAGAACCAAAAAGCTCAGGTAAATATATACATGAATCAGATAGTGGAATTGTTAATACTTATCTATATTTAGCTAGAGGCTTATTAGATTATTATAAGTTAGCTACTAATTCTGTTAAATTACGTAATATATTATTTTATATTCTTTATTATTCTTGTGTATTAACTTTAGGTAGAAAACATAAGTTAAATTCCAAAAAAAAAGTAATAAAAAGTTATGGTAAAAATCTAAATATATTTAAGAAAAATAAACAAGGGAAAAGAGTAGTACTACTAGTGCCAGTGGTAGTTGACGTAGAGTTTCAGTGGTTCCAGGAGCAGTAGTAGAGGTAGTACTATAAGTAGAGTAGAAGTAGTAGCAATAGTAGTACCAGTAATTCTAGTTCTTGTAGACGTAGAGACCAGTACTGGCTCAAAACCTCAGAAACTAACAAATTAATCCGCCGAAAAATAGTAAGGAGTGGGTTTTCTTAGTACCAAAATCTTCAATTCCCAAATCTGTTACCGTGATTTTGTTTTTACTTTAAAACTCTCGTTTTTTTCTCTCGTATTTCTGGAAAAGCCTAAAATCACTGATATGTTTGGCGAAAAAAAAATTAAGAAATTTCTTCACCATCCTGAGGAATTGCTGGCTTGGTGTAGGAGTCTTCGGACCGTGTTTCTGGTGTCACAGTCAAAAAAAAAAAAAAAAATAATTGACCTTTAACAATCTTCATCATCTTACTAATTATAGGTTTATTAAAATTAGCGGTTTTGTTCTCATAATTCTGTCCATCTCCATCTCCACCACTAGATCTCTATCTCTAAAATTGCTATTTCCAAAAATCTCTATCTTTATTCATCTCCTAAAACCTCCCCATTTCTTTGTATCTGTTTTTCTCTATCTTTCTCTTTCTGAATCTCTATTTCTTCATCTCTATTTCTTCATCTCTATTTCTTCATCTCTATACTTCTGCATGTCTATGACCTCTCCATCTCTCACTACAGATCCTCATTACTACTCATAAGAATTGTTAAATGGGAATTGGGAATGGAAATTGGGAATGGAAATTGAAAATCGTGGGTTGAGAATTATAAATTTATACAAAATTACAGAGTTTCGTAGAACTACAGATTGTAGGTTGGTGTGTAGCTTGTCACATTAAGGAGCACTGTATGCAGCTCCTCTATATGTAAAACCCCATTTCAACCGTAATTTTTTTAAAAATTTCGAGTAGTACATTGTGAATGGATAGCCAATCAAAATTCAGCAATTCTAGATGGATTCTTTTCCAATTCCGGCTTGACAGAACTCTTCTTAGCGAGATTTATACCAACCTTACTAAACCATTACTTTTGCTCCACACTTTTATAGACCAGTACACCCAAAAAACTAATTAAAAAACTAATAAAAACATTGATAAAAACACGACTCATAAGATGAATAGTAAATATCGCCCCGTACCGCCTCTTTCCTTGTTCATCTATCACCCCCAAGAAATCAACTCATATGTATTTGTCCAAACACTTTATGTTTAGACTTGTTTTAAATTTTTTTTCTTTTATTTGTATGTATATTGCCATTTTTTGCCAGCGAATGTTGACTGACTACAGGAATATCCATAGTGTCTTTCTTGGTCGTCTTTAAATGGTTGGGTGTAGAGGAATGGCTGCAACCCTCGGAACTGCCCCGCGGCACACCCGTGCACCAGACAAGGTCAGCAGAAAAAGGCCCAACGCAATCCCCCTTTTTCACCTTCAAGTAATATGTAAATGAATTCGGTGGAATGCTGGAATTCCGGACATTGCAGCGGATATTTTAAAACAAAATTCTATAGCGTATGTAATTGGTTATAACACGTACACTGACAATTCCGACCGCCCCGTCGGCGCACCCTCGGATCTCCCCAACCCACACCCATCAACCACTCTACATCCTCAATTTTCTTAATCGTAGAATCTCCCAAATTGAATTCTTTAATATCTGTAAGCTTTGTCCGCGAAAGATTCTTTGAAAGCTGATAAAGCTTTTATGAGCATTTTTCTAAATTCCAAGTTCTCTATTATTAAAGTAACTCTTCTTTCCGTTTCTGAGCATGTTTATACAAATTTTCTCTATCTGTATTCATCAATGGCTTAAGCTAAAATTCATAATATCAAATATGGAGATAATAATTTAATACTTTAGATGTGGAATTTGTATTACATATGGATAAACCTATATTTAATAAGATGATGAAGATTATTAAGGGTAAATCATAGAGAGTACATTAAATCAATCACTAAAAAATATTAACCCTGTTCTAATGATATGATACTTATACAGCTTATAAATTTATACGATACGTGTGGATGTATTTATGGAGTCATGGTGTTGATTTAAATGCTAGTGTTCATACAGTGCTCGCTACACCAGTGCGAGCTCGGACCAGTCCACGATTCCACACCATTAGAGAACTGGAACATACCATTCGTAAAAAAATGTAGTAAAAGGGTCTAGAAGAATTAAAAAAAAAAAAGAGTAGAAAAAAAAGACGTAAAAAAAGACGTAAAAAACGAGTAGAAAGGGGAGGCCAGTCTTTATAGTTTTCAGAGGTTGGTTGTGTACAGTAGATATTTTACCCTTCTGATGGATTCTTGTTACAATAGGAATTGAACTTAGTACGAGGGAAACGATCCGAGGTTAATCTTTATTTGGAATATGCTTTGTTTGATAAAGCATTGAGGCAAAGCTATTATCTGTTGGATATGGCTGATCGCTTGGAAGTCAGAATCCAGGCTACAAGTAATGATGTTTGAGAAAAGGTTAACATCAGCATTTTATGCTCCAGACCATATAGTGAATGATTCTGGGATAGAAATTCCCCGTGATGCACTTAAACTAAAATTATATTTTACAGATCAGAAGTATACGACTTAGTGGGAACATGGTAGATATTGTAAGTGGTAGAGTAGCCTTGTTGTTACGATCCATTGAGATTGAGATATCCAATGTTTGAAGATTTGCTTTGGCGTGAAATCAGTGCGACGCTCAGTCTCCAGTCAAGGCTCATTTTGTTCGCTCATTTTGTTCACCCATTTTTCGGTGCGAAACTTGACTACATTTTCTAAACCTCTGGAGCGCTCAGAAAAAGCCATATTCCAATAAACCATAAACCAAACCATCACCAAACCATAACCATAACCACCACCAAAACCACCACCAAAATTCCAGAAATGTAAAAATTTATTTTATACGATTATTGGTTGAACACGGGCCATCACGTGATACACTATATACAATTTTTTTATTTTTTCATTACGGACTCAAATAGATCCTTGGCTGTGGTGTAGACGGTGGAGTGAGGGATTGGTAATGTCTGGATTTAGATCGAGGTTCTGGATTAAATATGGAGTGAGTGGCCTGGAGTAACTGGAGCAGTGCAGTGCTGACGTTTACGCGCACGGAGTCGTGGTGCCAGTGCAGAATCCTCACGCGGTGCACAGGCAGCGTAAACCACAGCACCATAAAAATTTCTCAACTTCAGGCTCTCATTCCCACTGATACCACCCACAATGTCCGACATATCCTTGAAATTGTTGAAAGCCGTCGACGAACATAACGGCATCCTGAACACGTTGGATTTGGCCGAGTTCAAAAACGTCGATGTGGCCACGTTGCAATCGTCCTTGACGTCCTTATGGGCCAAGGAGATGATCAACTTCAAGAAAATCGAAAAGGATTTCTACCTGTTGACCAAAGAGGCCGAGGAGTTCTTAACGTCCGGTTCCCACGAGATCCGTCTTTTGGACGAGGTTTTAAAGTCTTTGGAGGGCTTGAAGATCTCCGAGGTTAATGCCAAGTTGGGCCAGGTTGGTAAATTGGGCCAGGGTAAGGCCTTCAAAAACGGCTGGATCTCCAAGGACGGCGATAAGTTGGTGGCCACCGTCAAGGAGTTGCCTACCGACGAGGTGGTGGAACAATTGAAGCAGATCAAAAGTTCCGGCATCTTGGACGATAAGAAGGAACTCGCCGAGTTGAAGAAGAGAAAGTTGATCTCTCTCGCCAAAATCGTCGGCTACAGCGTGTCCAAGGCCGACAAGTTTGCATTGTCCATCACAAACTACGAAACTGACATCACCTCCGACATGATCACCTCCGGCAGCTGGAAGGACGCCTCTTTCAAGCCCTACAACTTCAACTCCGAGGGCTTGTACCCACCTTCCGGAGCCTTGCACCCCTTGATGAAGGTCCGCGAGGAGTTCAGACAAATCTTCTTTTCCATGGGCTTCACCGAGATGCCCGCCAACCAATATGTCGAGTCTGGTTTCTGGAACTTCGACACGTTGTTTGTTCCGCAACAGCATCCGGCCAGAGACTTGCAGGACACTTTTTACTTGAAGGACCCCGTGACCGCCAAGAGGCCCGAGGATGAGCAGTACTTGGAAGACATCAAGGCCGTGCACCAAGAAGGTAAGTTCGGCTCCATTGGCTACAGGTACCCTTGGAAGGAGGAGGAGTCGCTCCGAATGGTGTTGAGAACACACACCACGGCCATCTCCGCTGCCATGTTGAAGAAGTTGGCCGAGGACCCCAAGCCCACGCGGTTGTTTTCCATCGACCGTGTGTTCCGGAATGAGGCTGTGGACGCCACGCATTTGGCCGAGTTCCACCAAGTGGAGGGTGTGCTCGCAGGTTACGACATCACCTTGGGTGATTTGATTGGGTTCATGGAGGACTTTTTCTCCAAGATGGGCGTGGACGGCTTGAGATTCAAGGCCGCTTACAACCCCTACACCGAGCCGTCCATGGAGATTTTCGCCTACCACAAGGGCTTGGGCAAGTGGGTGGAGATTGGTAACTCCGGTATGTTCAGACCCGAGATGTTGGCGCCCATGGGCTTGCCCTCCAACCTCAGAGTGTTGGGCTGGGGTCTCTCGTTGGAAAGACCCACTATGATCAAGTATGGAGTGTCGAACATTAGAGAGTTGTTGGGACACAAGGTCTCGCTAGACTTTATAGAAACGAACCCTGCGGCCAGATTGGACGAGGACTTGGTGGGTTAGTATTGTCAATGAGATAATGGTACATAGTGAGTAATGCAATCGAAACATTAAACGGCTACTTGAGGTATTAGTCAAGTAATCATGGTTAGAATATTGTCTATTGACTATTTTCTATTTTCTACTGTCTATTGCCTACTGTCTATTGCCTATTGACTATTGCCTATTTGTCTATTTGTCTATTTTCTATTTTCTATTTTCTATTTTCTATTTTCTATTTTCTATTTTCTATTTTCTATTTTCTATTTTTCCATTTGTCCATTTGTCTATTTGTCTAATGCGTATAGTATTCTGAGTATTCTGAGTATGGCTTAGTATGTCCTAGTATGTCCTAGTACACCCTACGGTGCGCGTTATCACCCAATCTACAGCTACAGTCTAGTACACCATGTCGCAAGAAGCCAAGAGCACGGGGGGCCTTCTCCCGAAAAAACCCATCAAACCATCCACCATGGAGGAACACGTGTGCAAATGGACCGGGTGCAGTGCAGGCAGCTTCCCCACGTTGGCCGCTCTAGTCACCCACGTCAATAACCAGCACTTGGTGCAGACGTCGCTCAACTTGGCCCAGACCCCCGTGCGCTACGCTTGTCTCTGGGAAGGGTGTTCCCGCTTTGACGTGGAGCAGCCGTCCCGGTTTGCCTTGCTTTCCCACTGCAGAACCCACACGGGCGAGAAACCATACTTCTGTCCCATTCCCGAGTGTGAAAAACACTTTACTCGTTCGGATGCTTTGGCCAAGCACGTCAAGGGCGTGCACGACTTGCACCAGCACCGAGACTCCATAGCCTTGATGAGGTATCGAGTGCTGAAGGGCAAGGCTGCTGACCCCACGGGAACAGAGCTCGAAACATTGAGTGACGAACGGTACTCGGAGCTCTTGAACAAGGACTACGAGCTCCGCGTGCCCTGGTGGTTTTCCAAGGACTTCACGCAGGTGTTGGAGACCCAGGCCCCCACGCTTCATACGCTTCTTGGAAAAACGTTGGACCAGCGTCAGTTTGACTTGGCCAACCTGCGATACAAGACGTTTCTCGACAGCAAGAACAGCGACTTGTTTGGCATTCTAGACGTCCAACAAGATGCTTCGCTAGTGTCTTTACGCAAACGCACGCTCGAGGTGCTTTCAGAGTACGAGGAGGAGAAGCCGGCCAAGAAGAGCCATTCCAAGACATACGAGGAACTACAGTCGGAGCTCGAGACGGCCAACAAGATCAAGGAAATCGTGGGCACCAAGCTCGACCAGGCCCTCCGCCAAAAAAGAACGCTCTGGGCCGTCAACCAGATGTTGCTAGATGCCAATGTCAAGTTGGGGCTTTCTGAAGAGCCCAACGAGGTGGACGAAGAGATTCTTCTGGAGGGCATCATCAAGTCAAACTGACCCCAAAAGTCACACAACACAGGTCCATAAACAGGACCAACAAAATTAAGTCAAAACAACAAATTAATGTCTAAAAGCATTATTTCGGTAAAACGAACACATGGAAGGAATTTGTAGATTGGCACATGGAAGGAAATTAGCATTTGGACGGAAATGACCATGACTGTATATTGGCCATGATATCATGGGTGCGTACATAGCCACGCGAAAAAGAGCATCTCATCTCCACCATCACCATGACCCCCAGAACAAGACTACAAAGACTCAAGGAAGAACAAGGCGAAAATGGGGAAACCGTCCAAGAGGTGGTCCTGCATGACAATACCCCTGGAGATGTGTCGCTAGATCAGCTTTTCAAAGACCTTGCAGCAGAAACAGCGGCCGCATCAGGTACCAAGACCAAGGCCGAACTTCCAACCTTGGACAAAATCAAACAAGACTTGAACAATCTCCCGAAAATCGAATCCAAGCTCGACATTGTTGAAGACAAAAAGAAACCCAAGAGCGGGCTCATTGTGAAGGTCAACGACCCAGTGTCGCATAAAGTGGTCAAGCCCAAGAAGGGCCAGGAAACCGATTCCGGGGCCAAGTGGTTCAACATGAAGACGCAGGAGCTCACGCCGGAAATCAAGCGGGACCTCCTCATCCTTAAAAACAGAAGTGTCTTGGACCCCAAACGTCACTACAAAAAGGATAACTGGGACATCCCCAAGTTCTTCCAGATGGGAACCATTGTGGAGGGCAACACCGAGTTCTACTCTTCCCGGATGAGCAAGAAGAGCAGAGGACGGACGATTGCCGAGCAGATCTTGAAGGACGACAAGTCCACGGAGTATTTCGACAAGAAGTATACCGAGCTCGAGAAGGCCAAGAACAGCGGAGGCAAGGCGCACTACCAGAAATTGATGCACAAGAGAAGAGGCTTTTGATGTATAGTAATAGACAGACAAAAAAAAAAGAAGAAAATGGAAAAGACAGTAGAACACACGCTTACACTTTATTCTTATAAATTATTCTTAATGAGCAATGCAGTTAAATACTTGTTAATGCCATTAATGTCATTAATGCACGTCGTCCCGGGTCACTCCTCTAGGCCAGCCCGCTTGAACACATCGGAACGTATATTCACCCAAAGCTGCTTCTTCTCGTCCTTGGAGAGTTTCAACTTCTCGCCCGGCCCCAGTCTCGCCTTGAGCTCCTTCTTCATCGCATCGCTTTGCACCTTGTATTCATGCGCAGTGGTGGCAGCAGCAGCTAGGTTCACCATGTAGTTCCGCACGGCAATCTCCTTGTACCGAAGAGTAAGGTGGGACTGCTCCGGAGTGATGGGGCTGGCGTAGTTCTTGGACTGCTGGCTGATCTGAAGCAAGCGGGATTGCTTGACGGAGATCTCGGCCACGGACTTCTTGAAGTTGGTGTCCAAGTCGTTCTCGCTATACAAGTTGGACGAGAACAACGTGTAGATGAGCTCCTTATCTGTGATGGTGGGCAGCAAAAGCGTGATATGACACACCTGGGCCAAGTCCCCCACCAATTGCGGCAACGAGTTGGACGAGTAGTGGAGGTCGGGGGAGGACGAGACCCGGGGCATATCGGTGAGCATGAGCTTGCACCGGGTCACGTTGAGGTTCCACCCGACAAGAAACTCCGGGGTGTTTTGGTAGCTGAGGTCGCTCCCTAGCGAGATCTTGATGTCTTCGTATTCGTTATCGTCAATGGATGCAGCGAGAGCCTGGAACAGCGCCCCCGCAAACCGCGGGTCCCTGCTCTTATAGTCAATGAGCTGCTCCTTGCAGTAATTTTCATGGAGAGAGATATCGTTGATGAGCTGCTCCACCGTGGTGGATACAGGCTCGCTGTCCTCGGGAATGGTGGCCGTGGACGACGAGTAGATGGAAGGTGCGGACCGCACGGACCGTTTCCCCCAGGAAAACACACTCAGCGCCAGCGATTGCCGCAGCTTCAGCGGTTGAGGCGGGTGCCGGAGCTGCGTGGGAGCCAGGCGGACCGACGTGGCCGACGACTGGCCTGCGATCACCGGGAGTTGTTGATAGATTGTATTTCGTGCGGAGTCCCGGAACTGCGATGGGGCCAGGAGCCCGCTTTGTCCATTTGAGCGTGCTGGATAGCCGTACATGTGGAGCTAAGAACGGGGATCGGTCGGGGGGATTGTGCACTATATTTATATAGAAACTGGTGTGGCAGCGGACACTTTCAGCCGTGTGGAGAGTTTTGGGGCTGGACGCAAGATGAGGTGGAGAAAATGGGGTAAAGACGTTGGTGGAGTGCATCAACTGCGAGCGCGGCCATGCTGGTGAAGTCCTGGACACTGCGATAAAGCGAAAGGGGGAAGATGAATTGGCAGTATAAGTACGAGGGGAAGAATTAGGGGAAAAGGGGGGTGAATTGGGGGTGAAATGGAGAATAAAAAGAGAGGAAGATGGGAATGGAAAAAGACAGAATGGGGAATGAGGTATAGAGAATGAGGTCTAGAGATGGTTACAGGAAGATATACAGAAAGAAAACAATACAGAAAAAACAGAAAAATACAGAAATTACAGAAAAATACAGAAAATACAGAAAGTACAGAAAAATAAATGGAACACAAGAAATCAAGAACGAGCCAACAATGGTGAAATATATATATATATAAAAAGATTATCTTGATGAGTTTCCTGGGACAAGAATAGTATGGAGAGGAAAGGCCGGTGTACAGATTGGCCCGTGCTCGAGGTCAGCAAATGGTGCACGAGGAGAAAACGGAAACTGGAAAACGTTAAGCACGGTGCGTGCGTGGTTTAGGTGCGAATCCACGCTCCGCAGCCACAGCTATTGTTGCCAAGTCCTTTCTTTGAAAGGACGGAGAAGAGGGAAATTTAAAGCACGTAATTTGCTCACGCCAAGGCCCATTGTTTCTTTTCAATGACCACTTCAAACTATTTCCAACCCACTTCGATTTTATTTCCAATCCACTCTTCACTCATTTCATGTCCCCAGTTGACTCCGTCAGTAAATGTAATGGTTGTAGTGTTTCTGTTTCTGGTTTTATAGTTTTGTTTTTTTTCAGAATTTCGAGTACTTCCATTTTCCAGGATTTAGTCTTTCCATTGCCAGAATTTTATTGCCATTTTCCAGAATTTTAGTCTTTCCATTGCCAGAATTTTATTTCCATTTTCCAGAATTTTAGTCTTTCCATTCCCCATAATTTTAGTCTTTCCATTTTCCAGTATTTCTATTCTTCCATTTTCGAATTTTAGTCTTTCCATTCCCCAGAATTTAAATCTTTCCATTTCCCAAAATTTAGTCTTTCCATTTTCCAGAATTTAGTCTTTTCACTCCCCAAAAATTTAGTCTTTCGATTTTACAGTATTTCTATTCTTCCATTTTCCAGAATTTCTATTCTTTCTGTTTCTACTACAAAGTCCCTGGTGTCTGTCTCCAGTCTACAGTAACTGTAATAAAACACACACTAGAATTGCATGGTCTAGTAGTCTTAAAGTTAGTAGATTATAAAGTAGACTAAAAGTTAGCAGGTTATAGAGTAGACTAAAAGTTAGTAGATTATAAAGGAGACTGTTAGTAGAACCAACGAAGTGGTAAGTACCTGGTGTTATAAGAATGCTACCGCCATCACCACATTAATTTTTTAATCTCATATTCATCCTCTCATACTTAAGCATCTCTGAACTATTTTTATATAAGTAGCCATTTTTCATGTATTGTATTAGTCATGGTAGCATAAATGGTGAGGGATTAGTATCAGTGTACTGTGCGGAGCTGTATACTGAGTGGTGCTGTATACTGTGTACTGCTATGTTCTGGACAGGAATTAAGTATCCATAACATGGTATGTGTTAATATAATAATGTGTTAGTATGGTAATGTGTTAGTATGATAATAAGTTAGTATGATAATGTGATAGTATGATAATGAATTTTATGGGGTACTGGAGACTGTTGGTGGTGGAGATTTCTGGAGATTTCTGGTGAGGCTCTCGCATTGACAGGCTCACTTTTTCTGTCACGTGCCTTGCCTCGCATCATACTCAAGTCTCGCATCATACTCAAGTCTCGCATCATACACTCCGGCTTCCTTCACCACTGACTGCTCCACCACTGACTACTGGACCATGCGTGAAATCGAAGAGGCCGTTTCGGACGACCTAGGGTTCCGGCTTCTAAGCGAGAAAAACGGAATAGCGCTTTTCGACGCGCCCATTGACTTGTCCGTGCTGATGCATCGGCCCTTGCAACTACTCCATGTCTCGCACACAAAACACTTGTACGCTGCTTCCGACACCACCAAAGTGGGGATTGGCCACTTGCGGGTCTTTGATGATTTATCCGACTCGGCCTCGGTGATCCAGGACTTTGTGGCCGTGGATTTGCCGGGCGTCTCCGCTCTCAAGTTTGATGTTTCGGGCTCTCACCTTTATGTCTTGGCCGAGGGGTATCTACTCCGGGCCCCAGCGGCCGACGTTTTGGCGGGGAAGGCCAGCCTGTTTGCCAAAGTGTCGGAAATCCCCGACATTACTACGTTCGACGTGTCTCCTATAAGAGACAATGCATATACTTTGGTGACCGGTGCTGGAGACCTCCATATCCACCAGGATGGAACTGATTCTGCAGTCACGGGGGAAAACATCAATGGCGTTTGCTGGTCTCTGGACGGCTCTCAAATCATTGCCGTGCACGATCTGCTGGTATCTGTGTTCTCGAGCAATGGAGACAAGAAAACTACATCCTCTGTTGAGGAACGTGGCCGATTGTTCTTTGTTTCGACGATAAACAAGAACTCCTATTACGTCGTGGGCTCGCCTGAAGATGGGGAGGAAGACGAGTATCACACTTTAGTAAAGCTCTCTTCTGACAATACCCTACTGGCAGAGATACTTCCGATTGGCCCTGGCTTTGTTGATGTTGAACGTGGCCCTGCTGCATACTGTATCAGTCTCCCCGACTGGATAGACCAGAAAACTTATACTATCGTCACATACTCCTTGACGACGGAAATCAGCACCATGGTGCTTGCTTCGGATACTGAAGTGGTACTGCCGCTCAACGATACCGACCGTGCTGAGTTACCCATGGATGGAGAAGACGACACTTTGCCTGTTGGCTTGGCGTTGGACGTGAGTGGTACTCTGGCCGTGGTGAATGCTCCGTGTCCTCTGATCGAAGAGGCCAAAGGCGTGCTCCCCCGTGTGTTGTGCTTGAACTCAGCGGGTCGTCTTTTGTTGTGGAACTTGTTTGATGTCAAGGGCGTCAGAAACGGAACTGCTAGCCTTGAAAGGGCCCAGAAACTGTTACTGGGTGGTCTCGTGGAGGTTACTGGAGCCTCTGTTAAGAAGGAACCAAAATCTGAAACTACACAAAATCCAACTCCTAAATTGGAATACATGCCTAAATCTGAAGGACCAACTGCCTTTGGAGCGAAGCCTAACACTCCTTCATTTGGAAATACTTCCTTTGGAAACACTTCCTTTGGGAACAGTTCCTTCGGGAAATCTGGGTTTGCCCAGCCTGCATTTGGACAATCTTCATTCGGATCCAAACCGGCCGCAAGTGGTTTTGGAAGTACCGGTGGTTTCGGCAGTACCGGTGGTTTTGGTAGTACCAGCGGTTTTGGTGCCAGTGCCAACTCGTCCGATTCTCCGTTTGCCAAGTTGGCATCAAAGAAGCAAGATTCTGGTGATATCTTTGGAGGTGGAAACACGGATAAATCTTCACCTTTCGGAGCACTTCCCTCTTCATCAGGCAACGTTTTTGGTGGGAATAGTCTGCCATTTGGTAATTTCGCCGATGCATCCAAAACGAAGACTCTTGGTGACTCTGAAAAAGCACCCAAAGAAGCTCTGGAGAAGGGAGACGATGGGAAATCTGTTTTTTCCGTGGAAAGTTCAAAGAGCAACTCGCCCTTTGGTTCAGCCAAACCAGAGTCTTCTCCCTTTGGTTTAAACAAAGCAAACCCCTCTCCATTTGGTTCAGTCAAACCAAGCTCCTCTCCATTTGGTTCAAATAAACCAGGCTCCTCTCCATTTGGTTCAAACAAACCAGGCTCCTCTCCATTTTCTGTTTTGAATGACTTTAAGAAGGATTTACCTGCCAGTCTGGCCAAAGGCCCATCTTTTCTTTCGGGCTTCAATCCGCTGAAAAACACCACATCAGAGAAATCGGATTCGAGCGACTCAGACGATGCATCCAAACAACAAAGCGGGGATGAGTCTAGTTTGGAGTCTAGCGAAGAGGAGTCGAGCGAAGGGGAGTATGATGAAGAACCCACTCAAGACAAATCTAGTGAAGAATCCACTGAAGAAGCTAGCAAAAAGTCTAGTGTCTTTGGAACCAGTGACAAGGAAGAGGTGAAGAAGCTAGATGGTTTTTTCAGCCAGACTTTGGGCCAACTAGGCAAGGAAACGGCAGGAAAATCAGCCAGTCCAGAAAAAGCCACTGTTGGTTCAGAAGCTCCTCAAGAGCCTAAAGTGGGGGATAAGCCTGCAGAGAACGACCAAGCTGAACAGACCATCAGCACCCCACCCATAGAAAAGCCTGTTTACGACGGACAGATTATCTCTGAGTTTATCGAGAAAACTGATTTTGAGAAGTACGGTGGGTTCTCAAAGGAGCCAGTCCTCCCCAAAGACCAGGACAAGGCCCTAGTCACTAAACTCGTGCTCACCACACAAGGCCACTACGACATCTTGAACAAAAACCTCAAGAAATTGGACGATATTTTCGACGCTGCAAGCTCCAAGCCCGGCGAAGCAGCAGACATCCTCGAAGAGAGTAATGTCAGCTTGGGCCACGTGGAGGAGTTGCAAAAAAGCACGTCCAGAAACAGGTGCCAGGTGAGACAAGAGCTTGAAGACTACAAGGCGCGGGACACGCAGGTGCAGGAAATCATGGCCAAATCCAACGAGCAAGAGCAAAAGCGAGAATCGGTGGAAAAGTTGCTCAGCCAGCTTGCAGCTTTCAAGCAGTCCACCATCAAAAACAACCATGAAAAAAACCAATTGGATGCGCGAGCCGCAGCTCTCCGGTTATCATTACGCCAAAAACTCGCCCATGCGGAGAACCTCGAGAAGCAGGCCATGGAACGCCTCGTTCCTCTTGGCATCCATGCCAACCTCGGCGACTTGAGCAAGTTCGAGATGATTGCACATGAGATCCACTACAAGACCAACGAGTATGCGCGTCAAGTGGAGCAGCTCCAGAAAGACGTGCAGGCACTAGCACTTCCCGATATGCAGTCGTTGACGCTCAATCTGAGCCACAGCAATATTTCTACACGGGTGGTTGCAGCAGAACGAAAACACTTGAGCGGCTTGGGAAACTCGGCCGTCCGGGTGGTTGCACCTCAGGCCATTGAGTAGGTGCGCTCAGGCCATTGAGTAGGTGCACCTCAGGCCATTGAGTAGCACGTGACTCGCGCACCCGGTCTGATGTATGTACGCAGCCAACTAAGTAGCGAGATCCCCATAACCCACTTTTTCATACATATAATAGCTAGCAGAATCTTACTACACGAGTGCCCGATTCCTTTGCCATGAACAACAATTTGGGTGCCATTGTCAGTGTGCCCGGCACGGTGGCAGCCACCGGCATTGTCAAGTACGTTGGCTCCATCAATGGAAAGCTGGGGATGTTCGGAGGCATTGAGCTCCAGGGTGGACTGGCCACGGCCCGGGGTAAAAACAGTGGCGATTTCAACGGCACGCTCTACTTCGAGGTGGAAATCCCAAAGACGGGTCTCTTCCTTCCGTGGGACAGACTTGTGCAGGCCAATCCACACCTTGTGCTGATGAGCAGGCCTGTGTCCAGCTACAGACGAGAAGCCACACGTACACCCACGCCCACGAGGCGGTTTTCGTACGAGAAAAGCGATAGAGTGATAAGACAGGAGAAGGCGGACTGTCTGGAGCTCGAAAGGCTGCAAAGACTGGACCTGGAGAGGCTGCAAAGATGGGATCAAAAAGGGGAACCCAAAATTGACGACAAGGGGCTGAAATTAGGCAAATTGACCAGAACAAATACTGCACGAAGCGTATCGGTGGGTTCAGAGGGCAGTCTACTGAGACAAGGCACGGTTCGAAGGTCCGAGTCCAAGAATGATGGGTCAAGACTCGGGTTCAGGCACTCCAGCACGGACAAGTCCCTGGTCTTGGGGCGGAAGTCTGACCATGACCTCATGGAGTGGAAGCTCAAGTACGAGCAGAAGTGCAGGGAATATGAGCAGAAAGAGGTGATCCTTGCGGACTTACAGAGCACCGTGGATGAGCTACTGCCGGTTTTAGAGGACTACGAGCGGATCATGGATGAAAAGGACCGCAAGATCAAAAAACAAAAGCTGGAGTACGAAAAGGCCCGTGAGGAATGGCGCCAGAGCCTAGACCTCATGGTCAGCTCTCAGCAGGAGGCAGAGAACTTGTATGAAATGCAAGTCAGCGACTTAAAGGAGCAACTCACTCTTTTGGGTCTTTCTAACTCTGAGAATAAGACTGGAGGAAGAAACTTGGCCGAAGACTCGGAGGAAAATAGAAAATTGGTGGCTAGGAATGCTGAGCTCCAGAAAGAAGTGGGAGAGCTCCAGAAAGAAGTGGAAGAACTCCGGGAAAAGAATGCATCTACACCCACAGACTCTTCAGAGGATTGGCAGCAGGAGAAGGAGAAACTCCAAAAGAAGGTATCCATGTTGACCCAAGACGTCTCTTCCATAGAGATGATGATGCAGGATATGCAGGGCAAGATCCGGGCCAAGGACTCCCAAATTGTCAGTCTTGAGATCCAGCTAGAGGAGGCTTCGCTGAAGGAGGTGGATAGCCTACTGGGTGAATTCGGGAAAATGTCTGTGGAGAATAAGGAGCAGGGGGAGAGCATGAGAGCACAGATCACCGAATTGGAAGAGAAGATGAAGGAGAAATCAACGCAGGTTGATTCTTTGCAGACCAAGTTGGAAGAGTCTGCTGAAAACTTGGCTACTCTGCTACAAGAAATTGACCGTTTGAAAGATACTATTAAGAAGTTGGAAGAAGGCTCTGGTTCCGGTTCTGGTTCTGGTTCTGGTTCTGATTCTGGTTCTAACGACACTTCTCAGCTTCGGAAAACCATCGATGATCTAGAACACGAACTCAACATGCGGCCTTCCTTTGAAGAGTTGACCGAGCTCCAAACCTCGTTGGAAGATATTGAAACGTTGCATCAAAACGAAATCGAGGAACACGAGATGGCGTTGAAAAAGACCCGGGAGCAGAATACCGAGTTGCAAGAGAAAATCGCCAAATTGAATGAGCTCTTGCAGACAAAGACTCCAGATTCTGAAAATCAAAAGGAACCAGAAAACGGAGATGGGAATACCAAGGAGACTGCATGGGAAAGTGATGGGTCGTTGCCAATCTACTCCCCAAAAACAAAAACAGACCCCAGTCTAGGGCGGGCCGAATGGTGTGGGTTGTGTGAGCGAGATGGCCATAATAGCCTCAACTGTCCTTATGAAAATGACATTTTTTGATTGCTAAGACTTTAGCTTTCATGATGTCTTTTTCAATGGATCGGCCATCTTCTTGATCAAGTTTTGCCGGACCAACTCGGGATGAGAGTTCAAAGCTACGGCGTTGTATGCAAGCAAGTTGTCATGCATGGCCATAGATGCTAGGGTGTCACGGTGGATGTTGGTGATGAACTCTTCGCGGGTAGTGTCTGGGTTGCCAACGCCCACGTACTTCGCTTTCTGGTGGAGGTACTGGTGGGTGTCCCGAACTTTATCAGCCATTACCGAAGATGAGAGAAGTGAGGTGAGCAGTAAGGTGCGGCGGTACATGCAGGATGATGGAGACGGCACCCAACGCATTCAAACCGAAAGCGGCCAAAAGCGGTCAGACCAGAAGCGGTCAAACCCGAAAGAGGAAGCTAGCTAACGAGAAATGATGGGGTGATCATGTGGCGGTATGAGAGGTTGATTCTGGGTTAATGTGATCTTGGAATGTCAAGGCAACAAAAAAGGTAAGGGGAATGAAGTGGGGCTATGGTGATGAGCCCTGCACACTGCGCGTCCTGCACACCGGGGAGCCCAATGTTATGTGCCCTGTTCGCGGCAGAGGTATAGTCTAATGAGTGCGATAGTGGAGACAACGGCCGGAGCTCAGCACCATATGGCATTCCACAGATATCCGCCACAGTCACATCATATTTGGAAATCAAGGGATAGATCCCCTGTGCAGTGCAATGTAAAATGAGCATATTTAAAATATAATAGAGGAGAATTTTTTTCAAGGATCTAGTAGTGGGTGTAAGCAGGTACCGATAATAGACAATGGTTAATTGGCTAGAAACTAAGGTACTGAGTACAGGACAGTGGAACCCACTAGAAACCCCAATATGTCGATCCATTAACCTTTTGAATACTGTATACTATTTCACCACATTTCTTTACTTTCCAAAAAAAAGAAAAACGGTTTGTAGATGGTAGTAGGGAGAGTGTAGTGCGTAGAGGCAAGACAAACGCCTCGCAAGTTGGCAGTGATAAGATATCGGAAAGCGCAGTGGCCGTTTTAAACTGACCTGAAACACACGCCCCATCAGCCGCATACAGGACTTGTGTGTTTGTGTATTTCGTTTTGTGTAATTGTGTGATAAAAGTCCACAAACACAAAAATATAAATACCCCAGGGGTCCGCCCCAATTGTTTCCAGGCACCAAGCCACGAATGAGTGGGGGTTCAAAGTTCCCCTCAGATTTGCATACATCGGGTCGCGCGAAATACTCCGCTCTCTCCACGAATTCTTGACTCACGACCCATCCAAGCAGCAACGCCTTCACCCCACATTCACCACCGGCACCACCACCAAACCATAAACCTCCCCCTCAAACCCATCGCCGTGAAAACTAACCCTAAAATTACACATTCCCTAGTGCACGAGAAAGAATTCCGCCCATATAATCTGTCCAACGCCCGTGCCCATGCTGCAGAAAAGTCCCCCCGATCTTGCTGATCTTGTTCATGACCTCGATGACTCAGCACTCAAGATCTTCTCCATGTACCAGAACAAAAACTACTTGCCGCACAGCGAGCGGGTGTCGAATATTGCATGGCGGATCCAGAACCAGAAAATCATGCGCAGGGCCCTGGTGGCTGCAGAGAGCCCTGCCAATCACCAGATCCTGGGCATGAGTTTGGGGTTGGGCCAGGCACACGCCCATAAGCAGAACAAGCAGAAGGTGGCCAAGCCCGCCCACTCCAAACAACCATCCTCCAATGTGGATGACTTTGACTACGTGGCCCATATACGAAAAATCTCCCAGGAAGAGTATGGCAGTACCCCTATGGCCAAGAGTGCTTCGGTGCAGTTGCCCATGACGAATGGAACTCGACCCAGGTTCAACTCGCAAATGCATTCCAATCCCAATCTCTTTGACAATTCCACGTCTCAGAACTCCCTCGATACCACTCGCTCGATGAGTCATTCCATGTCTCTTAACTCGTTCAATTCCCACGCCAATACCAGCCTGACTTCGGCCCCGGCGATCGACCCATACCTCCTGCATTTCTCGCCGGAAAGCGACCGCCATGCGTTAAAATCCGCCAGACGACCCCGAGGTGAAAACCCCTCCGATGGCTCGTTCCTATCGTCCTACATCAACCTGCTTGAATCGACGTTGAAGGGCGACTCCACGGTCTCGTCCTCTGCATCGCAGCGTCATCCCAATCGCAGCTCTCTTCCCCAGATGGGCTCGTCTTCCGTGTCCCAGAAAACCTCGGGCTTGGAATGTTCCAATTGCCATACGCAAACAACTCCACTCTGGAGATCTACCAGCCATGGTGATACCTTGTGCAATGCATGTGGGCTCTTCTATAAGCTCCACGGCACGTTGCGCCCGGCCAACAGCATACAGAGTCAGCGAAATAAGGCCCCGGCCCGCGTGGCGCCATCCAATGCTACCAAACCCACCCACTCGCTTGATCATATGGTGTCGTCCTCTAATACAGGAATCTTCACGGAAATGGGCAGTTCAGGCCATCGCGGCCTAGCTCCTCAGAGCATGCAAGACTCGACTCCACAACCGGACTTGGCAGCTTCCATGGTGCAGGCGAACGGGGAGTTTGGATCGTTCGTGGACTTTGACCGAAGCTCGCAGCAAGGGACTTTTGGCACCTTCGGCCATTCGCAGCCGGACACCACCTCCGACGAAATCGACAAGCTCTTGAACTTGAACTTATTCCAGCTGGAAACCTTTGTCATTGGAGCATCCAAGATGCCGGACTTTGGCATGGGAGGCTACAACTCCAAGGGCCTCGAGGCCACGGACGAGATTCTCATTGACGAGCCTCATAACCATTCCAACAATTGGAACTGGCTAGATTTCGACCCTACGCCAACGGGCCATTGATTAGTGTACTATATGCACGTCAGATCCATACTTGTCGCAGATTGAGTAGAGATAGTAGGTTGTAGTAGAGGTGTAGATTGTAGAGATAGTAGAGATAGTAGAGATAGTAGAGGTAGTAGTAGTAGAGGTAGTGGTTTGTAGTAGAGACTCTAATTATGTCATCTGGGCAATACCAACGTTCATACCGACTTGACACATGGCCAGTGGATGCCTATATGAAGGACATTGACTAGAGTCAGTCCAATCAGACAAATCTTAGAGTCACGTTAAAACTATCCAATGCTACTATGCACTACTTCCAAAGAAAAGAGATTCTACTGTTAGATTCCACGGTGTTCTACTAGGCTCAGAAAAGTCCCATGAAATGCAGATCTTGAAGGTATGATGGATTTATAGATGGACCAAATTCATTAATGTGCAGAATAATCAAATAGTAATATAGTTGCAATACTGTATATAACCCATTGTTCTACGGGTACCTAAAGTCAAAAAACTACAGCTAATAATACCGGTCCAAAGAACCAATACGATTAATCACCTCACTATCGGGTCTACTGGCTGTAGAATTGGTGGAGACTGAAAATTTCATAAGGTCAAAAATAATGACAATCTCACCTTAACTATTATTGGATGCTTGTGGAACCCAGTTATACTCTAAAATTTGTGCATTGGCAATATTATAGTGTGGTACTGTAGAGTCTGGTATAGTCTCTAGATGAGTCGCAGGAAATGAGGTCTCAGGAAATACCGTGGCTCAAAACCTCACCCCAGGCTCATTTGAGAGCGTTTCATTGGACCAGTCAGAAGCCTAGTCCCCCATATCATAGACTACTCTTGACTCGGAGCTCATTTCGATGCCTAGACTCGGTACCCCCAAGCCCAAATCTTAATATTGACTTGTCAAACAAATTTGCTATTAGCTGTGGTTATTTCTAATTCCCTTATGCAAGATTATAGTTATGTAGAATCTACTAGAGTCTCCTGTATCCAGCACACTGTACTGTAGAGTCTGAAGACTTTTAGACTTTTAGACTTTGAGCACCAAGTGGTGAATGTCTTGGAGAGATTACTCCAAGTTTACTAATACCAACTGCTACTGCTACTACTATTCCTACTGCTACTACCAATTGCTACTACTACTACTACTGACTACTAACGACTAACAACTAACGACTGACTACTGACGACTGACTACTGACCACCATAAACCAAACAATTTAGCTATATTCGGAAATCCAAAACAGATTTTTAGGTCACTGTATCACTATTACTCTACTTCTATTTTACTGTATAAGTATATGACTGTATTACTACATTACTATACTACTATCTTACTGTATTCCTACATTACTTTTTCACCATATAAGTATATGACTGTATTACGATTCTATATTCTACTATTTTACTATTCTAATATTCTACTATTTCTACAGATTTCGACTTCATTCCCTATTATATTTTTATTTTAACGTGTATCCTTATTTTATACATATCAATATAGAACTATATCTCTGATCCCGAACCTTTAATAATTTCCCCTATTGAATTATTACATATTCACATGAAGGATTCATTAGATTCTTATAAAATGGTTATATTTATGAAGAAAAAAACTGGGCCAATGGCGGAGGTGATGGAATAATCATAACTACTGACTGAAATAGCAGGTGAACGTGAGATATTGAGCAAAAGGGCAGAGGATTTCGTGTGGTTGGTGTACTGGTCTGAACCTAGTCGGTAATATATTCCATGCAAGCCTCTTGAAGAAATCTTAGACCTTTTTTCTATTTTAACTCAACAAACATTGAGTGCAGAGTTTTGACTATAGAAGAAGATTCGTATAAAAAAATAGGTTTGTACATTTTCGAAGAACCAACTTGGATCAACAAAAAAAAAAAAAACCAATTTCAACTTAATCAAGGAATTTGAGGATTTAAAAAGATTACGGAAATCAATATTCTCCCCAGGGACTTATGGTAAAGTGTGATGTGATTTTTTGGAAAATGAAGTGATACAATGGGTATAGAACAACGGGTATAGAACAACAGCGAGAGAGGCGTGGTACGGGTGTGACATTATTCGGTATTTCTCCTGGGGCTATAATTTATATTATGGTGTTTTATTTATTTGTCTTTAATGATATTTTGTGGGTGTGGGGCCACTCTAAACGGTTGGGTTGAAGAAATGGCTGCAACCCCCGGAACTGCTCCGCGCACAAGGCACACCCGTACACCAGACAAGGTCAGCAGAAAAAGGCCCAACGCAAACCCCCTTTTTTCCATCATGCTATAATATGAATTGGTATTCTGGAATGCTGGAATTCCGGACATTGCAATGAATATTTCAAAATGTAATTCAATAGCGTGTGTGCATTTTTAAAAGACCAAGATTGGCAATTCCGACCGCCCCGGCGGCGCACCCTCGGATCTCCCCAACCCACTACAACTTATCAAGCACTAGTCAGCGTGGCACTTTGTCGCCACGTCAGTTACTTGTATTCCGGTCTGTCTGTAAACTAATACTGGTCCTTAACTGAACTGATTTGATACCCCTAAAACCCTATGAGGGGGACCTCCTTCTTGTATAGTCCGGTGGCTTCCCGGTGGCTCCTGCATGTAAAGGACCAAGACCTGTTTCATCTGGACACACTTATATGCACACACTTATATGCAGACACGCGAGTATGCAGTACATCTTAGGGTGTACTGGGTCCTCACGTTCAACAGTAACAAGTGGTGCTACTATGGACAAGTGAGGGAGTAGTGAGTGAGTGAGGGAGTGAGTGAGAATTGCGGCAGGGCTGCGAACCATAACCACCAGGTCTATCGTGCGCTCCTGCATACAGCTACAGTATTTCTAGGGGTCCATAGTCACACTAGTATTTTGTATCTACAGTGACAGAACCCAGAAAAAAATGATAGCAGTAATAATGTTGTTCCTGCATATAACAGTGGTTGCTTAAAAGCGTCTGGTAGATCTATACACCGGATTCCAATTGAAACAGGACCCTAGGTTTTGTTCTATCTATCCTGTACTAGATGCAATCTCTGTTGGTACATTCTTGTTCTGGTATTTAGTCTTGTTCTGGTATGAAGGTTTGCACTAGAATGTCTTATTCCTGTATACAGCCCTTGATCTACATTCTATACTTTACAATTGTCTGGTCCGAGTCATCATAGTGAGTGTTGAGAGTTTGGAGCAAAATTCTCAGGAGAATAAATCAATAAGGAGTAAATTCGGATATCATTGGGGCCCGAAAATAATTGCTAGATAAGAGTGGATGTGGTGCGTTGGTTCGCAGTGTTTGGTGGGAATCCGCGCTCTCACCCACTTCTTGTCTGCAAGAAACATCCATCTATATTTCTGGAAATGTCTGGCTTGTCCGAGCTTATCTAAAAGATCAATGTAAATGGATGGTCCTGTCATTCGTATAATTCGTTTCACCTGTCATGTACCATGTAGGCAAAGTCATGTGTCATGTAGGTATTGTCATGTCGGTATTGTCATGTGTCATGTAGACTTGTATCATGTAGATATGTCGTGGGTGTCATGAGCATTGTGGTGGCATTTTCATGTACAACCCCATAAAAAGTGTCAACCAGAAAGTGTCAGCCAGGAATTGTGTCAGGTCGTTATTCCACCTGGTCTCTGTAAAGACACCTAAATCACAAGTGGCCTGGAAACATCACCACATGCTTGCCACTTTTAGCATTGATGGCCTGGAGGAACAACTGGGTAAGGTCAGACTCACCATCCCAATTGAGGTGGTTGAAATTGACCGGCTTGAATACTCCGGCCTCGAAAAGCTCAAGGAGTGCATGCACAGTGTCCACCTTGGACTGGGGGTTTTGCTGGGTGTTTCGGGTGAGCCAGTAGCTCTTCAAGGTGATGTTCTTGGCCAACATCACTGCCGGCGAAAACAGAACGTTCTGGCCCGTCAGCATGCCGTAGTTGACGAAAATCCCATTTGCTGAGAGAGAAGCCACCAACGTTGGCGTGGTGGGACCTCCAAGCGTATCCAAAGCAAGTCGGACTCTGGCTTCACTTCCAACCAATTTCGGCAACATTTCCAGCACGAACTTGTCCTTCAAAAAATCTTCATCCGAAATAACCTTGGAAGCGCCTAAAGTGCATAATTCCTGGACCGTATCTGCAAAGGCCAGATTGCTTCTCACCACGGCCAAGGTATTTACACCATAGTGGCTTGCGATTTGAAACAAGTACTTGTTGACGAAGGAGGTGCCCGCATTGACGATGATCCAGTCTCCCTCTTGCCAATCGGAAATGTACTGATGGTACAACTGGTATGCAGTGCAAGGATTGGTGGAGATGGTCGAGGCCTGGTCGACGGAGATGTTGTTTTGATCGCCGTCTGCGATAACAATGAGCGGGTCCGGGTTTTCCTGTGTGAGGCTAACAATGGCGTGAGATCTCCAGGTGCCGAAACTGGTGAGCTTCAAAATCACCCACTGGCCCACTTTATACCGCTCCACATTCTCCCCGACCGCCAAGACTTTGAAGCAGCCCTCGTTGCCACCCACGGCCACGCGGGGCTCGGAAGGGTCTTGGCCCAAGTGTTGGAAATTGATGGGGGTCTTATACGAGCCCTTGATTTGGAGGCAATCGGACGGGTTTATAGGAATGCCCAATGCAGCAATAAGCACCTGGTTTCCACCAAGCCGGGCCGGGTCAATGGACGCTTTGGACGTGAAAAGCGCCTTGTTCAAATCAGGGTTTGTTTCGGTGAAGGAGGCGGCACTGACCCGAATCATGGTGGCGTAGATAGGATTGTTCAGGGGAATGCACCAATAAGGTTAGGCGAGGAGGCGAGCACTAGACGATTGATGCGAGCGAAGTACAGGCGAGCGTGGAATAAGGTCCGTATACTTTTAGACAATGGCGTTGGGATGCAAAGCGAGGCGAGCTTCGCGGCCCGCTCAAGGCGCGCATATCTATCTACACCGTAGCTATAGCAGGCAGGCACGTTTATTAATAGTACGCACCACGCACTACGCACCAGGCACTAGGCACTGATCCCAACCCCTGGTTACGAGCCCCCGCCGTCTCTCGCCCCCACGCACTCATTCGCCCAGGACTCGGTAAACCTGCGTCTATTTTTGAAGTGCAATTGTTGACGTACCATTGTAGCAAGTAATGCCATTATTATGGTGGCACATACCACTGTATAGTAAATTGATTAAGTGGGTATGAATGTGATTTCCCAAAGAATGTTATAAATAGGAAGACCCGTAAAATGCCACGCTTCGTATCCCCCCCTGGGGTGTGAATGTAGACTTAATTTCTTGGTTTGACTAAACGGTGACTTTTTGGGGTGGCCTTGTTTTAAAAGGGCGGAAATTGTCTGGCCATGTGTGGTGTGAATAAACAATACGCAGTTTCAGAACTGCAATCAGCGTTTGAGGCGCACGCCCTAGTTTCAAGAAGGGGCTCTCGGAAACCCAGAAATAAACGGCGGTGTTTCAAGTTCTCCTCGAGGCCGGAGACGACAGGTGCTTCCGAGTGTCTCAGCGAGGCTTGGGGCTGACGGTGTATTTACCTACGCACCGAAAACGGCAAAAGGCCTGGTTGCATGCCTGAACTCACGCACGCTCAAGCGGATCCATGCATTACCTGCAATCCATGCAGCGGGACTGGGTCGGCAAATGGGTCTATTTATTCTGATTTTTCCTAACCTGCTATATTTTTAGCTTCTCTACAGGCCCCTCCTTCAGCATTATCTTGGGTTTCTTCTTGCTGGTTTTTTTTTTCATTCTCCTCCATCTCCATCTGCATCTTCATCCTCCTCTTCATTTCCATCCCTCCCCCTTTTCCTCCACCTTCCTCCTGCATTTGTCCGCCTTCATAGACATCCCGGGCCATTCCAATGGGGCTTTTGACACGATTCAGAAGCCACGAACGCACCCGGTCCCATGACTTGAAGCCTTCTCCAGATCCTAACCAAGTCCTACACTCGGCGTCTTCCTCCGGAGGCAGTGATTTCCTGCTCATGTCTCTGCTGTCACAATCCTCTGTGGATAAGAGACCTTCTGATTTGATCCTGAAGGAGCCCGGCGTCCGACGTCGCTTGCTGCGCCGTGTTCTGAACCATAGTAACCGTCACAGCATGCCTGCCGTCTCGTCGTCTCCACTAAGACAAGCTTACCCTGGGGGAATGGGCTCTAAAATGGGCATGCAAGGTTTCCAACACAACAACTCCATGCAACCCAGTGGTCAAGACTTTGGTCGAAACAACTCCATGCAAAACCTCAACGAGTATGCCTACTCTCAGGATGCTCTGTATGCATACAATTCCAATGGGAATGGATACCCTTCGCAGCGCACCCCTACCGAGACCGTCAACACGGTGAGGCCACCCAATAGAATGCTCAGCAAACGCGTTGCCTCGGGGTTGTCGTCGTCGCTGTTCGAGGTGTCCAGTGCCGATATTTCCGGTGTGTCGGGCAATTCGGGAAGCAGCTCCGACTACGACGAGGAGAACGAAACCCTCCAGGAATCGCATCCTTACTATAAGCAATGGAAGGAGTACTATGAGGCGTTGGAAAGAAAGAAGTTGGACCCCACGATGATGGTGGCTCAGCAAACGTCGCATCAACAATCGCAACCTCAATTTATCATCAGCCCGGAGTTCCTCAACCAGGCCAAATCGAAGAAAGCCTCGGACAATTTGGTGTTGAACTCTCGCAAGTCGACCATCAAGTCTAATCGGTCGGCTTCGGTTCCCTATATGGCTCATGCCAATGCAAACTCTCACTCTCGGTCCGTGTCTATCAATACAGCATCTGCAGGCGAGCCTGTAACGTCTGCCACCACTTCAAATTTCACTATAGACGACGGACCTTATGAACAAAAGCAAAACTTGAATGATGTGAGACGGGACACGCCGCCCATGAATGGCAATAGCATGCAGCCGGTTATAGATGGTCCTTCAGCTCTGGCTATTAGAAACGAAAAGAATCCTCGGTCGGTTCCAATTGACCAGGAGCCCAAGAGAGATGTGAGTCAAATCTCTGATTATGCTGCATATATCTTCTATGATGACGAAGAGGACCCAGAGGAGACTACAACTGAGCCTCAAAATGCATCTTCCCAAAAGCCATTGGCTGAATATGCAGTTCCCCAAGTTGCAAGTCTGCAAAATGTCTCTTCCCAAAGAACATCTCCCCAAAAAACATCTCCCCAAAGAACATCTCCCCAAAAAATATCTCCCCAAAGAACATCACCCCAAAATGTCTCTGCCCAAAGAATATCTCCCCCAAATGTCTCTCCCCCAAATGAGATGAGCAGACACAACTCCGCTGCTTCCGCAAGCTCATACAACTCTTTGCAAAGTGAGAAGAACTTCAGTGTGGGCCGGCAACCCAGCAGAATCGCCACGCCCTCTAACAACCCCAAATTGGCTAGAAGAAAGTCTTCCTTCAGCCCTCCATTAACCGGCCCGCCTCCTCCCATCCACCCCAACATGTATAATGGGGCACATCACCAGAACAACAGTTTCTCGGACTTCAACCGTCAGAGCATGGTGGGTATGCCCATGAACAATGCCTACATGCAACAAATGCAACAGCAGTTCATCCAGCAGATGCAGCAGATGCAGCAGCTCAACACCGGGCAATACCAAGGACAGTTTGGCCAGGCACCCAAAACGGCGATTTCTTCGGACACCAAAATCAATGCCCGTATAAAGGAATTCATTGCCTTGCGTCTGGCTATTGCCTCAGGTAGCAAGGGCCTCGAGTTCCGTCTCGAGTGGTTGAAGATGTTGGTTTGCGCAGTCAACTATAAGCTTTTCTCGTACATCAGCATCAAAGGCGAGCCGATTCTGCAGGAGCAGATCTCGCCCAACAAGCAATTTTTCATCAAGTCCGTCCAGACTCATCTTCAGAAACTCTTGAAGGAGCTCAACACCGACAGAGTGAAGGGTAAGGAGAAGACATTTGGCCAAATCTGCCTCATTCAGGGTTGTCTCTACCTGCAAGCATACGCGGAAAGATACTTCCAAGACTTTGGGTATGAGCGAAACGACGAGGAGGCCGAGCGGTTCTTCAATCTTGCAATTGAGTACGATCCATTATGTTTCAAAGCATTTTACGAGTTGGGTGAGTTGTACGAGAGCCAAGATACGGAGGACAAGTTCGATATGGCGTTGGAAAACTATATGGAGTCCGCCAAATTGGGCTACAACCGAGCCATCTATAAAGTGGCGCTCATCTACTTGATAGTGCCCAAGGTGCGGCTGATCAGGTACTTCCGGTACTTCAAGAACTTGGCCGACATCGATATGGACTCGGGCGAGATTCAGCTCAGTGGCATTGACCTCGAGGAGCTCGAGCAGGTGGTGGGGTTGGCGCAGTTCCAATTGGGCAAGATTTACGAGGGTATTTACCCCGGCGACTTGACCATTGAAGACGAGTTTGTGGTGGAGTCCTTGGAGCTTGCACCCGTCAACTACTCCAAGAGCTTGTCGTACTACAACCGTGCGGCCAAGCTTTCGTGTCTCCAAGCACAGGTGAAGCTCGGGCACATTTATGAGCAGGGCGAGTTGAACCGGCCGTACAACGCCGTCAAGTCGATCCAATGGTACATCAAGGCGGCCACCTCGCCGCTCAAGTTCAAGCGGCATGCCGAGGCCATGTTGGGAATCAGCCGTTGGTTCATGAGAGGCACGGATTCCGAAAGCAAGCACATTCCGTTCAAGGACTCGCAGATGGCCGTGCAGTGGTGTGAGCGGGCATGCAAGGAGTTTGGGTCTGCAGAGGCTTTCTACCAGATGGGCTTGTATGTGGAGGAAGGTTTGGCCATTGGAGATGAGAGGCTGTACTTCCAAGAAGCAGCGGAGATGGGCCACGAGCTAGCCATGCAGAAATTAGGCGAGCAGTACACCGGCCAAGAATAGAATAAAGTTATATGCATAACTTGGATTGTGTAGACAACAAAGGTGTCCAGAGTAAGAGTGGGAGCAGAGAATAGACTATGGATTATAGACCCATGGCTTGTAACCAGAAGTGCCATGGTGCTGGTCCTGCAGATACGCTAATGCCGATACATTTTGTGTAGATACATTTCTTTAATATCCTGTATATTTAGATAATAGAATATCAGAAATGGTGATATGGTCTAAAAATAGATGGATTGTTTAGATGTGGTGGAAAGGTAAAGAAAAAGTTTAACACAATACAAGAATGTGGCAATATGCAGGACAATGTAAAAGAAAGGGTTGATAAATATAAAAAGAAAAGTGATGAGGACTGGACAATTTTTGGGTCATTTTTATGATTCAGGTGACTTTGTTAAAGAGGAAAGGTTCTTGACCAATTGCGTGATGGGTATTGGGTTGGGGAGATCCGAGGGTGCGGTCGGAATTGCCAACCTTGGTCTTTTAAAAATGCACACACGCTATAGAATTTCGTTTTAGAATATTCATTGCAATGTCCGGAATTGCAGCATTCCACAGAACTAATTTTTAGTTTCAAATCGGTAAATAAAAGGGGTTTGCGTTGGGCCTTTTTCTGCTGACCTTGTCTGGTGTACGGGTGTGCCTTGTGCGCGGGGCAGTTCCGGGGGTTGCAGCCATTTCTTCAACCCCCAACCGTTTAGAGTAGGCCCAAGAGCTATGGTGATTCCCATAATCAATCAACTACCACTGGTAGTAAATGGTCAAAAAGAGAATATAAAGGAAAATAAAAAATAAAAAAAGTCTGAACATAACGCGTTTGGACAGAAAAATACACATGAATTCGTTTCTTGGAGGTCTAGAAAAATGAAGATACACAATATTTAGGATTGCTATTTGCGATAGAATTTGGGTCATGATTTGTGGTTTCTAGTTTTTTGGTGTTTTTACTGTTTTTACTGTTTTTACTGTTTTACTGTTTTACTGTTTTTACTGTTTTTACTGTTTTTATTGTTTTTATTGATATTAATGTCAAGTGATATATTTGGACATGTTCAAAATCACCAAAGTCACCTTTACTTATTCTATTATAGAGCAGTTCAAGAGAAATGAGTTTTGAAATACTGATAGGAACTGATTCTAAATTGAGTAGACAGAATAGACAGTTGTGTAGAGTGAGTAGTAGACAGAGTAGACAGATTAGGCAGAGTTGTGTAGAGGGAATAGTGTATAGTATAGTAGAGACATTTAGTAAGGTTTTATTGGAAATTATTGGAAATTATTGGAAATTCTTGGAAATGTGAGAGTTTGAGAATTTGAAGTTTAAGAATCTGAGAGTGAGAATTTGAGAGTGAGAATTTCTCATTATTTGAATACATGTGCGCACCATAAAATCATAGGACGTTTATTTCAGTATTTTGTATAGCAAAGTAGTAACACCAGAAGGTTGAGTGAGTGGGTTAGAGTGAATAGAGTGACTGGAGGGGGGTAGTGTATATTAAAATGTATACTGTGCAGGATTATACACTACCTTGTTCTACACACTCTTTCGGTCATAAAAAAAGTCATTTGTAGTTTTGAATATTTTGGTGGTAATTTGTGAAAATTGTAAGTTGGTCAGTGGTGAACTGTGAATTGTGAGCATTGAGAATTTGACATTTTTTCATATTTTTTTGACATTTTGTGAGAATCTCTAATTTTTGTGAGAATTGGTGAGAAATTGAGAATTGAGAACTTGAGAAACTGAGAACTTGAGCATTTGAGGAATGGTCAGGATAAGTTCCTAAAATGGACGATGAGAATGGTTTTCTCGGGTTTATGCAGTACCGATTTCCAGTCGAGCCTAGGAAGAGCCAGAACAAAACGTATTAGGGATACTAAAAATTTCCAGCAGACGAAAAATCTGGGAGAAATTCCCACGGTTCTAGTGGCACTAGAGAAGAATGTATAGAGAGGTGTAGATATTGAGAAGTAGATGCACCATCGAGGCCTAGGTGCAGGAGCATGCAGCATTGCACGAGTAAAGCGACGTTTTCTGGCCACCAACAAGATGGAATTGGCTCAAAGCTGGCTTAAGTCATGTTCATATGTGTAAGACCGTACCTTCTTAATTTGGGCTTGGTGCCATTGCTGGAAGGCTGAAAACGGACCCCCAGCCGACCTGCACATAGATTTTGTACTGCAGATAACGCGCTTTCGAAGGACAACCCAAGCAAAAGGACCCTCCATTGGTTTGAAGCCAATTCTTAGTAATGCTTAAAAAAGGTAAATACAATAAATAGAGACAACTAACTCTTACCGTTGTTGACAGATAAGTACCTCAGAATCCTCCAAAAAGCCAGATTTTCAATCCAAAGCTTAGTCACACCCTGCAGTACTGAGTGGAGGTAGAGGTGGTGAAAACATACAATAAAATGGCCTGGTCAGTTCATGGAAAATAAATTTCTCCAAAAAAAGCGTGACTATTCCATTCCCAAACCTTCTCTCTGGTTAATCCATTTCCAAGGTTATTGAATGTTACAAAAAAAAAGAGAAGTGTTTCCAGAACTTACCCCAATGTCTTCGCACTCGTTACGTTACCGTTTCCATATCCAAGTACTGGAATTATAACCAGTTTCCCCTTCCTCCCTAAAACAAAAAAAAAAAAAAAATCGTTCTATCAACAGATATGCTTGCAGCCATCTTCACTCACTTGGCTCATCCCATCTCCATTTACTGTTGACATGGTGACATGGAACCTTTCCCCACTTTCCTATTCCAAATTCCCATTTGAATATTTGCTGCGACCACCAAGACCTGCACTAGAAACGGTTCCACTCGATTACACAGCCAATTTTCTACACCACCCCCACGCCTGTCTACTCTTGTTTTGAAGCAAAAAGAGGTAAAGCCCAAGTATCACTTAACTATGTTCCTGAACTCGTGGCATTTCTCCCCGGGCACATCCTCTTGTTCCATAATTAAGCAAGCACCAATGAACTCCCCCAAAAGGTGATGGTACAGGAATTAATAGAGAGATATTATTGGAGCTATGAGATATATTGAACTATGAGAGATTATTGGAGTAATGAAATACTTATGGAGTAATGAGAGATTAATGGAGCTATGAAATACTTTTGGAGTAATGAGATTAATGGAGTATGAGATTAATGGAGTAATGAGATTATTGGAGGTATGAAATACTTTTGAAATCCGCGAAAAGGGCCTTTTTTCTCACTTTTCGGCCATGGGTTTATCATTTCATACACCAAGTCCGTACCGTAGAAAACAAAGGAGTGTACACAGCCGTACCATGAAGAACAGGCTTCAAGTGGACTCAACACTGGAAAACAGGACCAGAGCCATCCTGTATAATGTGCTACAAAATACCCTAGCATTTTTTTAAAAAAAAAATTTAATAAAACTTCAAAAAGACTTTTCAACACTTTACAAAACCTTCAACAAGACTTTCCAGGAATTTTTTGAAAACTTGAAAAAAATTTAAAAGGGACTCGCCTGGACTCGCCTCGACGTGCACTTGGGATCTTCCCAGTAGTCCTCTCACTCAACTCGCCTACACCAAAATACAGCGCGAAGTCCATTCTTCCCGCGCACAAATTTTTTCGCCAGTCTCCGGTCCTCTTCCCACACCATGTCCCAAACCACGCAATTCTTTTGTATGTAACCATGATGAATGTTGACACGTGGCGTTGAGTAGGGGCAATGAGCGTGGCGGGCCAAGGCCGTTTCGACTACCCAATCGGGACGTGGCCAAAGCTCTCCATACTCTTCCAGACTCAAAGCCAACCCCAGTGGATCTCAAAAAGCGGCGAGGATCTCAAAGCGGCGAGGATCTAGAAACAGAGATTTCGGCGATCCCCGAAACTGGGTCTTCCCCTTTTCGAGATCTGCCCCCCAAAAAACATCATACTAACTCCAGGCCGGCAACCCAAGTCCATAGACCTTTTCCAGGACTATACGGAAATCAGCACGTTCCCCAAGCCCACGCTTGAAGTGCGGTGCGCCCTCTATAGTGCCAATGGCTCATACTTTGCCTACACACAACCAACACATGTCACGATAGTAAACACCAAGGAGAACAGCACCAACGACGAGCTCGTGGCGCAGATCGACATCAAGGAAACCTTCGATCTCCATTTCTCCCCCGACGGCAAGTACTTGACGCTTTGGACTAAACCAACATTGCTCAACAAGGAGAGCGGCGTGTGGTCGGAAAACGTGCTCTTGTTTGATGTGGAGCGCAAGGAGGTGGTCGCCAAGTGGTCCAGCAAGCACCAGGCGGGCTGGAAGCCTCAGTTCACCCAGGATGGAAACTACATGGCCAAGAACCTCAATAACAAGGAGATCCACTTCTATGAGTTGACCGACAACTTGGATATCAAGAAGCCTTCGCACAAGTTCAAGACCCAGGATGGCGCCACGTTCCAGAGCTTCAAAATCAGCCCGGGCTTGAACCCTGCCGTGGCCGTGTTCATTCCGGAAAAGGGTGGGAAGCCTGCTCAGGTGCTCATCTATAGTATCCCCAACTTTGCTCAGCCCATTTGCTTGAAGTCGTTTTTCAAGGCGGAGAAGTGCTCTTTGGTGTGGAACGCGTTGGGCACGGCTTTGCTAGCCTTGGCCTCCACCGACCACGACTCCAGCAACAAATCCTACTACGGAGAGACAAACTTATATTTGCTTGGCATCGCCGGCTCCTACGAGAGAATTGACTTGAAGAGAGAGGGTCCTATCCATGACATCACCTGGTCGCCTTCGGCCCGCGAGTTTGCTGTTTCTTATGGCTACATGCCTTCGGAAACCACGTTTTTCGATGCTAGAGGTAACTCGATCCACTCTTTGCCCACTGCTCCCAGAAACACCATTCTCTACTCTCCTCATGGCAGGTTTGTGCTTGTGGCCGGATTCGGTAATTTGCAGGGCACGGTGGACGTGTACGACCGTCAGAACAAGTTCCTCAAGGTGTGCAGTTTTGAGGCCTCCAACACCTCGGTTTGTGAGTGGTCTCCATGTGGCCGGTTCATTTTAACGGCCACTACATCTCCACGGTTGCGTGTGGATAACGGCTTGAAGGTGTGGCATGCCAGTGGAAAGTTGATTTACTTGAAGGAGTACCCCGAGTTGCTTACCATCTCGTGGAAGCCGCAGAGCATAGACAAGTTTCCAGCATTGAGACAGTTGGAGGCCAGCCCCGAGCCTCTTGCTTCTGCGCAGGAGTTCCTTGCCAAGAAAGCAAGCCAATCTGGAGGTGATGTGGTCAAGAAGGCTGGTGCTTACAGGCCGCCCCATGCCAGGTCCAGTGGTGCCTCGACTGCATCTACTTCGTTGTACCAAAAGGAAATGCAGTCGTCGATGGCTCTGACTCCGGTGTCGTATGCCCCAGGCTCCAGAAGAGTGATTCCAGGTTTGGCAGTTCAGCCCGAGAAGAACCGCAAGAAGAAGGGAGGCAAGAAGCCGGAGGTTACGGAGGATGCTGGCGAGGCCAAGGCCGAAGAGTCTTCGGACACCAGTGCTGCCAACACCATTGTGTTGTCGGACGACAAGAAGATCCGGTCGTTGTTGAAGAAGCTTCGGGCCATAGAATCCTTGAAGATGAAGCAGGCGGGTGGCGAGACTCTAGAGGCCACGCAGGTCAGCAAGATCAATAAGGAGGACGAAATCATGTCCGAGCTTGCTTCCTTGGGTTGGACCGAGGAGTCTTAGGTGTGTATCTTAAAAACGATCACCTGTAGAATCACTACAGCACCAGCACAAACCGTAGGAAGTATTATTTTAAAGTACACCACTGGATACAGTTAACCTGTTACTAGCAGTAGACGGGTACTTGCACTAGAGTGTTACTTGCACTAGAGTGGTACTTCCATTGTCACTGCACTTTTACTGCACTGCCTCATGCATCACTCGTATCTACTGCATCACGTGAGCGATTTCTTTTCTCTGTCGGAAACCCCGAACCAGTGTGCGGTATTAGTAATTCCGAAGCCGATGCGCCTGCATTGTTTGACGTAGCAATGTAAGACCCCAGCCCGCGCCCAATGAAACCGGCCGAGAAAGTGGTTCGAGACAAGGGAAGAGTGGACTGGAAATTTGGGTCTAGAAGGTCACGTGCAGCGTTCTATTGGTTACAAGTCACGTGCCCCTTCTCGGCCCCCAGTCCCCCGTCTTTCTTTCCTCCCGCCCTCTGTCACAGAGATGATCCACGCTGTCGGCCCGGGCAGGCACCCGAGGCTTTGTCCTGTACAAGGGTGCGCCCGCAGCACCACTCGCAGCGTGTGTGCACACCGGGGTTTTTTTTTAACTCCTGGCGCCCCATCGCGCCTCGCGCTACAGAGGCCCGGTCGTGCGCGCCTCGTGTTTCTGATCCACTCGATCTGAAGTCGCGCCGCTGATCTATCTGCTTCTTCTTTTCTTCATCAGTCGCTGTTCGTTATCGCAAGGTATGTAATAAAGTTTTAGAGGATAAGAAGATAAGAATGTGATGGATCCCAAGAGTGGGGATCCCAAGAAACGATTTATTAGTGGCGAGATCATCTTGTTTTTTGCAGGCTTTGTTTCCACTTGGCCCGCTTTTCCCGATCCACATCAGTTTGCCAATCCATCTCCAGATCAACCAGTCAACATCCATGGCCCGCCCGTTTGGGAAGATGCCTTTAAGATGCCTTTGGGATGCCTTTGGGGTCCGTGTGTTGCAAAGAGAAGCAAAACATTTTTCCTGTGTTTTATTTTTGTTTCAGATGTGTAACTTGCACACCCAGAGGCATCTGGTGTTGACCAGTCATTGCTCAGCCTAGAGTTTCATTCGCACCGCCCGAGAGTCAATGCCCGGCAAATTCTCAATCAATTTCCCTGTTTGGGACAAGAGGCCTGAATGAAGCGGCGCACGTGACCCCGTTTCTTTTTCGCGCGCTGTATGCACCATCCAAGGCGCAGCATACTCTAAAGAGAACACGGTGGGGCTGGAGGTTATCTGGAGAATAATGGCGGCTTTGAATGGAGACGGATTGGGCGAATTTGGTAACACAAACAAACACTGCTAGCCGGAAACCCGTGCAGACTTTGAACCAAAGGACCAAAGGCACTTGCCTGAAATGGCTGTTTTCTTTTTGTTCTGCTGCACGGAAAAAGTACTGGCATGTTTTCTGCATTTTTGGCCGCACTTGTCTGGTCAAAATACTCCATTGCATCGGCACTTGGTACGCCCTGGCGCGAGCACCAGACGCAGAAATCGCAGCGAGGTTTTTTGGTCAATCAACTGCCTATTCCCGAAAAGCCGTCCTGCGTCTAACCAAAAGGCTTTTCCGCATAACATACCCGAATATCCGCTCCGCGTTCTTGTCGTCGCATTGTCAACTTATATCCCACCCTCCTTGCTCTCCTTTACTAACGAGTGTGTAGATGTCTTACGATAACAATCACAACTACTATGATCCGAACCAACAGCATGCTGCTGAAGGGGAGGGTTATTACCAGCAGGGTCCTTACAATGACGTGGGCCATGCGGGTCAATATCAACAACATGAGTATTATGATCAGGACCAGCCTTATGATCAACAAGCCTACGACATGGATGCTTACCAGAACTACGCCCAACAGGGTGCTGGTTACAATGCAGACCCAGAGGCTTTTTCGGACTTTAGCTACGGAGGCCAGAACCCGGGCACTCCTGGCTACGACCAATATGGAACTCAGTACACCCCTTCTCAAATGAGTTATGGTGGTGCCAGGTCCTCGGGGGCTTCCACTCCCATTTACGGAGCAAACCCCAACTACGATCCAACCCAGTTCCAGTTATCCTCCAACTTGCCTTACCCAGCATGGTCGGCCGACCCTCAAGCACCCATCAAAATCGAGCATATTGAGGATGTTTTTATTGACTTGACAAACAAATTTGGGTTTCAAAGAGACTCCATGAGAAATATGTTTGATTATTTCATGACCTTGTTGGACTCCAGGTCCTCCCGTATGTCTCCTGCTCAGGCTTTGTTGTCTTTGCATGCAGACTACATTGGAGGTGACAATGCCAACTACAAGAAGTGGTACTTTGCTTCTCAGCAGGATTTGGATGAATCCATTGGTTTCGCCAACATGAACTTGGGCAAGATTGGAAAGAAGGCCAGAAAGGCTTCCAAGAAGTCCAAGAAGGCCAGAAAGGCCGTGGAGGAACATGGCCAAGACTTGAGCGCCTTGGCTTCTGAACTAGAAGGTGACTACTCTTTGGATGCCGCCGAAATCAAGTGGAAGGCCAAGATGAATGTGTTGACTCCGGAAGAAAGGGTCAGAGACATTGCTCTTTACTTGCTTGTGTGGGGAGAAGCCAACCAGGTCCGTTTCACCTCCGAGTGTCTTTGTTACATTTACAAGACCGCTCAGGACTACTTGATGTCGCCCCAGTGTCAACAAAGACAAGAGCCTGTTCCTGAGGGAGACTACTTGAACAGAGTCATCACTCCAATCTACAGATTTATCAGATCTCAGGTGTACGAAATCTACGAGGGTAGATTCGTCAAGCGTGAGAAGGATCACAACGATGTCATCGGGTATGATGATGTGAATCAATTGTTCTGGTACCCTGAAGGTATCTCTAGAATCATCTTTGAGGATGGAACCAGATTGGTTGACATTCCTGCTGAAGAAAGATACCTTAAATTGGGTGAGGTGGCCTGGAAGAACGTGTTCTTCAAGACCTACAAGGAAATCAGAACCTGGTTGCATTTCATCACCAACTTCAACAGAATTTGGGTCATTCACATTTGTATCTACTGGATGTACACGGCCTACAACTCCCCAACGTTGTACACCAAGAACTACGTCCAAACACTCAATAACAGACCTACTGCATCTTCGCAATGGGCTGCTCCAGCTATTGGAGGTCTGATTGCTTGTGGTATCCAAATTTTGGCCACTTGTTTTGAATGGATGTTCGTGCCAAGAGAATGGGCTGGTGCTCAACATCTTACCCGTCGTTTAATGTTTTTGATTGGAATTTTCCTTATCAATCTTGCTCCTGTGGTGTTTTCTTTCTACTGGGCTGGTATTTCTTCGATTTCCAAGACTGCTCACATCTTGTCGATTGTGGGATTCTTCATCGCCATCGCCACTTTGTTGTTCTTTGCAGTCATGCCTTTAGGTGGCTTGTTCACTCCTTATTTGGACAAGAAGTCGAGAACCTTTTTGGCCCAGCAAAACTTTACTGCCAACTTCTACAAGTTGAAGGGTTTGGACATGTGGATGTCCTACCTTTTGTGGACTGTTGTTTTCGGTGCTAAGTTGTCTGAATCTTATTTCTTCTTGACTTTGTCGTTGAGAGATCCTATCAGAAACTTGTCCACCATGACCATGAGATGTAACGGTGATTACTGGTTTGGTGACAAGTTGTGCAGACAACAAGCCAAGATTGTGTTGGCCTTGATGATCCTTGTTGACTTGCTTTTGTTCTTCTTGGATACTTACATGTGGTACATTGTTTGTAACTGTGTGTTCTCCGTCGGCCGTTCTTTCTACTTGGGTATTTCGATTTTGACTCCTTGGAGAAACATTTTCACCAGATTGCCCAAGAGAATCTACCTGAAGATCTTGGCCACTACCGAGATGGAAATCAAGTACAAGCCCAAGGTTTTGATTTCGCAGGTTTGGAATGCTATCATCATTTCGATGTACAGAGAGCATTTGTTGGCCATTGACCACGTTCAGAAGTTGTTGTACCATCAAGTTGCATCCGAGGTGGAGGGTAAGAGAACTCTCAGAGCTCCAACCTTCTTTGTGTCTCAGGATGACAACAACTTTGAGACTGAGTTCTTCCCTAGAAACTCTGAGGCTGAGAGACGTATCTCGTTTTTCGCTCAGTCCTTGGCCACGCCTATTTTGGAACCCTTGCCCGTTGACAACATGCCCACCTTCACTGTGTTTACTCCTCACTACTCCGAAAAGATTCTTTTGTCTTTGAGAGAAATTATCAGAGAGGATGACCAGTTCTCCAGAGTTACCTTGTTGGAGTACTTGAAACAATTGCATCCTGTTGAGTGGGACTGTTTCGTGAAGGACACCAAGATTTTGGCTGAAGAAACCGCCGCTTTCGAGAATGGCGAAGAAGAAGAAAAGGAGAACGAAGACGGCTTGAAGTCCAAGATCAATGACTTGCCTTTCTATTGTATTGGTTTCAAGTCCGCTGCTCCCGAGTACACTTTGAGAACCAGAATTTGGGCTTCGTTGAGATCGCAAACCTTGTACCGTACTGTGTCTGGATTCATGAACTATGCAAGAGCTATCAAGTTGTTGTACCGTGTTGAAAATCCTGAGTTGGTTCAATACTTTGGTGGTGACCCAGAAGGATTGGAAATGGCCTTGGAAAAAATGGCCAGAAGAAAGTTCAAGTTCGTTGTTTCCATGCAGAGATTAGCCAAATTCAAGGAAGATGAAATGGAGAATGCCGAATTTTTGTTGAGAGCCTACCCCGATTTGCAAATCGCTTTCTTGGACGAAGAGCCACCATTAACTGAAGACGAAGAACCTCGTGTTTATTCCGCTTTGATTGATGGTCACTGTGAAGTCTTAGAAAATGGAAGACGTCGTCCAAAGTTTAGAGTGCAATTGTCGGGTAATCCAATTTTGGGTGACGGTAAGTCTGATAACCAGAATCACTCGATTATTTTCCACAGAGGTGAATACATCCAGTTGATTGATGCCAATCAAGATAACTATCTCGAGGAATGTTTGAAGATCAGATCCGTTTTGGCTGAATTCGAGGAACTTAATGTTGAACACGTGAACCCATACGCCCCTAACTTGTCCAAGTCCGAGGATGTGCAAGCTTCGCCTGTCGCCATTTTGGGTGCCAGAGAATACATTTTCTCTGAGAACTCGGGTGTGTTGGGAGACGTTGCTGCTGGTAAGGAACAGACCTTTGGTACTTTGTTCGCAAGAACCTTGGCCCAGATTGGAGGTAAGTTGCATTATGGACATCCTGATTTCTTGAACGCCACTTTTATGTTGACCAGAGGTGGTGTTTCCAAAGCACAAAAGGGTTTGCATTTGAACGAGGATATTTATGCCGGTATGACTGCCATGTTGAGAGGAGGAAGAATCAAGCACTGTGAATACTACCAGTGTGGTAAGGGAAGAGATATGGGTTTCGGCTCCATCTGTAACTTTACCACCAAGATTGGTGCTGGTATGGGAGAGCAAATGTTGTCCAGAGAGTACTACTACTTGTCGACGCAATTGCCCTTGGACCGTTTCTTGTCTTTCTACTATGGACACCCAGGTTTCCACATTAACAATTTGTTCATTCAATTGTCTTTGCAAACCTTTATGTTGGTGTTGGCTAACTTGAACTCCTTGGCCCACGAGTCTGTCTTGTGTGACTACAACAAGAATGTTCCTATTACTGACAGATTGAGACCTTACGGATGTTACAACTTGTCACCTGCTGTCGATTGGATCAGACGTTACACGTTGTCTATCTTTATTGTTTTCTTCATTTCCTTTATCCCATTGGCTGTTCAAGAATTGATTGAGAGAGGTCTCTGGAAAGCCACCCAGAGATTCTGCAGACATTTTGTTTCGTTGTCTCCATTCTTTGAGGTGTTTGTGGCCCAAATTTACTCCACCTCCTTGATTACCGATTTGACTGTGGGAGGTGCCAGATATATTTCTACCGGAAGAGGTTTCGCCACGTCGCGGATTCCTTTCTCCATTTTGTTCTCCAGATTTGCAGACTCGTCCATTTACATGGGAGCAAGATCCATGTTGATTATTCTCTTTGGTTCCGTTGCCCATTGGCAAGCTCCTTTGTTGTGGTTCTGGGCTTCTTTGTCGGCCTTGATGTTCTCGCCTTTCCTTTTCAACCCCCATCAATTTGCATGGGAGGACTTCTTCATTGACTACCGTGACTTTATTAGATGGCTTTCTCGTGGTAACACCAAGTGGCACAGAAACTCGTGGATTGGATACGTCAAGCTTTCCAGATCGAGAGTCACTGGTTTCAAGAGAAAGATTACTGGCGATGTCTCCGAGAAGAGTGCAGGAGATGCCACCAGAGCTCACAGAACGAATATTTTGTTTGCTGACTTTTTCCCTTGTGTCTTTTACACTGCTGCTTTGTTTGTTGCCTACACTTTTATCAATGCTCAAACCGGTGTTACCAGGTGGAACGTTGACGGAAGACTGTCCAATACTCCTATCACGGTCAACTCCACCGTCAGAGTGGTTGTTTGCGCTTTGGCTCCAGTGGTGATTGACATGGGATGTTTGGGAGTGTGTCTTGGATTGGCATGTTGCGCAGGTCCATTGATGGGTATGTGCTGCAAAAAGACCGGTGCAGTCATTGCAGGTGTTGCCCACGGAGTGGCCGTGGTGGTGCACTTGATCTTCTTTATTGTCATGTGGGTGTTGGAAGGCTTCAACTTTGCTAGAATGTTGTTGGGAGTGGTGACGATGATCTACATCCAGAGATTGTTATTCAAGTTGATGACGTTGCTCTTCTTGACCAGAGAGTTCAAGAACGACAAGTCCAACACCGCCTTCTGGACTGGTAAGTGGTACGGCACTGGTATGGGTTGGATGGCATTCACCCAGCCAGCCAGAGAGTTCTGTGCCAAGACCATTGAGATGTCTGAGTTTGCTGGAGACTTTATTTTGGCCCACGTGATTCTCTTCATCCAGTTGCCAGTGATCATTGTGCCCTTGATTGACAGATGGCACTCTACCATGTTGTTCTGGTTGAAGCCCTCGAGACTCATCAGACCTCCTATCTTCTCGTTGAAGCAGGCCAAGTTGAGAAAGAGAATGGTGAGAAAGTACTGTACCTTGTACTTTTTGGTGTTGGTGCTCTTTGTTGTGATTATTGCTGCCCCAGCTGTTGCTGCCAGCCACGTGCCCAAAGATCTTGGCTGGCGTTTGAACGGTGCTTTCCAAGGTATCTTCCAGCCTAGAGGAACCAGCCACAACGATACCGGAAGAGTGTCCTCGTGGTGGCTGAGTGACGGTATCCAGATTACTTTCTGGTCTTTCACCCCATCATCGCTTGCGACGCCTTACAAGTCCAAGGCCTTTTAATCGCTTAGAAGGTTGATTTGTATAGAGCAATTATAGTTATCAATTATTTGTTTGAATTGTTGTAGCTTGTGTTTTAATGTAGAGAGAATGAAGTACCTATAAAACCTTATTTGGGTCAAAGGAGAGCTCAAGAACATTTCAAAAACTGGGAACAAGACAAATATTGGAACCCACTTTATTTGTGAAGAAATATCTACAGATTCCACAGGAATATCTAGAGAAATATCTAGAGAATCTACAGAAATATCTAAAGAATCTACAGAAATATTTAAGGAATCTAGAGAAATATCTAGAGAATCTTAAGAATCTACAGGAATATTCAAGGAATCCATAGAAATATCTAGAGAATTAAAATATTCACTCCACAGAAATATCCACAGACTCAAAGACTATCTAAAGAATTCACAGTAATATCTACAGTGATAAATACAGAATCTGAAGCAAGATCCTCAGTAATATCTCAAGAATCCACTAATTATTTAGAGAATCTACAAAAACGTCTGGAGAAATAGCTAAAGAATCCACAGAAATATCTTAAGAATCTACCGAATTATCCAAGAAATTTATATTCCAAAAACTGGGAACAAAACAAATATTGGAGCTTTGGCGTCAGTGATTTCCATTCCGGGAGATTTTCATTCTCTATTTCTATTCTATTTCTTCATCTTCCCTAATTCTTTTTCTATTCTATTTCTATCTCTATTTTTTTCCTCTTCTTTTCTTTCTCTGTTTCTATCTCTATCTTTATTTCTATCTCTATTTCTATTTCTATTTCAATCTCTATTACTTTTTCTATCTCTATTACTTTTTTCCATTTCTATTCCTATCTCTAATTCTTTTTCTATTCTATTTCTTTTCTATTTCTTTTCTTTTCTACTCTTTTCCTTTCTATTCTTTTCTTCTCTATTCCTATTTCTTTATATATACACATTCACTTATAACTCGTATATTCATATCCTTATACAAAACCAGAACACTTTTTACCTTTTTTCTTTTTTAAATCAATCTTGGACTCCTGGACTCTTGGAATGGCTCTACTTGAGCACATTTTTGTAGATTGCAATCTGGAACTTCCGGAGCGAAATGCTGATGCTCTGGTCTTGCACCGTGAGCTCTTCTGGCTTCTCCTGCATGGCACTCATGGCATAAACCTTTTCCACGGGCAAATTGCCGAATTCAAGATTTCCATTTCAGAACCCATTTGAAATCAACTCACCGTTTGAAAAATGGAGCACGACCCGATTCTGAAATTAAAAATCTCTTAGTATGGGCTCCTCGATCACCAGGTCAGAATCCGTCGTTCTTTCCATCAGTCTCTGGGTCTCGTGAAGGCAGCAGAAGCCCCGCCCCTAGTCCTTTCTTTCAATTTCTATTCTAATTTTATTCTTTTTCCGTTTCATAAATCAAAACCGGCAAGCGGACGAGATTGAGTCTAAGTCCATTTCCAATAAAATCCATTTCCAATGAAGTCCATTCCCAGTGAATATCATTTACAATGATATCTTCGTGACTTGACGTCCCATAAAAAATCATGGACTTTCAGATCGACCTTCAGTCTCACTTTAACCCGAGACGGCCCGTACACCCTAAGATTCTAAGGATCAGGTTCACTCCGACTGACCCCGAACTGGTTCCGGTGGTTTAGCTTCTCCTTCATTGAATTGGATCACTCCATCACCCCAAAATTAAATATTCAAAGGCTATAAAAAGAGAATAAAAAAGGTATTAAAGAAATTTATGTAAGTATACAATTTATGTAATTTATGTAGTTTAAGCCAATTAGCATATTATGGGACAACTTGCAATTCATAATATTATATAACCGAGGATTATTGGGGTTCACATGTAGACATTTATGGGTGCCCTCCCCTCCCTCCAATTTAACTAAGTTTCTCTAACAACTTTTTCTAAACCTCTTGACCTCTTAAAGGCACGTCTACGTTATTTCGAGCATAAGGTCAGTTCGGTACTCAAGGAATCTCTTGGAGGAGAGATTTGCTTTACGCATATTATGTATACGCGAAGGTGCGACCAAAGGCTGCGGAAGTGCGACCAAAAGCTGCGAAAGCTGCGAAACCTTTTAAAAATTGAAACGAGTAAAAGTGACAAGTGTGTAAAGGGAAAAAGGGTAAAAGGGTAAAAAAGGGTAAAGAAAGGGTGAAAAAGGAGAGAGTGAAAAAAAAAGGGGAAATAGGGTGAAAAAGAGTGGAATTTGACTCGATGTTCTGAATCTTGTGACCCATTTGTCCAAATCACTACTTTTAAATCGGTATGTCTTTTGTAACCAAGATCTCAGTATTGATGCTTTTAATGGACTAGAATGGACTAGAAATGGACTAAAATGGACTAAAACGGTGTAGAAATGGTGTAGAAATGGACTTAAAAAGGGCTGAAACTGGACCTTCACTAGACTTCTATTGGACTAGAAACGGACTTTTATTCAATTTCTATTTCTCTCAATTTCTTTTCTTTTCTATTTCTGTCTCTTTTCTTTTTTTTCTATTCTATTTCTTTCAATTTCTTTTCTATTTTAATGTATGCCTGTATCGAATAAATAGCGATTGTTAGTTGGTGGCATCATGATAATCTTCATTCCTAGGATCTATACGTTCGACGACACATTTGATAAGTTGAGAATTAATTTTAACTAAAATTGCTTTTTATGTAATTTTATTTTCTTTGATGGTCTCAGTACTAGAACCAGGCTTGGGCTCGTTCAAGCAGATTATCATTGTATTGGAGAAGAACGCAATTCTCAGGATTTAACGTGTATCTCCGGTTTAGTATTTGGTTCTTATACGTACATGGTATTCCTGCATATATGGGGAGTAGTAATAGTATATTCTGTAGGTTCAAGACGTAAGGCACCAGAAATGGTTTTAGACCCCAGATGTAAAGTTGGTAATGAATAAATGCAGAGTCAATGGTGCGACTTTGAGTTTAAGACATGGCTTATTAAAGTGCAGGTAACTATATACTTTATGGGTCGGACACGACCGTGTCAATGAATACATACAGTACTATTTCTTTTAGTAGAGTATCGTGTATCGTGAATGACCGGTGACTACGGACATCTACAGCCCGTGTACATTGGTTTTGGTACATGTCCTCGAGTCACTGGTGCTTTTCATTGGCTACTCATGTAGCTTCTCTTGTACTTTTTTGGTCACTTGTAGATGCATTGATATACGCTATTCCTTGCTGTACTTCTCCAAGATTTGAGTGCACTCTTTCTTGTCGACGCAATTGGACCACTGTGCCACCAAGTCGCCGTTGAAGTAGTGCGTGTGGTCGGTATTGGGGTCCAAGTTGGACGCCCCACTGTCGGCCGAGTTGATGGTTCTGCCCTTGACAATGCCCATTTTGCTCAAGATGAATGGGTGCCATTGCAAGATGTGCGTGATGGCCAGGTCGGGTCCGAAGGGGAAACTGTTGTAGTTCAAGAAGAGCGGGTCTGTCCAAACGTCCAACACCGCCCGGCCGATTTCGTTGTTCTTGACCAAAAACGAGTTTGTCTCGAGCTTGGAATCCGACTGCGTGAATATGAGGTTCACGTTCTCCGGCTTCAAGTTGCGGTACGTCCGGATGGCTCCAGATGGTGGCACCACGGGCTGCTCTTGCAACAAGGCCCCACCCAACGCCTCGGTCTTTAAGAGGTACGACATGATGTCCACCTTGTTGTTCATTATAAGAGCATCTTCATCGATGTACCAGAACCATTCAGCCTTAGGGAAAGCAAACATGGCTGCACGCATGGCATAGATGCGGGCCCACTTCTTCCGTTCAGATTCAGAGAAGTACTCCAACGACTTCATCATGTGGCAAAACTCTTGGTAATACCGCACATACACGCCAAAGTTGTTGGCATAGCCGTAATTGACTCTGTTCTGCACGATCTTGGCCAACGAGTCCACGCTATACTTTTCGTAGTCCACGGCCGTGACCACCACCACCTTGGGGTAGTCCTTGTTGGACTTGGGGCGGAAAACAAGCTTCTCGTGGTTCTTGAACTGGTTCCGAGCACGGGCTTCGGGCGAGGCAGCGTTTTCAGCTTCTTCCTTAAGCTTCTGTTTATGCGGTTTTAGGTCGTCCAACGAATTCAACGACTTGATTGTTTTCTGAGCCGCATCCACGGTAAAGAGCCCGTCGATGCCGATCTGCTTAAGCAGATCCACATTCTCAATGGCAGGGTAGATGAAGCGAGACGTGACTTCGTCCACGTGGAAACTGCTGAATGGATGGCCAGGGGGGTATTTCGGAGACGGGCCAAACACCGAGCGGACCATTTTAAGCGGGCTGCTGATCCACACAACAAGGAAAACCAAAAGCACCACCGCCATGAGCTTATTTTCTCTCAAGGTCCGGAAGTTCCGCGGCGCCGACGCCGAAAACGGCACCGACGCCAAACTCCCGCCGGACGTATGTTTGGGACGGAATCTCATGCCTGCGAGCATGGAAGAAAGAGAAGAGGTGCGGTGAAACAACTAAACCTGATGCGCGGCCGGGCCTTCTTTTTTCGCACCTCCACCGTTATCATAAGGCGAGTGAGTGAGTGAGTGAGCCTTAAAAATAGGCACGGAAACAACAACCACCCAGTCATTTTTTAAAAAAAAAAAAAGGCCATTTTTTAAATTGTAATATTTAATGAATATTTTGGATTATTATTTGGATTATTATTTGGACTGTTTATTTTTAATTGTATTATTTGGATTATTTGGATTATTCTTGGACTGAATGGCTGTTTTTACTATACAATTTTAGGGTTGGGGCCTTGGGTTTTTAGTACTGGTTGGATTATCCACCAAAAAAAAACGGTGAATTTCTCCAAATGCCTCTTGAGAATTGAGATTGGAACCTGGCCCTCACTTGCACTTTGAGTGCGGCTCACTAAATTACCTAAATAATAATTATGTACTGGTTTAGAATTATTTCTCTGATTTAGAAATATTTCTCTGGTTTTACTAAATACTTAGTTGGGTCTTTACATCCATCTTAAAATGGCATATCTGGATTTTCCAAAGATCATGTCTAAATGAGTTCTGGTGGTACACACTGAATCGTGGGGAGACGGTTGCGAGCCCGGCTTGCGTCACAATTTCCACCAAATTTCATTATTTTCATTAAATCCATAATTTTCATTAAATTTCGTAAATCCATTAATTCTATTAATTCATTAATTTGGGGGTCTTGTGGATAGATCAGAGTGGTGGGATGTACTGTGGTGATATAAGAAACCAGTGTAGACTATAGGGTCTAGTATACAGTGATGTAGAGTAGATTGTGACAGGCTGGCTAGACACTCGGACAAATTCACACACAACTGGACAGAATTAACTGGACAGTTGGACAACTGACAGACTGAATTGTTGACAGATTAGACAGATTAACAGATTAGACAAATTAACAGATTAGACCGACGAATGCTCGATGTGATTTTGATGTGTTTTAGATATGTTTTAGATAAGTTTTAGCTCCACCACACTAGAAAAAGAGAGAGAGACAGAGACATTTTTTGGACGGTCGATTCTATCCCTAGATTTCTGCTGGTTATTCCTGCCTGTCTAATTATTTCTGTCCAAACTTCTGTCCAAACTTCTGTCCAGTTTTCTGTCCAGTCTTCTGTCCAGTCTTCTGTCTAGTGTTTCTGTCCAGTTTTCTATGCGATGACTGGCCGATCTAGCTAGCCCTATTTACAAGAATAAAGTAGTGTTTATTATAAGAAAAAGATGGAGGTTTTAGAGTTTAGAGTTTTAGAGGGTATAATAAGATAAGGAAGCCAATATGGTGGAAATAAAAGATCACCAAGTCAAACCACACATAACTGCCTTATTAGAACAAGTAGTAGCATTAGTGGTTAAATTATTAAACAAGGAGACTAGACATTTTTTGGTATCACGTGATGTTAGTTGAGACAGAAGACTAGATAGTAATAGATTACTGGAGGTCATGTGACTGGTAAGATTACGGTCGTAGTATTTGTATGGGAAGATTTCAGGCCTGGACTGGACTATCCTTATATTCTACGTCCATCTCTATGAACCCTGGCTATTCTGATCATGACTGTCTGACTGTCTGACTGTCTGACTGTCTGCTCGTCACACAGGAATATCCATAATATAGTATTAACCTAATTTTATCATCAAGAATTCTCTGGTTACCAGGAATCACTTGTACCCTGGAGTGCTGGTGAAAGTTATGGTGCTATGATGGTTGTCCCCGGATGTCTATTCTAGGCCTGCGAGCCCCGGTCCTCGATGACCTGCAAAGCAACCTGTCTTCTCCGTTCAGCAACGGTATTGGAAAGCAGGCGGTTGGCCTGCTTCAATTGGAGAGACAATTTCTGGGAGCGGGCATTACTCTGCTCAATGGCCTCATCATTAAATGGAGTCACGAGGCCCACAAACACACTTAGCTCGTACATGGCGGAGAACACCGGGCCCAAGTAGGGCTTGGTGACGTTGGGGAAGAACTCCACCAATTGGAAGGCATCCGAGGCATCGCCACTGATCATGGCCGAGTTGCTGCTGTTTTCGCCGCTGGCCGTGGTGATGGGAAGCAACGGGTCCAGGAACACGGACTGGTAGAAGCGCAAGTAGTTGTATGCAATGAAGAACGAGAGGAACGACGGCAAGGCCGGGTAGAGGGATTGCATGACAAGCGACCAGAGCAACACCAAGGTCAACACGATGAACGGCAAGTGTTTTGCCCGGAAGTTGATGAGGCCCTGGAAGAGCACCACGTTGTGTTCCGGTATAAGCTGCTTCAAGACAATCAAGAAGCCGACGTAATAGGAAATGCCGCCGCCTAGCGGCTGGTCCATGCCCAGCACGTCGCCTCGGAAGATGTTGCTGACGATTGTGATGACCACCGTCAAGAAGTTGGTGATGGAGCCCACCAAAACGAGGAACTTGACCAGCTCCTTATAGCCCCAGAACTTCTCCACGTAGCCCGTGGCAACAAACAACACGGCAAACGATAGCAAAAACGACACGATCGACACCTCCGCAAAGATGGCCGTGATAAACACCCACGGGTAGAAAATGGCATATCGGGGCACCAACTGCACGTATGGAATGAAGAGTTTCAGGATGGGCGTTTCGTCATCGGGCGGCCGGCCCGCGAGCTTAATCACGAGAATGGCACTGCTGACCGTCAAAAGCGCCAGTAGAGCTGTGCGGGTGGATTTGGGCGTGGATCTCCACAGAAGCCGGGCCATGTTGAAGAGGCGTGTGACTGGGTGGGGTCTGGCTCGGGTGCCTTGGTTTTTCGCGTCTCGCCGCGACTGCGTGTGGTAGCACTATGGGGAAGTTATGAAGAAATTATGGTTATGATATGGAAATATGGTTATGGTTATGGAAAATATGGAGAAGGGAGAATATGATTATGGAGAGATCATGAAAAATGTGGAGATTGACTATGACGAAATTGTGGAGATTGTGGATTATGGACAAATCATGGGATGTAGTGAAGTGTCCTGCATAGAAGACGGTATTGATTGGATGGTGCTTCATCTACATAGGCTTGGGATTATGCTCTGACATGATTACTATAAAAATCCTGGTTAACCACGGTAGTGTTTTATTTTCGTTAGTAGTGTATTAAATAGTGTGGCGTGGTGCATATAGTGACGGGTCTCTACTACTATTCTGTTGTCTATACTGGCCATTCCTGGAGTATCTATAATGCATGGTTTCAGGTATAATTATGTTTTTTTTGATGGTTCCTGATCCAGTATATCAACACATTATTCTAGTATTTGGTGGTGGTGGTCTTGGTGCTTTCGGTGCTTTCGGTGTTTTCGGTGGTTTTGGTGGTTTTGGTGGTTTCAGGTATAATTATGTTTTTTTGAGGTTGCCTGGTCCATTAAAAATCGTTTAATGTTAGTTTTTCGCTGGCCAGGCCCTCGTAGCACATCTCTCGCATCATCTCCCAGCGGGTTATGATTTCGTTCATTCGTTTGATGCTCCATTCGTTGCCTGTATTGACCGTTGGAATGACTTTTTGGATATTGAAGAAAATCGTGAAAAAAGACAATTCTCGGAACGACAGGTGCTCGCTGTAGGGCACGGAAAACAGCCGGTAGAGCGAACTATCCACTTTGCCGTACCGTTTGGGTGTATTCTGCCGCACAATGTCCAAGTACGAGTACTCGGGATGTTTTCGGAGTATACGGACATGTTGTAGAAGTTCATCCAGGGACTCTTTTTCCATACTGTGGACTTCTTTTTTTAACAAGTTGTCCTGCTCTTCACTCGTCGATTTGTGGTCCTCCTCCATCGGTTTGTAGTCCTCGTCCATCGGTTTGTCCTGCACTTGGCCCTCGACTGGTTTCCCCTGTTCCGGCTTTTTCCCCCCATCCATATCATCTTCAGTCAGCTGGAACGACCACCCCGTGGGCCGGATCCCGATGCATCGCTCGAAATTCTGGTGGTACTGGTTGTGGTTGAAGTACTTGGCAATGTCTTGGATGTTGCCTGCAGTACCCATGGGCACCAAGTGGATCATCACACTATGGTCTCCAGCAACGGTGGGGTCGCTGGTGAGCACCGAGTCAATGTACTCGTCCCGGTAGCTTCGGATGATATGCTCTTTGTCTCCTCTGCTTCCAATGTTGGAAACATAGATGGGGGCATTGCTCATTCGTCGCAGGATGGCCGTGGCGAGCCGTTCCTTTCCAATCAAATACGTCCCCACCAAAACAAGCAATTTCTTCTTGGACTTGCCGAGTGATAGGAGGTCCGTGAGCCTGCTCTGGGTGGACTTGCCGAAACACTGGCGCAGAAAGGGCTCGTCCTTCACTAGCTTTTCTATCAAGTCGGCTATGGACCCGCAAACCTGCTCCTGCTTCGGGAAATTGTGTTTTGGAGACATGTAGGTTGTGTCGAGGTAAACCTTGTTGAGCTGGAGATCTCCGTCGAGCAGAAACCGCTTCAAAAGAGGATGTTTCATGATTTGCTCGCACACCCGGAAGTCTCCGCAGTGCAAGTAGTATGTTTTCTCCGCCAGCATGGAAATGCTCTCAAATAGAAAAATCACTGCTCCAGGGCAATGGTTTGCATCGATGGCAGTAACATACAAACCAGGCAAATTTTCTTGTGACTCACAGGCTTCGATGGAAGGGTCAGTGTAGCTGCGCACTCTGTACCGGAGATTGTTCTGCATCAGGAAGACAAAGCACAGCTCGATGTTGTAGCGGATGTGGAGGAGCCTGGCGGTGATTTCCAGGCAGTAGATGATTTTGGAGCCGAGCGTCCGTTCTCGGCACCACCGCTTGGAGATCCCTCCGTAATGGTCCGAGTGGAAATGCGAAAGAAAGTACTGGTGGATATAGTCACTGGGCTTGAAGCTGAACGCATCCACCGACACACAGTAGTCGTTTTGGGGGGAGACGGCGAACCGCATGACTTTAAGCTCGGGAATCGGGTTTTTCCGGCTGCTGACAAGGAGTTCCGTGGGGGGTGACTCCTCCACTTTGGCCCTGCGAGGTCTCTTGACCGAGGGCTTTGAGTTGATGTACTTGACGTTTTCCTTCTGCACAGCGCCCAAGCCTCTTTTCTGGTCCTTCCTTTTGACGGTTTGGTCCCTTTCAACGGTTTGGTCTCTTTTGACAGTTTGGTCCCTTTGGATGGTTTGGTCTCTTTCGACGGTTTGGTTTCTTTTCTCCTCCCTGTTGGGCTCCTCTGAATCTGACACTAGGATGGTTTCCACCTGCTCGTAGTGCACAGTATGCCTTGAAGCCACACACTCTTCTTTAACAATCTCTTTCTTTGTCTCCCCCGTTTCCTCTTGTAGTAGCTGTAGAGTAAGACACGCCTCCACGTGCTGGATGCGAAGGTGCATGTCTAGAGAAGCCATGGGCTTGCTGCACACCGGACACAGCACGGGGGCCTCGTCATTATTTGGGGTTTTCTGAAGCGGTAGAGGCAGCAGCTCTTTTTTCTGATGCTTTTGCACGCTGGAGAGGTCGAAAAGCAGGTGCTGCTTCTTCCCGGCCATGGTAACAACAAGATGGGTGCAGGTGCGGGATGCAGGCTCATGGCCACACTTGAAGGGCGCACTGAGGTCCAAAATCCGGGGAAAAATGGGGCTTCTCAGCATCATCCGCAAACAAAAGCTCAAGGACTTGGAGATCCGGGTTCTTGTCCTTGGACTAGATAATGCGGGCAAAACCACCATCCTCAACCAAACCATGGGCCGGGACGTGGCCAACGTGGCCCCCACCATGGGGTTCCAGATCCTCAGTTTTCCCTGGTATGGCTACAACATCAACGCGTGGGATGTTGGCGGACAAACCACGCTCCGCAGTTTCTGGGGCAACTACTTCGATAAGCTGGACGTGATCATATGGGTCATTGACGGCACGTGCTTGGAGAGACTCCAGGAACTGTATACAGAGCTCCGAGAGAAGGTGATTCAGCAGGACCACTTGACAGGAACGCATTTCTGTGTGATTATCAATAAGATCGATCTCATTGCACCGCTGCACCGCCCGCAGGTTCTAGAAACCGTTTCGTCCACTTTGAGGTTGCAGGAGGAGATTCCAAGCAACAAGTACATTCTAAGCATGACCTCGGGGCACACGGGGGAAGGTCTCCGCGAGGTGATGGACTGGATAGTATCCAAATGGGCCTATTAATAGAAGGGTGGACCTTGGTTCTTTTTCTATTTCGACGTCTTTGTTTTTGGCCCTTGACTCACTTCTTGGCTGGCTCTTTAATGCCCTGCAACCTGGGATAATTATATGCAAGCCATAATTTCACATGAATCAACTTGCCTTTTTTGGAATGAATGATTTATGGAATGGAAGAGTACCGGAATGAAAAAACTACAGAATTCAGATTTACGGAATTCAGATTGGAAGAACTGACTCTTGGTGTTGAGCCTGTTGATGATCAGCTCCATGATACCAAAGGTATGAAGTTCTAGCATCAGGAAGGCAAGAATAGCTTAAGAGTGCGGGACTCAAAACTAAACAATTGGTAAACTCTTCATGTTTCGCTGGATCTGTAATTCCACTGTTTAATAGCCATACCCTACTCTTACACTGACACCGCACTGACTGTGGATCTGAGGCTTGGCCTATGGACTAGATGAGCCCATTCCCAATCTACTTTTAACTTTTAACTTTAAACTTTTTTTGGGAATTCCCACAGCCCCCCAAACCATGGCTGGCTATTTCCAAACCAAGACATTACGCTTTTCTTCCTTGGCACTATGGTGGGAACTGCGGCACACTAACAATGGGCCATTGGTATTCGACGCGCGCAACCCACGTCTAAAGACGCGCATGTATTGCACATATCATAATGAGAGAGCTTAAAGAAGCGAGAGGGCAACCCAATTTAGTAAAGTTATCTTATACGCGCATTGCTCTATATGCAGCGCCCCCACGTAGACCCTTGGGACTCCTGCGAACCAGTATATGGGCCCCAACACAACACGTCATGGGGATCACGATTGTTGGAAATATATCTAGACTTTTATTTTTGGGTGTCTTCAGTACTGGCATTGTCACTCACCAGGGACTGCATCCAGCTTCTTTGGTCAGGCTATCCGTCCCATGTGGCTGGCTCCATGTACGTGCTCTTGAAAACTATCTCTCCTGGGAATCGCGACGCGATCGTGCATTAATTTCGCGTCTTGTCCGTTCTACTCATCTTTATATATCCATCTCCGCCTTTGCTCGTGCCGCCATATCTCGGATTCGATACTAATTCAGCTCCTAGCTTCTTCGCTTCCCGGATCTTCAACCCAGACTTTTCCCCCCTTCGGAATATATTCCTCCCCCATTCCATACTATTGGCTGCAACTCTTTGTTGATCTCCTTTGCTAATTTCGCCCGTTCAACCCAATGGCTTCCATACAAACGTTGCAAGAGTTCGTTGAGGCGGAGCTTGTACAAAAAGAAAACCTCTTCACGGTCTTGGGCACATTTAAAGGCTCCAAGTCCCCGGACACAAAAACCAACATTGCTGCCATCGTCCGAGGCCTATGCACGAATAACCAGAAGATCCTCCGCTTGGCCCAGCAATGCTTGGAGGAAATCCAGCAGGACTCCGATGTGGAGCCGCTCAAAAACTTTGCCAACGATATGGTGTTATGGTTTGACCTGAACTTCGTGGTGTTCGAGAAATTCATGTCGTGTCTCTCTTCGGAACAGCTTACGGCAGACCCCAAATGTGAAAAGGCTTTGCTCCATTGTGAGTGCTACATCCGCTTGATCGACTCAATCGTGGCCCGCATACGAAACCCGTTTGTTGTTTCCAAATTGGCCGAGGCCAAGGCCAGGGTTGGAAAACTCCTCCTGGACTTCCATGCTGCCCGTAAACAGTCGGATCTCGATAACATCACCTTTGACCACGTGCGGTCCTTGAGTGGGCACAACGTGTCGTGTTTCTTTACCGTGGACCAGATCGTCCATAGAACAGCCAATGCTGTGTTGTATATGGGCAATCGCCGCGTGGAGTTGTTGCTGTTGAATCTAGACCGGTCTCCGGGAGGCCTCCCACAGACATTCAATTCCTTGGCCATCTTGGAGCTTCTGCTGAGTGCACAGCCACGGTCGGTGGTGTATCCTCCTTTCCGGGTCAATGAGCTTTCCATGGCGCATTCGCCGGGCCAGATCACCTTCTCGGTCTTCGATACCGACGTCAACCAGTCGTTTGACATTTCGGGCGACAAGAAACTCTTGAAGAGGTGGTTTCGGAGCCTCACCAAGATCTTCCCCACCAGCGAAGTTCCTCTCACCAGCTCCAGCATCCTGCTCCATGGTCTTGGCATTAATACTCACCAGATCGAAGACGATTCTGGATGTAGCTCTCCCAATGCGCTGTTGGGCAACGACGAGCCACTCACGACGTCCAATTCCGAGAGCTCGCTTCAGATCATGAAGAAGTCGCTTCTGAACGATGGCATCGAGCCGGACGTGAAGCTGCTGCTGCTCAAGGTCATCCAGCCTTCACACGGACGTGAATCCATAACCACGGAGTACGACTATGTGAAGGATATGGAGCCAAAGAGAGAGGAATTGAAGAACGAAAAGAACGAAAAGAACGAAGAAGGTTCAGAAGACTCGAGAAAGAAGGTTGAAAAAGATGTGCTTGAAAAGAAGGTCTCCAACTCTTCTTGTGATAGTCTTGATTGCTTCGATATCATCACCACTCTTCCAGAAAAGAAAGCCGAGAGCAAACCGAAAGAAATTGCCCAAACCAAAGAAATCTCCCAAACCAAAGAAATTGCCCAAAACAAAGCTGCGACAATGTCCATGCCCGACTTGAGTGCTACTCGGCCACCCACTTCCATCTACATCAATACGACTGGATCTGCTATTGATGTCAACCATTTTGGAAAAGATTACAACCCTACGTTTGCCTGTGAGCCCAAGCAGAGGCGCAAGTCGTTGTTCAGTCTCTTCAAGAAGAAGCGTGGAACTAACGAAAAGGCCCCGGCCGCCAAGGCTGACGTTGAAGAGGAACTGGTCGAAAAGGGTGTACTGGTCGAAAAGGACAAGGTGCTTGTAAAGAAACAGCTGAAGGAAGCACTCAACAAAGAAGCAAGCACTCAAAAGGCCCGGCACAGGCCGGACTTGCAGATCGAAATCCCCAAGATCGGGGCCTACGATGCTAACATGAGCCAGCCTTCCAGTGCAATTTCTACAGGGAACCGGACACTCCCACTGCCGTTTGCCATGCCATCTTCAACGTCCACATATTTCTTCAAGCCATATGTGAATAACAGCGGCACCACTCTTCCCATGTCGGCCACAGAGCAACCCGAAGATAAGGAGGAGATCAGCTTATCGATCCCAGCAGAGCTCAAGGATATGATCAACTCCGAGCGCACCCTTGACTTTTACATGTCGCCCGTGTCGTCTGCGGCGCTCAAGGTGTCGGAGTGGAAGCCAGCGTGTGCCAAGTGGGAGTTGATGACCACCAATGAAAACGTGTTTGTCAAGATCGCCAGCCACGACACCACACGCAACTGGTTGTTGGTGTTCAAGGAAGAACACGACGAAGAGTACGGCGAGGTGGTGGACAAGCCTCTTTTGATTCTAGAGCTCGACGACTCCACCAAGGCCAGACAGTCCAACGCCGTGGATATCGAGATCAACGCCGAGAATGCCATCACCCACCAGAGAAACGTGATCATGATCCGGTGCTGCAGCTCCAACTTGGCCAAGGATATCTCCAGCAGCCTCACGGATATCATGGAGCTCAAGGGCCAAAAGGCCTTGACGCAAACGTCGCATTTCGAGTCCAACATGACGCTCACGTCCTCGCTCATGAGCAAGCCCAGTGCTTCGTCCACCGTCTCCAGTATCTACACGCAGTTGGACAGCTCCACCCACGGCAAGGAGCACGCCAATACCGACAAGCTTCTTCTTGACCGCATGACGGTGCGGGTGCACAAGCAAAAGGAGTCGTACGAGCACATCCACCTGCTCTCGTCCTGGGAGACCATGTCCATGTACTCGTTGAGTATCCTGCACTCCATGGGCCAGGACAAGGGCCTCTACCATTTCGACCTTGAAAGCAAGGCCGACGAGAGTGCCCAGTCTTTCCTGTGGACCTTCCACGACGATATGCTTCTTCTGCAGCTTGAACGGATCGGCAAGGCCGGGATGTTGGTGAGGGTCTCGGAGCTGGACATGTACATGTTAGAGTGCAAGGGCCGCAAGGAGTTCCAGCGCCTCATCGACTTGTTTTGAACAGTAAGGTGTATAATTATAATGTGACTCCTTAATTTTCAGTTCACTAGGTTTCTATCTGTAGAGTGTCTGTCTAGTCTGTCTAGTCTGTCTAGTCTGTCGAGTGTCTGTCATGGTATACAGCCGTACATTATGCAGTACCCCTTGATAATACTCAAAACCACAATTCATCCCCCAGTAGTAACATTTAATCCAAGTGAAATTAACTATACCCCTTAAAACAAGGCAATCCGATTTTTCAGTGGGCGTTGAAAGGTTTGGATATTCCAGGGTTCCTGCACATTTGTGTGGCCGCACCTTTTTTGCACCCATTTGCCAGGACTCGTCTCATTCCGCAAACATCATCAAACTACTTCTCCCCCCACCCCAATGAAGTTCGTCTCTCTATTCATATTACTCTGGACGTCTAGCCTTATTTCCGCAGGCTTCACGACCCAAGAAGCAGCGCCCATTGAAATCTCCGGAACCAAGTTCTTCAACAGCTCCAGTGGGAAGCAGTTCTTCTTGAAAGGTATCGCGTACCAAAGAATGAGAAAAGAGGGCGAGGTGTACGATGGAGAAGTCGAGCCCGGGTACATCGACTCGTTGGCGTCGCCCGCAAAGTGCTTGCGTGATTTGGAGTACTTGAAGGAGCTCGGGGTCAATACCGTCCGGGTGTACCAGATCGACCCCACGCAGTCCCATGACGTGTGTATGGATGCATTTGCCAACCACGGCATCTACGTTTTGGCCGACTTGTCGGAGCCGAATCTCTCCATCAACCGCATAGCTCCTCACTGGGACACTTTGCTTTTCAAAAGGTACAAGGCCGTGGTGGACAGTATGGTGAAGTACACCAATTTGCTTGGGTTTATTGCGGGAAACGAGGTGGTCAATACCGTGGCCACGTCGGATGCCACCGCCTTTGTCAAGGCTTCCGTGAGGGATATCAAGAAGTATATTCGGGACATGAAGTATAGAGAAGTGCCGGTTGGGTATGCTAGTACAGATGAGCTGCTCACACGAGTGGCCGTGGCACAGTACTTGACGTGCGAGTCCAAAGAGCTGAGTGTGGATTTCTACGCAATCAATATGTTTGAGTGGTGTGGGTTTTCGTCGTATGAAACGTCTGGTTACCGGGAACGAACCCACGAGTTTGCACTGGTCCCGGTGCCGGTGTTTTTCAGTGAGTTTGGCTGCAATGCTGACCAGCCTCGCCCGTTCACGGAGATCGATCTGATCTATGGCTCCACCATGTCCCAGGTGTGGTCTGGCGGTGTGGTGTATGAGCTCTTCCAGCATGAGAACAACTATGGACTCATTGAGGAAAAGGCCCATGGCAAAGTCGTCAAGCTTAGCGATTTCAACATTGTCAAGTTGCGTCTTCTCGAGGCCGTTCCTGAGGGCACTATCAAACCGGAAGTGGCGCCGCAGCTTCCCGTTTCCGAATGCCCTGTAGTGTCTGAAGTTTGGAACCTGCTGCAACTTCTTCCTTCCACCCCAGAAGAGAGCAGGTGTGACTGTATCGAAGCAACCCTTCTGTGCATAATCACACCCTACTTGCGAGTGGACGAGAACAGGTTGATCTCGGATGTATGCTCCAAAACCGACTGCCTGGATATCCTAGCCGATGGTTCTCGCGGCGTATACGGCGCCCTTTCTGGGTGCAATATTCGCCAGAAAGCATCGTATGCCTTGAACAAGTATTGGGAGGAGAAGCTGAAGAAACCCGAGGTGTGTGATTTCGATCGCAGAGCCATCTTGATCAATATACAGCTGGGTATCTTGAGCACCCTCACCACCGCCGATGGGCGTTCATGCAAAGAGGCATTGGAGGGCTTGGATCAGGCGCAGGCGAAGACGACGTCGGAGAAAACGGAGGAGAAATCACCGGAGAAGACGCAGGACCAGACGCAGGAGAAAATGCAGGACCAGGACCAGGAGAAGAAGCAGGACCAGGACCACGAGCCTAAAGAGACCGAGACCGAGACCGAGACCGGAAAGCAAAAGGAGGCAGTCGTCCGGTGGTCCACCGGGGCCAGGAGTACAGCGGCGGCCAAAAGTGCAGCGCAAAAACCAGGTCAATTCGGGTTCCTCATATTCTTGATCTTCATGGTGTCGTTCATCTATATGGCCACATAAGCTAAAATTCCAAGCTCATTTTTCATTTTTCACGCCATTGTCCTAATCCTTCTTTGGGCCCCACTTCAAGCCCAAGAAGCCGCCGGAGCCTGACCTTGGAACAAAGTTCTTGGATGCAAACTTGGGCTCCACAATGTAGATGCGCTTCTTCGACGGCAAGTCCAACGCAATGTAGGCGAACTCGGAGCTCCAGAACGAAGTGTCGATTTGCTCGAGGTTGACCGTTCCGTGATGGCCCGATGCGGACTCCACGTGGAACCGCATGGCCAAGTGGTCTCTGCCATCGGCGCCTTTTTGGCGCACACTCTGCACCGGTCTGTTTCTCACCCACTTGTCGCCCGCAACCTCACCATAGGCCTTCAAGCGTTCGCCCGGCTGGAAGTCAAGCATTTTCTGCACGGTCTCGTTCTTCTCCACAAGCTTCACGGCCTTGTTGAACGTCTTGGTGTCTCCCGAGGGCAAGAAAAGCTCCGAGAAAATCAAGTAGATCACGAGCCCGGACAACCCAATGGCTCCCACCACCATCGCCGACGACACCGAGAACGTGAAGATCCGGCTGATGCGCGAGAGAATGGCTCTACCCTTGGCATTGTGGTCTGCAGAGTGTGGAGGGGGAGGAGGCGGTGGTGGTGGCGGCGCGGTTTTGGTGGAGTACCTTTTCCTTTGCACGGAGAAGGGCTTTAGAAGAGGTGGATACCTGGGTTTCAGTGTCCAGAGGGGTCTGGGCATGACGATGCGAGCCAAGGACGAGGAGCTTGTTTTCCAAGAATTGACGCATCTGCCTGCGTGAATTCCAATCATGTTGAATAATCAAGTGGTGGTGGAGCTGGTGAGAATAGATGGAGAATTTTTGGTTCCTTGGGGTCTTGAGAAATCTTGGGTTATTTTCGCACTGGCCAGTGAAAGGCTGCACTGAGGCTGCACTGAGGCTCCAACTGAGGCCTTGACTGAGGCCTTGACTGAGACTGAGGCCTTTTCTGCGGGGACTAACTGCGAGGCCTTTACTATGAGTAAAGTATATTGCCGGCAAAAAAAAGACGGGTATTAATCGGAACAATATTCTGTTGGGTAGGGACACTTTTTGGGTGCTTTAAAAAACTATTAGTAGTGTGAAAGATTTGAATTTGGTTGCTTTAACTGAGACTTGCTTTAGTCAAGCTTTTGTTTGATCTCTCATCGTTTCTGTTCCTTTCTCATTCTTGAAATCGTATTTTTCAAGATCCGCCCGCGTGGCCTAATTGGTTAAGGTACCGTCCTCCGGAGACGGCGATTGCGTGTTCGAGTCCCGCCGTGGGTTATCTTTTTTTCGTGACTTCGCCTATTTAAGCTTGAACTTTTATGAGTTTTTTTTTTTTGAAAAATCTCCTTGAGAACAATTTTAAATCTTCTTCATTCCTATTACCCCATTTACCCTCTCAGCCAGAGAGAAGAATACGGCAGTGTCTAACCACGGTTGGTTGCGAAGAGGTGCAGTGTCGCGGCTAGGGCTGGAGCCCTAACGATGCCAGTGCCGGGACTCCTGCACACCAAGCGCGGAAAATTTTCGAGTACCCTCATTTTATCGAGCTTTCAAAAACTTGTCTCTTATCCCACTTATTTGCAAACACAATGGTTAAGATCAGCAAAGGTATGTGCCCGTTCACCAAACCAAGCGGCCAAACGTGAAAACAGAGAATCGCCTTCCTTTTCCCATCACGCCAATTAGTCTACCCCGAATGACCATTTCTATTCCCGATGGAAGCACCCAAGACATCAGTCGCTAGAACCTCAGACACCACACCCCAGCAAAACCAATGGACACAAATAGAGAGAACCCCAAACAGACAAAAAACAAAACACAAACACAAACGCAAACAGAATATCAGAAACAGAATATAAAGAGGCATGGAAAAGCACTGGTGGATTTACTAGTGCAGGTGGAAAGCACCATAGGGAACATTCAGGCCTAGTCATAGTTTTTTATAAGCCTAGCGTATGAATTATTGGCGTGGTCCATGTTCTCATGGTGTTCTCACTTTCCATTTATCTTTGTCCATTTTCCATTTCTTTTCCTTTTTTCCATTTTCGCATTCTCATCGCACGGTCGCATTCCAGTCAGTATACTAACAATCAGACGTTTCTTCTTCTCGTTCTAAATCTAGAAAGGCTCACTTCACCGCTTCTTCTGTCCAGAGAAGAGTGTTGATGTCCGCTCCTTTGTCCAAGGAGTTGAGAAAGCAATACAACATCAAATCCATCCCAATCAGAAAGGAGGACGAGGTGATTGTTGCCAGAGGCTCCAAGAAGGGATCCGAGGGTAAGATCTCCACCGTGTACAGATTGAAGTTCTCTGTTCAGATCGAGAAGTTGCAAAAGGAGAAGTCGTCCGGTGCTTCTATCCCAATCAACTTGCACCCATCCAAGGTTGTCATCACCAAGTTGTACTTGGACGACAAGAGAAAGGCTTTGATTGCTAAGAAGGGTGGTAAGTTGGAGTAAATCTCATGTAATATTTGAAAATACACATCTGAACGAATACCTGTAGTTATGATTACTTAATTACTTGATCCATGGTAAATCAGCCATGGCCTGGAATCGCCTGCTCTTAATTATGAAAATCCGCTACTGCAGTGCGAAATCCAGTTTACACTATTGCTCGTATGAGCACCGCACGACCGGAATTTTGTCCAGATCGATAGCTATAGACACCAAGAGATACAGGCGTCCAGGATCAGAAGAAAATTTAGCCATGTTAATGAAGTTTAAGCAAAAAAAGAAAAAAATGGGAATTGGAAGTGTCTGTCCTTCTGTCCTCTTCTGTCCTTCTGTCTACTCTGTCTACTCTGTCCTCTGTCCTCTGTCCTCTGTCCTCTGTCCTCTGTCCTATTCTACAATATACCAAACTCTGAATAATTGAAGTTACTTTCACGAAATTTCAACCCGAGCTTAACCTAGTAATTTTTGGGGTCATGGTAAAATTTGGCTACTTCTATTTTGATGTTCCTGCATAAAGACGCGGTCTCCGTCTATTCCGAACCTTCACCCCAATACCCTCTCCGACCCCCTTTAAAGATTAAACAATTATTTCCTAAATCCTATTATTTTGCTATAAAAAATCCATATCCAGAACAATCCATAAATTAATTCACATCATACAGGGTGTACTGGTCTACTTTAATATCAATATAGTACACTACTGCACCATACTACTGTCCTATACTACTGTCCTATACCACTCCACTATACCACTCCACTATGTAATTGTGGTAAATGTTTTCTCAGTAATTTATCCCTTTAACTTTAATTTTTTACCTTTTTTTTCTAGATTCAGATAATACGTTCTACAGATCCTCTAGGCCATTCGCATCAATGCTTGCTCTCTCTATTTAACCGCATCTGCAGGCACATATATTAGTTAGGACTCCTTCACAATTCGTACCATTACTATTCTTTAGAACTTATCGATTAATTCTATTTAAAAATTATCGAGTAATTCCTTTTTTTTTTTCGTAGATAACTTGATCCAAGCTTTATATTTCTATTCGAGATCATTGGTCTCTATATGCAGTGCACGAATGCTAAGTAGGGAAGATGGTGAATTCCAGAACAACATAAGACAATTTACTATAGTAGGCTTGATTTCACGGAATTGTCCAAAAATTGTCCACGGAACTGTCCAAAAATCGACTTTTCGGTGTATTGATCATGAGCAGTGGACAGTAATGGGCCTAGTTCCAGGGCCAGCCATGAGGACATTTTAACCGTTCCACTAATGATGCTACTATACCCATTTATTTTCCTGCTAATAGTTTATAATATAAAATCAATATATAATAACCAGAAATAAGGTATATATTCATTAATCCATATATTCAATATATGAAGTGTTTATTTAGTTTAACATTTGCTTACTATTTATTTATAACTTACCTTAAACGTCTTCCTTTTTCCTTTACTCCCTATTTTTAATTCTATTCTCGATAAGAAAGTTTATTTCTATTTATATATAAAATAATATATTTCCATCCTTATTTATTTAGAGGGAATCTGACTGTGTCAGTGTACTGGTCTATTAAAGTCCACTAAACTTTCCACATACTGAACATGTACACCTACTAAATCTCCCTTACTAAATCTCCCTTACTAAATCTCCCTTACTAAATATCCAAAACCATCCCCGAAATCATCACTTTTTCTTATTTTTTTTTTGAACAGATTTCATGCTTTTCGTGGTGTTGGGAGGAAGTGGAGAATGGGCGGCCTGCATGGGGCGCGCCTGGGGTAATCAGGCCGAGTCTCATTCTCAACGTGCACCATCCATCTCCTATTCTCCCTCCCCATGTCCGCCATCGAATCCGACCACGAGGCCGACGCCGACCACGTGGCCAAGTCCAACCATCTACTGCGCAACGTGTCGCTCGGGCGAAGAACGAAAAAACGCTGGTCCTTCCATAACAATACCAAGCCGGATTTGGTGTCTCGTCCTATCAGCTTCAACCGCCGCAGACGCCTCAGTGATGTCACGGGCATTGACCGGGTGCACAAGGAAATCGACCCCTACCACATTTCGCCGGCCCAGCTTTACTCCACGGAGTCGGGGCGTCTTTTCCATGCGGGCAAAATCTGCATTGTGTTGGCGGGCTTGCCTGGAAGAGGAAAGACCCACTTATCGGTGTCTCTCACCCGCTACTTGCGGTGGTTGGGCGTGAAAACCCATAGTTTCCATTTGAGCGACTACCGCCGGGCCAATGCGCCCGACGAAGACCCCGACTATGCCTTGACCGTGGCCTCGGCGGAAAAGGCCTCGCAGTTTGTCAACAAAACCGTGGACGATTGCTTGAACGATATCTTGAACTTCTTCGAGAACGACAAGGGGCAGGTGGCCATTTATGAGGCGGTGAACGCGTTGCCGCAGTACCGCAGACAGTTGAACGATAAGTTCACGGCTTCGGACGTGCACTGTATCTTCATCGAGTCCATCGTGACCGACGATAAGATCTTGGCCAAAAACATCGATTCCGCGGCCCGCTCGTCTCCTGATTATGAAAACTGGGACTATGACAAGGCCTATAAAGACTACTCCGACAAGATCCTGCAGTTGACGTCGTACTACAAGGAGATGAAGGCCGATGGCGAGGATGCCCAGTTGTCGTTCATCAAGATGATCAACTTTGGCCAGCGCATTGAGTTGAACAACTCCAACTACGGCTACTTGATCAACAAGGTGGTGTTCTTCCTCATGAACCTGCGCATCAAGCTGGGCTCCGTGTACTTTGCCCGCTGCTACAAGAACGAGTTGGACTATTCCAAGGACCCTCCATTGGATGAAGCCGGAGCACAGTACTCCAAGAATCTCAGTGGCACGATGTTAAAGATCTTGGAGTCCAAAGGCCGCCAGTTCCACCCGGCCGTGTCTGACCTGAAACTTGTGGCTTCGGGTCTCCGCAGAACCTTATCCACCGACGATAAGCACCCGCCCACGGGAGCCGACGGAATCAACGAGGACTCGTTCGTGGTGTGGACGTCGGTGAAAAGACGCACCATTGAAACCACCAAGATCTTCCGCGAAGCCGGAGTCAAGATCAGGCACCGGATCCAGTTGTCGCAGAAAAACCCGGGCTTGGTGGCCGGCATGAGCGATGAGGAGGTTGAGGAGCGGTACCCTCGGGAATATGAGCAGTACCTCAAGGACCCGTACCACCACCGGTTCTCGCGGGCGGAGCTGTACCATGACCTTGCCATCAAGATCGAGCCGTTGATTCTCGAGATGGAGCGCATGAGCGGCGATATCTTGATCATTGCCGATGAAACGGTGTTGCGGGTGTTGCATGGGTACCTCATGGCGTGCTCGTGCTACGATATTCCGTGGTTGGAGTTTTCCACCGACGACATCATCGAGGTGAAGTTCAATGCGTACTCCAACACCGCCCGGCGCATTCCCATAGAGAAGTTTGACAATTGAGGGCCGCCAAGCGACTCCGGTCAATTTAGATCGGTCAATTAATATCGGTCAATTAATATCGGTCAATTAATATCGGTCAATTAAGATCGGTCAATTAAGATCAATCAAGATTTACCCCGGTGATTGACCCGGGATATTGAGAATGTCGAGATGGTCACAAGGCATTAGCCATGTGCGAATTGACTATTACCAGATGCGCAGGCCATGCGCACTACCGTCGCTAGCTCATCCACACTACACTTCTATACACAATATATTCACGTTGCCACATCCACCAGACTTTAATCATATACATTCTCCATCGGCCTGTCTATACTGATCACCATCCATTGGCTTGTCTATTTTGATCAATATCCTTGTCTACTGTCAACTGTCTATTTCTTGTCTACTGTCCATTGAGAATGCCTGGACTAGTGCCGTTTGCTACGTACACTTCGCCCTCGGAACCGGCCGGGGTGCAGCTTGTGCCCGGAAAAGGACCTCACACCACCGACGGCCAAACCACGCAAATCTCGGAGATCGTCCTCAACGCCGGGGGCAGCGACCGCGACCGCCCCAGCCAAGCCAAGGCATCCGACTTGGGCTCGCTACGCGCAAGTCTCACCTCGCTCCAGGATAAGTTGAACGAGTTCTTGACCCTGAAAATGAAGCGGAAGCTGGACGACGACGATCTCGAAAAGCGGATCTTGGACGACGGCGTCGACGAAGACAGTGATTGAACAATCACCCAAACCACGCCAAGCCAAACCGAACCAATCACATCAAACCACACCACTACCACTATTACTTCTACCACTATTACTTCTACCACTATTACTACTACTAATTACTATTGACTACCACTGCTATAATCTATAAACTATAAACTATATACTACTAGACTACTAGACTCTTATACTACTAGACTACTAGAAACTATATAGTACTACTAGACTACTACTCCTACCACTGGAGAATACTGACTACTACCACTACTTTTACCATTACTGACTATACTTATGACTGGCTCTCGATACTATGCTACTCTGATTGATGGGCATTGATATAAACTTTCTAGCATATTTCTCTCTTTCTCTCTTTCTCTTTCTCTTTCTCTTTCTCTTTCTCTTTCTCTTTCTCTTTCTCTTTCTCTTTCTCTTTCTCTTTCTCTTTCTCTTTCTCTTTCTCTTTCTCTTTCTCTTTCTCTTTCTCTTTCTCTCTTCTTCTTTCTCCCTTTCTATCTCTGTGTTTATGGATTTTTCCTCATTTTCCAGTAATAGCCAACAGTCAGTAGAATTATCAATCAACTACTCAGTAGTGTACAGTATAGTAGAACCTTTTTAATACTGACTATACTTATTGTAATACTGACTACTGACTACTGACTACGACTACTACAACTGATTACTACTATCATTACTGACTATACATATTGTAATACAAACCACTACTACTACCATTAGTGACTATACTCATTGTAGCACACCGAACAAATCTCACTATACTATATGCTCACCAAAAAAACCACACCAAAAAAACACACCATACAAACCACACCATACAAACATCACCAAACCAACCACACCACACTATATACTCACTGGAAAAAAATTAATGCAGTGGCAGTAATTCTGGCAATATGCTGTCAATATACTGGCAATATATTGTAAATATTTTGTCAATGCTGTAAATATTTTGTTAATGCTGGTAATGCTGTAAATATGATAATGCTGTATATGGTGGGCAGTATTTTGGCTGGTGGTGGTTGAAACTTGAGAGTGTGGCGATGTTTTGAGGTTGGTGTTGAAGTCGACCGAAACCACCGAGTATCCAACCTCACCAAGAGCCGGGTCGCGCCCGGTTTGGGAAGGCCGGCTCGCATTACCCATTTGCGTCCAATCTATTAAAGACCAAGGCGGATTATACTCTTCTCGAAGAGTTGCTGAATCGTCAAGAAATACTACTAGTAATAGTGATAGTGATAGTGATAGTGATAGTGATAGTAATAGTAATAGTGATAGTAATAGTAATAGTGATAGTAATAGTAATAGTAGTAGTGGTATTTAGTAATAGTAGTAGTGGTATTTAGTAATAGTAGTATAGTAATACTGCTACTAGTAATAGTAATACTACTAGTAATAGTGATAGGAGCAGTAGTGGTTTAGGAATATAGGAATATAGGAGTATAGAATTGGGAGTAGTGTACTATAGGATTAGTATGAGTATAGGAATATAGGAGTAGAGGAATATGGGAGTATAGAATTGGGAGTAGTAGTGGAGTGTCTTTATACTCGACTTGTTCTTATGTATGATCTATACGTTTACCTGTAGATTGCAGGAACAGTTTCTCAAATATGGGCTTGGTGTGGTGTGTTGAGTGCTTTACCATGTGTACTAAAAAGGAACTGAGGCTTGAAATGTCATTCTTCAGCCCCCACACCCTAGCTAAACCTGGAAGTCTTGTAGAATAGTGCTAGAATAATAGTCAGTAGTGCTAGAATAATAGTCAGTAGTTCTAGAATAATAGTCAGTAGTTCTAGAATAATAGTCAGTATAGATATATTATGATTCTTTCTCGATCACCACTCGGATTACTTAAGGTGCAGTAGTCATCCACAGTGGAAATCCTATTCCGAGAAAGTAGTATATGGAGAGTAAGTAGAGTGGTGGAGTAGAATGTATATCACATATAATAAGCACCGAAGAAAGGATTTAAATTTCGGAAAAGAGTAGACCAGAGTACGGTGAGTACTGGTAGATATTACATGGTGGTATAGAGTAGAGTATAGTATACAGTAGGAGTATAGAGTATAGTATACAGTAGAGTATAGAGTATAGTATAGAGTATAGAGTATACAGTATAGAGTATAGTATACAGTAGAGTATAGAGTATAGTATAGAGTATAGAGTATACAGTATAGAGTATACAGTATACAGTATACAGTATACGAAGGATAACTCGGTATTGGTAAACTAACCTACTTGCTACGTAGTTGGTTAAATAGCTATCAGCGTTCGATTCGCTGGTTATCCGATTGACATATAACATAATGGTTAGTGTATAATATTACGAATATTATTATGTAAGTTCGATTCTTACTATGTCATAAAATAATAAAAAGAGGTAAGCAATATAATGTAATTGGTAACATATAAAGCTCATGCCTTTATTATAATAGTTCAAATCTATTTATTGCATATATGAATTATAGCTCAATGGTAGAGCAATCCNGTATGTCATTAAATAATAAATAGAGGTAAGCAATATAATGTAATTGGTAACATATAAAGCTCATGCCTTTATTATAATAGTTCAAATCTATTTATTGCATATATGAATTATAGCTCAATGGTAGAGCAATGTAGAGCATAGAGTAGAGTATAGAGTAGAGTATAGAGTATAGTATAGAGTAGAGTATGTTACGAGAAAATAAATAGACCAGTACACCCTAGTATCCGCTGGGAAGGTTTTATTTTTTTACCAAGTGGGATTGGAGATCAGCGATGGGATTTATGCAGTTGGAGGTGAGACCAGGTCAAAGGTGCAATTTTCCACCGGACTGAAACGCGCATCTGTTTAGGAAGAATCAAAAAAATCTCGGTCTGAGGAATCCCGATCGGAATAAAAAGAGTAGAGGAATTTTGTTATTAAAAAAATAAAAGTAAGAAAATACTTGAACAAAAATTCAAAGTAAGATAAGTAGAAATAAAGAATCTTGTATAGAAGGAATCCGTAGTAATCAGGAAAATTAAATGGAAGGAACTAAACGGCCCTGCGCAGCATGCGCGAAAAGAATGCGTAAATCAAAGGAATCCGTAAATTAAAGGAATCCGTAAGGTGTAGTAATAAGGTAAAAGGTAAACAGCCCTAAGAAGAAAACGTATCTAAGCAGCTAAATCCTTTAAAAAAGAAACATTTTTTTATGATCTTATAATGCTCACCTTCACGCTAAGTTTATTAGCTTGCATGTACCAAGTGACTCCAGATTTCCTTGAATCGAATCTAACTAGAAATACTAGAGATTCAGACTGGGAGTTTATTTAGCTAAGCCAGCTTTCCATTTTTAACCAAGCCAGCTTTCCATATTTTAACCAAACCTGTTTTCCATTTTTAACTAAGCCAGCTTTCCATTTTTAATGAGTTCCCTTGTTCATTGCACCAGTTAAGAAATACTCATCTATAATTATACATGATAATATCAGGTGAGATGAAACTATAGCTGCAGAAGCTAATGGCTCTAAATCCTTATCCATCAACGAAACGTATCTCATCAGGTTTCTGGCGTTAATAGAAACCATGGTCACGAGCTGATTTTCAGGAATCAGTATTTCAAAACATCCAGAACATCAGAACATCAGAACGTCAGAACGTCAGAACGTCGGAACGTCAGAACGTCGGAACGTCAGAACGTCAGAGCAGTAGCACAGTTTGCCATCCAAAACGGTACTCTAACCTAGTAATCAAAACTGTGATGGCTGAAGAAGTTCCACACTTGCAAAAGAACATATCGTCATGATTTAACATGGGACCCAAAAAAATGGCTGTGATTCCAGCGAGGTGCGGATGGGTCTTTTTTATATTCGCATGGCTGCAAAACATGAAACCCCCCTTGCCAAGCCGCATGCATGTACTGCGAATATAAAACAACCCCCATCCCCCCCTCTCCATATTCTTCCCATAATTTTTTCCAATCCCCTTTTTTTTCCCCTCCACACTTTCCTGGCGCTCTTTCCCTTTCCATACTTTCCTGGCTTTTTTTTCCAATACAGCATTGTGACTTTTCAAGCTATCCATCTAAGAGTCCACTTCAACAACATATTTTAATGTGCAAAGCAAATCTTATGGAACAGCTTACCATTCAATTTCCCAGTTTACAATCATTCAATTTCCCAGTTTACAATCATGACTTTACGTCATATCAGGGCTCTTATGATGTGATTTATAATGGCCTATTTTGAACAGATGTTTCAAGGATATAAAGAGATCGAATAACAATTATGATTATAGTGGAAAAGTGAAATTGGTGAATTCTGGCCGCCCCAGTTTTGAAACTACTCTGATGGTATTAGTACTAATTATACTAGTGCAGTTAGAAGATTCCTCTCCAGGGACCTTTGTCTCAGTCTTCAAGAACGCAGGGCTCATAACCCCAAGATTAAAACCCCCGATTCAAAATCGTCAACTACCAAAATCACAGTATCTCTACATACTGTACGTGTCCAAAACCATTTCAGTTCAACCTTAAATTGTCAAATACCTGAATAAAAGCAGCAGGGAGAAACTCTTGTCAGGAGTACTCTGAGCCAATGTGCAACACCACAATGCTGCACATTCTGAAGGCTGGCTGTTTTAAGGGTCCCTTAAGGGATACCCGAAGCAGCAAAGAAGAACAGGCAAGCTAGCCTGATTATATGAACTCCTAGGGATTTCTCTAAGGTGTATTACATTCGAATATACTCTAATGTGACTTTATCTCCAAAAACAATTTTATTTTTTATAATTTTCGGTTGCGGCCATACCAAGTGGAAAATACTGTTTCCCGTCCGATCAACGTTAGTCAAGCCACTTAGGGCCACAGTGAGTAATGCAGTGGGAGACCATGTGTGAAATTGTGGTGCTGCAATCTTTTTCCACCTCCAAGCTTTTTGCCAGTTCAACTCTTCCTTCCGTTCACCTATCAATGTATTGATTACTACCCTGCTCTATTCTAATACTCTGCTCTACACTAATACTCTGCTCTGCTACCTAGACTTCTCTGGCCGTCTATTCCTAGGTTCTATCTAAGTATATATTCATCTACCATGAGTTCTCATTGGTCCTAGTTTCCCTTGCCCACGATGTCGGTCATGTTCTTGAGGGTATTCTCCAAGGTGGTCTCCAAATAATGCTGCTTGTTCTTCAACAGCTTCTGGGTGTCCAAAAAGGTCTTCTTGTCGTCAGCAATCTGGGCCTTGTAGTCCGACACGTCGTTTCTGACAAACGCACGCCCCACGCCCTTCCACACGGAGTCGCCCGGTTGCGTGAGCTTGTTCAACCTGGCCGTGCTGGAATCGATGATCTTGACGTTGGTGTCCACCCGGTCCAACTGGGCATTGCACATCGACAACTCCGCACGTGACTTGTTCAATTGGTTGTCCATCTCAATCAAGAGTTTCTGGAGCGCCTGAGGATCTAGCGACATCTGGCCAATAAGGGGGACTGTACTGATAGCTAGAATGGGGGCTTTATAGAATGGGGACTGTATAGACTTGTAGCTAGACTGGGTGCTGTACTGGGGACTGTACTGGAGTTGATGTGAGTGAGACTGAGTGAGACTGAGACTGAGACTGAGACTGAGACTGAGAGAGTGAGACTGAGTGAGAGAGTGAGTGAGATTTTCGTGCGCGACTAGTACTACTCTGCTCTGCTCTCCATGCTTCCCCGACTCATTTGCAGAAACGGCCCCGGCGTCGCCCCCAAAATTGGTGGTGCCCTCCAGGCAGTCCGTTGGGCCACGTCGGCCATTCCCAATGCCCCCAGAGTGGCCGTGGGTGGAGACACCAATAACGTGCGGTCGGAGACCAACCGGTTGGAGAAGACGCTCAGCAAGTTCTGGACGCAGGTCAATTGTGAGATGAACGAAGAAACGGGCCATTACGAGATCCGCCTTGACCAGAAACCCCTCAAGACGCCGCTTGGGAATACGCTCCAGATCCCCAAGCAAAAGAGCCAGTTGGCGTCGCTTGTGGCCCATGAATGGGACAGTCTCGCCGATTTGAAGATCAAACCCAATCTGTTGCCGTTGACGTCGATGGTGTCACGGGCCGTGGACCTTATCAGTGTGCACCATGCTGAAAACGTGGATGCCAACTTGGTGTCGAAGATTGGCGATTTGCTGGACATCAAGGACAATATGTTGCGGTACTTGGACACCGACACGTGCTTGATCTTCACGACTCTAGACGATAATGAAGGCCGCTTGCGGGCCCGCCAGGACGAATTGTACAGGCCTCTTATCCTGGAGTTCGAGTCGTTTTTCACCGCTTATGGCCGCTCCAAGAATATGTTACCCTCCGATGACTACACCGTGAAGTTGACCTCTTTGGACTGTGAAACTGATGGTCTCCAGGGCAATGGCCAGGGGATCACCACTCAGAATGTGGTGATGCGGTGGTTGGACGACTTGCCCGTGTACGACCTCGTTGCTTTGGAAAAGGCCATCCTCTCGTCCAAATCCTTCTTGTGTGGGGCTACCATCTTGAGGTCCAATGGCTCCGATCCTGCCAGACGCCACTTGTACCAGATCAACAAGTCGGGGCCTGAGGATTACTTCTCCAAGTCCGTGGAGGAGGTGGTGGAAATGGGCAACTTGGAGACCATATTCCAGACCGCCGAGTGGGGCGAGGTGGAAGACACTCATGATGTGGATAAGGCAGACTGGTTGAGAAACCTTTCCAGCGCTGCCCTTGTGTGCAGAGAATGTATATAGACTATTGATTGAGTCATGACTTGGTGAATAGTACTGGATTGAATTAAATCAATTATTGCTACAAATTATAGTGAAATCTTTTAGACTTGATGTTTGGAAAATTAGTCCCATGCCTGCATATAGCCACCCAGACCCTCCCAAGTACTGTTTGACCTTATTCAGATTGTTGACCGGATCGTTCAGATTGTTGACCGGATCATTCAGATAGATTATTGTTGTAGACTTACTGTCAGTTCAATAGACGTGTTCCGGGGTTTATCCAGTTTATTCCGGGCTCATACAAGCTATTCCGGGGCTTATATCCAGTTCCGACCTATTGACTCAGGCCGTTTCAACCTGTCCACCAAAAAGTATTTTTAGACACTTTTTGGATAATCTAACTTTCTATAGTTTCAGGAAAAACTCGTTATCCCGGGAAATTAAAATTATAGAGTGTGGGGGTAACTACGGGAAGAATTGTGTATGGCACGTGCGGCTCACGTGAGAGAGGTGCCAAATCGGGGGTCAATTCCGGCGACCTCCTGGCCCAAATAGGCACTTCCGGGGCTTATATCCAGTTCCGACCTATTGACTTGGGTTAATTCATCCTGTCCCCCAAAAATTATTTTAAACTGATTTTAACGTATCTATGGTTTGTGTACCTTCAGAAGTATCAAGTTTTCTTGGGAACTTGAAATCTGGCGTGTGGAGTGGCTTAGGAACTAGGCCTTTCACGTCACGTGACCATTCCGAGGGCCCGTCTTACTCCGATACCAGGATTAAATTGGTCACTTCCAAAACAAGATATTTCCGTTAAATTGTAGATCCAAAAAAGCCCATTTATTTGAATTTTAAAATTTTCTGGTATTCGCTGAGCCTGAACTTCCGACCCCCAGTTCCTACTTTTCCCATACATTCTCAACTATATTACACATTATAGTGAAAGAAACAAGCACCGTAAATTCCAGATTGGGCGGAAAAAGCCCAAAAAACCCACCAGCTAAACCCGTGCTCACAAATGTACCCCAAAACGACACAAAAAACAATAAAACCCCTTTTCCGCCAGAAAAAAGCCCTACAGTTAGTGAATCTCGTAGACATTTCAAGACCCCCAAAGACCCGTACACCGGCCATGACGCGCCGCGCACCTCTCTGCAATGCATGAAACATAGGCGCTAAGTCAAGCTATCTACAGTTCCCCCAGACATTCCATTCGATCCATCCAGCAGCCCGAAACCCCTACCGGCGTCGGCGCTAACCTCTGTGGTCCTCTAATCATCAATGACTCAAGAAAAGGCCAAGGGCCCCACGGACTCCTCCACTTCCACGTCTCCCTCGCAAGCCTCAGATAATCAAGCTTCCGGAGACCCAGGAGGTCAAGAATCCAGCAGCCCCTCCCACTCCAACTCCAACTCCAGCTCCAACCCCAGCTCCAACTCTGTGTCCAACTCCAACCCTAACTCTGTGTCCAACTCTGGCTCCAACTCTGGCTCCAAGAATTGCTTGGACCAAGCACTACTAATAAAAAGCAAGAGCCCCCGCAGAGTCAAGGTGTACTTGCTCCAAGGCGACGACTGGCTAGATAATGGCACGGGGTATTGCATGGGCCAGGTGGACAGCAGCTCGCGCAAACCATACTTTATCGTGAGGAACGAACTCGACTCCGAGCTGGTCATTCTACGGTCCTACCTCGAGGGAAGCATCCAGTACCAGCGACAGCAGGAAACGCTTATAGTGTGGACGGATTCGCTGGGCAAGGACTTGGCGCTCTCGTTCCAGGAAAACGAAGGGTGTGCTGATCTCTGTGACTTCATTGTACGCGTGCAGCAGGAGAACCTTAGCCCGTCCATCTCGCTCTACTACGTGCTTAATGCCATCCATGACCCCACTGGAGACGTGCCTCGTGAGATCACCGAGCTTATCACCGGGCCCATCACGTACCCGCCGGAAAACCCGTCCCGAGACTCGTTGGACGAGATCCTTGAGATAGTCACCCAGGGCTGCAGCTCGCTCTACACTCGCTACAAGATCCTGAAGTACATGACGGAAGACACATACCTTCAGAAACTCTTCCACATCTTCCACCTAAGTGAGCAGCTGCGCGACTTGCCCAGTCTCCATAAGCTCAGCGAGATCTTCAAGGTCTTGGTCTCCTATAACGAGGCCCATATCTTCGAGAGCCTTGTGGCCTATGAGAGTACGGTGCTAGATTTTGTGGGCATTCTAGAATACGACCGCGATTATCCCGACTTCCGTGCGTGTCATCGTCAGCACTTGCTAGATGTGTCGAGCTTCAAATGTGTGGTGGATATCCCCATGCCATCGGACTCCAGCGACGACCACTTGAACATATTCAAGAAGGATTTCTACCTAAACTACTTGAAAAACGTGGCTTTGGCCCGCGCCCTTGACGACCAAGCTATGAATTTCCTCTCGGGAATGATCCACAGCAACCAGGCGGAGATCATCAAGTTCCTTAAGGACTCGCAGGCCAACGATAACTTTCTTGACCGCCTCTTTGACGTGTACAACTCGTCGGCGTGCTCGCTTACTATGAAACGAGATGGGATTCGTATGTTGCATCAATATGTGATTGTGGCCAAGGGCCTTTCGGTGGACCAGAAGCCGGAGTTCTTCATTTCGCTAGCCAAAGATGAATTCCTCAACCTTGTCAAGTTTGCGCTCAATGACTCAGACAGCTCGATCCGGAGCATAGGCACGGAGATCCTTGTCACTGTCATTGATCAGGTGGTGACGCTAGCGCAGCCGTTCCAGAAGTCCAACACTCATGAAATAGATGAGGTGGAGAACCCGGCAGACCATGAGCCTCCTCAAGAGAAACTCGGGCATAATGCACAACCAGAGGTTTTCCATGCCAAGTTTATCAATAACGCGTCGTTGACTCTGGTGCTAATCGAGCTCCTTCTCAATGATAAGGATCTAGGGTTGAAGCTCCAAGCGTACGAGGCCTTGAAGACGCTTCTTTCTTCGTCGCGGTTCATGGAGAACGGAGCATTTGAGCTATTCTCCAATTCGGCCAATGAAAAGCACACTCCAGAGGAGGAAGACGTGGCCTTGGAGTACTTCAAGTCTTTCTATAACGACCATGCTGGGAGGATGTTACATGCCTTTGTGCAGCTCAAAAACGGGACGCCAGCCGAACAGGAGCAAGCAGCAACACACATGAAACACGAGCCCCAGTTGTTCCAGTATCTTTGTGAGATCATTGCGTTTTGTTGCCAAGAACACGGGGCTTCGATATTTGTGCCGTTCATTACGCAGCAAAACCTCATGGAGGGCATCCTGAAGGTGCTTACACTCAAGGTGAACGTATCGCTCAAGCTTGCAGTGATGAGGTGTATCCGAGGGTTGATCCAGCTCGATGACCGGCGGATCGTGACACATATTCTTGAGAACAACGTTCTTGAAAACTACTTTGAGTTCTTTTCGTCGGTGGCGGAAGAGAACACCATGGCCAACTCTGCGTGCTTGAATCTTCTTGAGGTGATCACGCTGCATTGCTTGAGCTCCAACTTCAAGCTCTTGATTCTCTACTTGCAAAAGCACTTTCTGCATTTTCTCGAAACCAAAATCAGCTATGTCTCTTCGGGCACCGACTTGCTACGGTTGGCGGATGCATACATGGATCCGCAGAAAGACGTGACCACCACCAGCGTGGACCTAGAGTCGGAGAACGGCATGGTGCACAACCTATCGTCACCCATCGCGCAAAACCTAGGCAGCACGGAACTTGTCAACGAAAGCAAGCCGGGCTCGAAGCGAAACCTCTTTGAGAATCTCGCCCTGGAGGCATGCAAGAAGGCTCATACCTAGTCTCCACTGTACCATAGAACACATGGGCACATGGGCACATGGGCTCATAACACTCCGCCTGCCATTACTACCCTTGCCATCACTCGACACCATCCCATCGCCATAGCACATGTCCTATACTTTCATTAACTTATACACCATACTTAAGTCCGTACGTGTACTAGCCTTCGGTATTTATTTCATATTTCGGTTGTTGCAGATTTTTTATCTATGGACCTTGAGAGACTATGCCTCGGCTCGACCCCGCAAAAAGTGAGGTGGCCTGCACACAGCACCGGCCCGGCTCATGCACTATATAGGGCGCTGCTTCCCACTCCTACAACACTTCTCCTTCTTTTCCTTTCAAATCTTTCTTCTCTTCATTTCAAGTCATTTTTTTTATTTTTTCACCATGGGCTTGGACCAATCTTACATCGAGAATTCCGTTTGGAAACCAGACTTGTTCAAGGGCAAGGTCGTCTTTGTCACGGGTGGAGCAGGCACCATTTGCAGGGTCCAGACCGAAGCGCTAATTCTCCTTGGAGCCAATGCTGCAATTGTGGGGAGAAACAAGGAGAAAACAGACAAGGCGGCCGCGGAAATGCAGAACTTAAGACAAGGCGCAAAAGTCATCAGTTGTCCTAACACAGATGTCAGAGACGTGCAGTCTATAGCGAAAGCCGTGGAGAAGACGGTGGGCGAATTGGGCCGCATTGATTTCTTGATTGCGGGTGCTGCAGGCAACTTCTTGTCTGACTTCAACCATTTGTCCAGCAATGCGTTTGCGTCGGTGGTGAATATCGACTTGCTTGGCTCGTACAATGCAGTCAAGGCGTGCTTCGACCAGCTCCGCAAGAACAAGGGCGTGATTTTGTTTGTGTCGGCCACATTACATTACTACGGAGTGCCTTTCCAGGTGCACGTGGGAGCAGCCAAGGCCGGGGTGGATGCGTTGTCCAATGCATTGGCCGTGGAGTTGGGGCCTTTGGGGATCCGGAGCAATTGCATTGCCCCAGGCCCAATCGAAGGCACCGAAGGGTTTGAACGGTTGGTCAAGGACCCCGAGCACTACATCAAGAAGATTCCCATCCAAAGAATGGGCACCACCAGGGACATTGCCGATGCCACGGTGTTCTTGTTCTCACCCGCAGCCAGCTACGTGACGGGAACTGTGCAGGTGGTGGACGGAGCCTCGTGGCAGAACGGCCAGCTGTCCACGGAGCACTTGTACCCGGTGGAGCTCTCCAAGCGGAACATGGAGAAGATGACCAAGCTTTAATCAACGACACAGGTTAAGCTAGAGAGTTATGAGACAGAAGTCATCAGACAGAAGTCATCAGACAGAAGTCATCAGACAGAAACCAGGGCATCGCCAGATCATGTTTAGGGCATCAGGATGCTCAGTTAACGTCCCATTATGTATTATCATGACCACTTTATAATCATGTCCATCTCTGTCTATTATTCATCTCTGTCTATTATTTCTCTGACAGGTACACTTTCTCACCTACATAGTCTGCTCGCACTCATGTCTACCAGTCTCAAGTGTCACGCGCACTGCTCGCGCAAGACTCGTATACACCTCTCTTCCTCATGTCCATCGACCCCGAAACCCGCCGCAAGCTCTTGCTCTTGCAGAAAAACGAGGGCAACAAGAAGTGCTGTGACTGTGACGCCTTCAACCCGCAATGGGCGCTGCCCAAATTCGGCATCTTCATCTGCCTTGAGTGTGCGGGTGTTCACCGTGGCCTCGGCGTGCACATTTCGTTTGTCCGCTCCATCACCATGGACCAGTTCAAGCCCGAGGAGGTGCTTAGAATGGAGAAAGGTGGCAACGACCAGTGCAAGGCGTACTTCCTGGAAAACGGCTTGGACCTTCTGTTGCCTCATAAACTCAAATACGATAACGTGGTTGCTGACGATTATAAGGAATTGTTGACGTGCAAAGTGGAGGGCCGCCAGTTCTCGCCCAAGGACTATACGCAGGCCTCGTTGCCAACCCCAGGAAGCACGGCCAGTGTTCTGGCAGGCCATGGCGAAGGGAAAGCTGCCCCGGTGGTGGTGGATAAGGCCCGGACCGAAGCGTACTTTGACCGCGTGCGTTCTCAAAACGAACAAAGACCCGATGGTCTTCCCCCCTCGCAAGGAGGCAAGTACTCTGGATTCGGAAACAATGCCGAGGCTTCGCAGAGCCCGGGCTTCTCCGTGGACTCGTTGCAGCAGGATCCTTTAGCCACGTTGAGCAAAGGCTGGAGTTTTTTCTCGTCCACCGTGGCCAAGTCCGTCAGTGACGTGCACGAGTCGGTGATCAAGCCGGGCTTCAGCCTGATACAGGAGAGCGACTTTGGCAACGAGACCAAGAGAGCCATGGCCCAGTTTGGCCAGAAAATGCAGGACACCGGCAAGTACGGCCACGAGACGTTCCAGACGTTCACCCGCGATGTGCAGAACAAAGGCTTCAATGGCACCGTGGAGAACTTGTTGTCCAACATCTCGGGCAACAAAGGTGCACAAGTGGATAGTGCGTTCGGGCTCGAGAGGCCCAAGGAGAAGACCAAGTTACTGTCCATCAGCAGCGAGGCCTTCCAGAAGAAGGACTCCAAGGACGACGAATGGGACGATTTCTAGAGGTGAAGTGAGCCACGTGCCAATTTCAAAGTGGTTCCCGTATGTATTGGTCCAATTTATGGTTTGTGCTTATGTAGACGGAAGAAGACTCACAAAGGATTAATAATGAAGAAGTCTTTGCCGTGTACTAGTATAGTGATTCTAGAGATTAAGAGTAATGTCTTTGAGTAGATGGTTGCATGGTATTATAGTCCAGCAAAGAGCATCTACTGGGATATATGCTATTATATTCATTTCTTAGTACATTTATTAATTTAATTCTAATTACATTTATTCGTTTGTTATTAATTCTCGATGCACGGAGTCTGGCCCTTGAGCCTCTTGACGTTCTCGTACTGAGCTAGTTCCTGCTGGAACAGCAAGTAGCAGTGGTGGTACGAGTCCTTTATGCCGAGACGGCGCAAGAGCAGCCACAGGAGAATCCAATCTATAAAGCCCACGTCCCTGGCCACCACTATAATAAGGTAATAAGCCACGCCGAGCAAGATTCCCACCGCAAACCCCACTGTCACCTGAGTTAGCGTATGGTAGAGCAAGTACACGCGAGAAAACGCCACGCCAATGCCCATGACTGTCAATAATACAGTGCCCGTGACCTTGCCTAGCCTCACCATAGGCACCTGGAAGAGAAGCATGCCCACATAGTAGGCCACGAACAAGCCCATGAACTGGGCGTGGGCCGAGGGCATGCCGTAACCCAAGCCAAAGGAGTTGTTGCCGAAATCACGGTGGAAGTCGGGCCTGGCCTCCTTAAAAAGACGCTTCAAGATCTTATTGATGATCTCGCCGCAGAGGTGGCCGCCCACAATGATCACCGGCTCGATCTCCCGCGTGATGAGGAACCACGAAGTATAGAACACCATGATGTAGATGGGGAGAAGGCAGAACTGCACACACACATTGGAGACCACGTCGCTGGGGTTATAGAGAATGTATGTGTGATCGAAGGGAACCGCCACCAAGTCCACCGCCATGTTGTGGGAGTAGTATACACTGGAACTGGGAGTAGTAGGAGTGCACAGTGACAGTACTGATACTAGTGGAGTAGATGCGAAACCTGTCTGAGAGCCAGACGCGACAATTCCAAGCACCAGTGGAAGGCCATGAACCTTCTCCAAAACAATGCAAAAAATGCCAGGGTCCAAATGCAATAAAAAAAAAGATAGTAGCGATATTAGCAATATGATAAAAATAGTAATATAAAAAAAATAATAATAATATAAAAAAACAAATAATAGTAATAGAAAAATAGTACTAATAAAGAAATCGTACTAATAATAAGTGGGCGTTGTATGGGCCAAGATTCGTGCTTGGTGCTTGGTGCAGTGCTCTTTTCTCTTTGCTCTTTGAGCTTATGGCGAGCTTATGGTGAGCTTATAGTGAGCATGCACATGTAGATTCTTCCTGGTGCGGCCGTCTCACAAGACAAGACTGGAACATCACTGTTTTGCAGTGCTCATCTCCAGGTTATTCCGAGCAATTGCCAATACATAAGAACAGCGCAATTTCCATCCACAGCACTTTCGTCTGGGATTCTCCCCCTAATTTTGGGTTCTCCACCTGATTTCTGCTTATCAGGCTATTCTCCCCTGATCTCTGTTATTGGGCTATTCTCTACCTGATTTCTGGTTATTGGGGTACTCTCGAGACTAGTTTCTGGTTATTTAGGATCTGGGATTGGTCCGTGATTGGTCTGGGTAATTAGGGGTTGCTGTTGTTTCTTTTTTTGTTTGTTCCAGTGAATTTGAAGACTGTATTTTTATTTTATGGAAGTTCGTAAATCTGAAGACTGTATTTCTATCATATTAAGGAGGTTCGTAAATTTGAACTTCTCAAAAGCTCGCTTCCTTAGGCTCGTTTAGACTCGTGAATCTATAGAAACATGGGCTTACAGGCTGGTAAAATTGGACAAAAAATGGACTTTTTAAATTTGGATAGATTTATTTAAAAATTTCAAATGAATGTAGATTTGACAATTGTCGACTGGAAATCTTTTTCATTTGATTGGTTCCAGTGGGTTAAAGTTTGCTTGTTGTAATTTCGGGTTTACTGGTCGCAATTTGGTCCTAGTGCGCTGAGCTTCCATTGCAGTGCGGTTGATATTGTTAGGTGCGGTGGCTTATTGTATTGCGATTTCCAGTGCAGAGCACAACTGATTTCGTTGCCTGCGCAAGGGCTCGTTTGGTGCATAGACGAATGGTGCATAGGGCAATCCGAGTGCGAGGTTCTGCAGTGTGAGCTTTGGTACAGTGGATTTGCTCCCTTTGTTTTGTAGCTCCTAGACGTTCTGTAGCTTTTAGTGTAGATCCGTGTTGTGTAGTTGCTGTCCTTCGGACATGTCGCTTAGCCTACAATAATGAATGCTGTTTGTAACATTAAGAGTCGTGAGAGAAGAGATGCAGGGTGATTACATAGAGAGAAGATAGAGATAATAGAGATGAGAGAGATGAGATATATGAGAGAGATGAGATATATGAGAGAGATGAGATGTATAGAGATGAGATAGACGAGATAGTGGTGGCTTGTAGCAACAATGTAGCAAATCACGAGGGTAAGAGCATCAAAACCGGCGATCAGCCGATCTGGTGCTTTTGACGGTCCCGCGCCCATCTGGCCGCATCCTTGGTTTGCTGCGAGAAGGTGAAGTTGCTGCGCGTTCTCTTGATGAACGACGTCACCCACTCCTGGCTGTAGTAGTCTTTCAACTGGCCTTCGGGGTACGACGCCGCAATATCTCCCAAGAGTCCCACGGCCGATCTCGCCGTCGACTCGTTGGTCGACATCTCCCCGTTCAACGACACGTGTTCGAGGAACTGGAAGATGGGCGTGATGTAGTTAAGGAGTTGCTGTGGGTTGTTGCTCAAGCTGCTGACAATCCCAATGTAGCAGTCCAACACTGCGTTCTTGACCGACGTGGCGTAATCCGTGGCATCGTACGTGGTGTCCTCGGGAACAATCACTGCAAACTGCGCGCAGATGCCCATCACCACCGCCATGTATGGCTCGAACTGCTGGCCAATAACCCCGGCGATGTCTCCGAAACACGACAAAATGGCTGGCTTCAACTCTCTCTTCGACTCGCTATTGCTCAACGTGGCTCCAAGGATATCCATGAGCCCATTGAGATATGGGCCAATGGCCAAGCCCAAGGATTGCGCCAAGTCGGCCACAAGCCCCACTGCGGTGACACACGTGGGCGATTGGACATTCGACAATGCCTTGGTCAAGTATGGAACAAACGCATCCATGTACTTCAAGAAGTCGGGACCAATGGCACTGGCCACGGCTGAGATGGCAATAAATATATCCTCCTCGATCAACGCATTGGGCTCTTGTGCATCCAAAAGCTTAACGAACATGGTCATCAAGTTGTCGGCAGCACCGTGAAGGTCCGCACTAGATCTTCTTATGATTGTTGTCAACAACGACAAGATGTTGATCTGCAACTCCTCCAAAGCAGCCTTACCATCCAAAGTATGTGCCTGCTGCTGCAAGCCAATGGTCATTTCTAGTCTGTTGGAAACCTCGCCAGCAATGGTCTGCAAGATTGGCATGGTATCAGCCGCACTATTGGACACAAAGGCCGACAAACACTCGTAGGCCGAGGCCCTGGAGTTGAACTCGTTGTCTTGCTTGTCGGAGAGACGCATCAAAGCCGGCACAAAGGTCTCGTAGTATTTGGACATCACGCTGGTCTCCTGTTGGCTTGCATCGAAGCAGAGCTGTTCAAAGAGATTCATCAACGTCCAACAACAGTTGACCGAGACCTTGGGGTGGTCATTCAAACCCTGGTGCAAAGCTCCCAACAAGGGCTCTAAATCCGTGTTTAAGTCCACGGCATTGATGGCGGCCTCTGCGATTTTGCCTAAACACCACGAAACGGTTTCCTTGACTTGGATGGTGGAGTCACTGATCAACGCCAAGATTGGCTTCAATGCTTCCTGGATAGCTGGCTTCAACTGTTCCACATCTGGACCTTCCAAGATGGATCCAAAAGCCATCACTGCAGCCTCACGGTTTCTCCATTCGGGTACACTAATGTTGGCAGCAAAGAAGGTCAAAGTTGGTTCCACAACATACATTCCGGTGGTCAGAGCAAAGAGCTGGAGACACGAGCCTGCGGCCATGGCCACAGACCAGTCGTCATCCTCAGGATCTTCATTCTGTTTAGTCAACAAGCTCAAAAGCACCGGCAACACATCACGCGAGGCAAGGAGCGCAAAGTTGTAGGAGGTGATTTCCGGGCTCGGTTGCTCACCACGTTCAGTATATTCGTGGATCTGATAAGCGATTTCAAACTCCTCCTCACAAATCGTGGACCAGAACTCAATGGCCATACAAGCCACACGCTCATCAGAGCTTTGCATACCACTGATCGACAACACGTACAAGGCCTTTTCCATGTACAAGGACATGAACTGGTAGTACAACTGGGCAATACGGGCAAGACAGCCGAAAGCAGCGGCCTGCAACTCGGCATCGTCGGCCTGGGTGGCTTCACACACCACCTGCATGATGAAGTTCCTCTCGCCCTCTTTCTGGAAGTTGAGCTTGATGAACAGCAACGAGTAAATTAAAGCATTCAATGCCGTCAAGCGCACCTGCACGGAAGGTTCTGTGGATTGGACGCCTTGTACAATGGCAATAAGGATTCCATTAGATTGCGCAATAATCTGGGGGTCAGAAGCGTCGGCACTCTCGCAAATGTAACCAATGGCCAATAAGCACGAACGCTTGACGTTGACAGACTTATCCGACTTGGTGTTCTCGGTAATAATGGGAATTAATTCCGGCCACTCGTTGCGGGGCAACTCAATGAGCGCTATGGCAGACACCAACTGCGAGATGGACGTGGTCATGTTCTTATCGTCACCCAACAAGATCTTAACGGCCACCTCCTTGATATAGGCCTTTGTTTCCGCAGGCAAAGAAACCCACTTCACTTGCTGCTCAGCTTTTTTCCGAAGGTCCTTAGAGGTCAATTGGTTCTTCAAGCCCAAAGTGGCCAAGATCTGATTCTGGGCCTTCTCGTTGCTGTAGGCCACGTCCGCCAAGTACTTCATGTACTCCTCGTACGAGTTCTCCGCAAGCTGCTGCAACTGCTGTTCGGCTGTGTTTCTAGTCTGGGCGTCTTGGCCCATCATGGCGGTTTCCAAGAGATTGGCGATATCCATGCTTGCTAGATGTTGGGAATATGGGTATAGGGGAAATATATAGGAGGAAAGGGGATTCTAGGGGGGGGCTCAGAAAGTGGGAGTAGCAAAGCGCAGAACGTCAAGGGCCCAAGTGGCGAGAAAAGGTCGGGGGTGACTGTGCTGTTTCTGAGTGCTCAGGACGCCGGTAAAATAAATACGTGTGGTGCAATGTGAAGGAAAAACTTTCTGGGTCGTGCCGCGCACAACGCCTATCATGGTGACTTGCGCTCGGCTATGGGCCATGTGATCCGGGGGGAGGAGTGCGTTGTGAGCCATTGTCTGCGTGGCGTGGCGTGGCGTGGCGTGGTGGTTTCTACAAAGGAGGCGACGTGGGTTTAAACTAGAAATTACTCTGGCTTTGGGGGCTTATTTTGTATTTGCTCTCCTGGCTTTACGCTTCCGCACTCTGCCAGTAGCTTGTGGTGTGCAGGACACCTTCTAAGTACTGTTTAGCCGTAGCTTTGGTGACCCTACCAGCTTCGGCGAGTCCAGAGTCCAGATTCCAAAGTCCAGAACCAGATTCCAGAGTCCACGAAGTAGTAACGTAGAGTATGCGTCTTCCATGAGCCCTTGAAGTTGAAGTCCCTTAATGGTGTTCATGGTACTCATAGGTCCTCAGCCATAGTACTTCAATAAGTTCATAGTGATTCATAAGTCTTCTGAGTCTTCCGAGTTTCTCTGAATCTTCGGAATCTTCGGATGATCTGAGTCTTTGAGGTTCCATCAGTTGGTTCTCTGGTTTCCGATCACCGTTTCTTTTTAATTCACTGGATCGTACTTTCATGCCATTTCTTTTAGCCTCTCTCAACCACAGAGTGCAAATCTGTAAGTGTTTCATCCTTGGGTATCGTAGAATAGTTTTCCGAGGCTTCCTGTGTGGCCTCCAGTTCAGCAATGGAGTGCTGGGATGAACGTGCAGCAGAGTGATGAGATGAGTGACCGACCGAGTATTGCGATGAATGGACGGAAGCTCCATCGTCGTCGGTCTTGGCGCTGGCCCTTTTGTAAGCTTCTAATTTCTGGAGCATGAGTCTTTCCTTGGCCTTCAACTGTGCAGCCTTTTGCTCCAACATCGCTGCCCGGTTGGACAACTCCTTGGCGCTGGCAATCTCCATCTCCTCTAGCTTCTGTTGTCTCTCCAAGATACGCTCGTGTCTGATCACATAGGGCACGGTCTCCGAGATCTGCCGCAACTGGTGTCTCTGCGGAGCAATGGACATTCTCTTGAAAGAGGCGTCGTTGGAATCCGCACGGTTGGTGGATGCATTCGAAATCGTTGACTTGTACGACTTCAAGGAGAAGCTTTCCAAGTTGGGCGAATCCACAAAAGTCTCGTTTTCGTCGAGGAGCATGGACTTTTGTTGCTTGGACTCCGATGATATCTGCGACGAAGTGTCGTTACTATCGTGGGCATCGAGCTTCAAAGACGTTTCGTTGGCGTCGGTCAACTGGGCCAAGTTTGACATGGAAGGAACAGTGGCCAGCATGTTGTTGCTCTCGTCAACCTTGGACCGCACTAAGGAGGCGTCCTCCACATCTTCCGTTCCCGTGACGGTGCTCAACCGGTCTGTTCTGTAGGTTTCGTATAAGAAGTCGTGGGTCAAGTCCTTGAGGTCTTGCAAATGGGAGCCCAAGATGACCGATTTCAACACGGAGAAGTCGCTGTATTCAGGATTGTTGACATCCACCAAGCCCCAGGGGTACTGTCTTGCTTTGATGGTTTTTGTTTCGCCCGTGAGCGTGTCCCTGATCTCAAAGTCTTGTTCGGAAGCCACCACAGCAAACGGCTGCAACTTGGCCAAGAACTTGCACTCTTCGATCAAGTCGGAGTCTTCTTCCTGGTCGTAATCGTCCATGAAGTTATCGAACTGGAACACCGGCACGTTGAAGCGCTCGATATCGATTTTGATTTGTTGTTTGAAGTGCAGCAACTCCGCCTCGGTGAAGGTATCAGCTCTGCCCACCACCGGAATGATGTTGACGAAGCGGGCCAACCTCTTCATACAGACAATATCAAGCTCGCGTAAGCCGTGGCCCGTGGGGGTGATGAAGTAGAGCAACACGTGGACTCGGGTATCAACGAAGCGGGGGTTTCTGCGGATGCGGGTCTCCTCTGCCAAAACAAGGTCGAACTGCTGCTTCAAGTAGTTCTCGATCTCGGCGAAACACATGTTATTATCCAAATTGTCCCCGAAGCCAGGCGTATCGATGATATTCAAGTTCAACCGCACATTGTCGTCGTCCACCAACTCGACATTGGTCTCGGTCAAGGCAATGCCCGGCTCCTCATGGGCCGACAAAGGCTCGAACTCGTTGCGTGCTAGTATGGAGGTATTAGGCAAGGAAACCGCATGGGCCAGGGTAAACGAAAGCGTTTTTGTGTCTGCGGCACTGGCGCCTTCATAGGTATGGGTCATGATTTTCCGGTTCAACATGCAATTGACAAAGGTGGACTTGCCTGTGCCCAGCTCGCCGGCCACCATGAAGGTGAACTTGATGGCCTTTTTGGCATCCTTTCTGTAGTTGATCATGGGGGACGACCCGGAAAAAGAGGGCAGGTTGAAGCTGTAGTCCATGATGAAAGGTGTGGTTGGTGGTGGGAGGATAGCGTTGATTGACGTGCCTTTTTTCCTACACTCAAAGCTTCAATGTGCATGCGTGCACGCCAAGTGCGAGTCTCTACGCGAGCACCTACGGCGACGTGCTACGGCGACCCTCGAGCAAAGAATCCGCGAATTTCTACTACAATGGTCCAGAGATGAAACAGCCTCACGTGACGCAAGCCCACGCTGTTTCACCTCTCAATGTAAGTCAAAAGTCGGGCAGTCGGCCAAGTATATATGTCTCCTCATGTACTAGTCTTTTTACACAATAGTCTTTTCACACAATAGTCTTTCCTACAATAGTCTATGCATATACGGAACCTTCTCCTCTTCTGGATGGAGCTCGTCTTCTGAATGGAGGGAACGACCAGGAGCCTGAACACGGCTTTTTCGGGATTTTGGAAGAATTTTAAATCTCACCCTTAATGCTACCAAATGTATGGCAAGTCCTCAAAGTCAACGGAATAAGCAACAAGTGCGGATGGTGTTCATGGAACCAGAGCTCACATCCTGACTAGCAGTCTATCTCTAAGGGTGTACTGTCTGGGGAATCAAGAAACCATTGAGAAACTAAGCTTATGATAAATTGTAATCTGAGCTTTGGTGGAACTCGGAGTCTGAATCTATTGTAGACTGCTATGGAGTCAGTGTGATGTACCATTTGTATCGCTATAAAGACAAGGCTATAGAGATATTAGATGGAAGCAAAAGAAGAGTTTCCTGAAAATGGTGAGGTTACTAAAAATTGGCTTTTAAATGTTCTTCCATTCAGATTGACAGTATAGAGTCTATTGTGGTATTAGATAGTATTAGATAAATTGACAGGATATAGACCTTAAGAATGGCTATCCGTGTCAGAGAAATTAGACAATTAGACAAGTGACAGACGTGGATGGATTTAATGCCAATTATTCGATGAAAATATAGAGTTATACTCCATCAACTAATGAATTTAATTCCTAAGTACAGGAATATCTGATCCAAGTCTGAAAGTGGTCTGTATGCTCCAGAAATTGGAAGACGCCTTCTGAGGGCCAAATAGAGCATATTTCAGTGAATGTGATATTTTGGTATTTTGGTTTAACTAGTAATATACAGAATGGTCTAGTGGCATTGGTTCAGAAGATGACCCAGTTTTTATAGACCAGATACTGGAGTAATCGTAGGCTAGACACTGGACACTGGACTCTAGACTCTGGACTCTGGACACTGGAGTAATAATAGGCTAGACACTGGACACTGGACTAAAATAGACTAAAGTATAGACTAGACACTAGACTAATAATAGACTAGACACTGCACAAGATGACCCCGTTTGTTATCAATGATACTGATGAGAGATGTTGAAATTGTGCTGAGACGGCTTCTCCTACGGCTACATAAGTCAAGTACAGACGTTGTCCTGGAAATTTATACTGATGTTTGATAATTCCACTTCCACCATCGTCAAGTTCAACCCAAACTTATTTTTAGGTTCAATTTTTTAGGTTCAATTTTTTAGGTTCAATTTTTTAGGTTCAATTTTTTAGGTTTATTTATTTAAGGTTCAACTTAATTCAAGACAATTGATTTTCGAGCCAAATAATAAATAACGATAATCATATAATTTCCGCTACGCAGGACATAATTAAATAAATATCAAAGCTTTAGAAAAAATTTTATATGTATAAATATCTATTAATTCCATTTTTTTTCATGATGGAGTTACGACTTCCATACTTAGTGAAGCGAGGCGGAGGGTGAAGCCCGTTTTGAATGAGTGTAATGGTACAATAAGGGATTATTTGACATGATCCAACTCCATGGGATTATGGGCCTGGTGAAAAGAACACCTTTCTGTGGATTGTAGAATTTGGATCACTAGAGAATTTCTGGAAAGTCTGTCTAATTTGTCTAATTTGTCTACTCTCCCATCGGTGAAAATGATTCTGGACCATCCTCAATCTGCATTGTCTAATGTCTACTCGGTCATTTGTCTAATGTCTATTCTTATAATGTCTATTCCGTCATTTGTCTAATCTGGACCATGTCTACAGTTGACTCTGTGCAACTGTACAGAGGTTTTTTTTGAAGTCTACGTTTGAACGATTTGTCGATTTGTCTGTTTTCAAACAGATGTCTATTTCTGTCTGTATAGAGTGTGGCACTGGAATCGACTATTTCATGGCTTACTCAGATGACAGGAAAGTAGAGTGTAGAAAGTATATTGGAGAAAGTAAATGAATTAGTATGGAGTAGAGATTGTAGATGGTAGAATATCATTATTTGTTCTGGTGTATCTGACTAATACTACTACTAATAATAATAATAATTACTGACTACTTAATACTGACTACTTATTACTGACTACTTAGATGATCACAATAATACTGACTACTGACTCTATACTGTACAGTACACTGCTAGCTGACACTGACAATCTCGCTAACTAGTACTTCTGCACGGCCATTGCTACTGCTTAGGGAATTCCTAGAAACGCTGTACCCTAACTTCAAGTAGCTGTGGATGTTATCATCTCTGTCTGTCTCTCTGTCTCTCTCTATTTTTATATTGGTCTAGTGGTGTTACAGTTGGTATGGTAGTACTGTACCTAGTAAATAAGGTATGGCTGTTTTTCAGGCCCTTCACTGGGGCAAAGACCCTGGAACCAGCCCAAAGAAAACATTTTAGAGCTTTAGAATAATCCTCTTTTTCTTTTTTTTTTTTGTTTCTGGGGGAGATTCTAGTTGTAACTTGGGTGGTTTGGATTACTACCCTAGTGGAGCTCAACGCAACTTCCAACCGATTCTGAAACCCAAGGCTCAAGAATATCTAGTCTATTATTCACTAACCATTTTTCATTTACTGTGGATTTATTGGCTCTATGATAGACCAGTACACCCTAAGATAGCTCTGAGGAGGTTATTGTTGGTCCTGGTAAATTCAAAAGTGTAAATTGTGTTTTAACTCCAAGAGTCTGCTTCTCGGAGTGTCCTGGAAAAGTTGATGATTAGAGGATGACTGTACCCCAGAGCACAAGGCTAATTCGAGTATTTTTCAATTACTAAGTTATATATGAAGTATCACTAATTTTAATTAAAGATTAACCTCAAATAATAAGTATCAAAAGTAATCTCGTAGTATTTAAGAAGTCTTTAGGGTTCAGTGCGTATGGGTGAATGGGTGTATGGGTGGTGAGATTTCGCAGCAATCGCGCGTTACGAGCCCGCGCCCGTGCGATCCACATGATCCACCCCACATATAAATACTACATCTGCTCCTCCTACTTCTTCTACTACAACTACTACCACACCCCTTTTTTAACCAAATGTTCAGGACTCTTTCTGCAGAAGCAGCAGTCAAACTCGACCAAGAGCTCATGTCCACCAGCGGCTTCTCCATCGACCAATTGATGGAGCTAGCCGGACTTGCCGTGGCCAAAGCAATCTACAACCAGTTTCCCCCAAGCCAAGACCCTCCAACGCCACCAAAGGGAAAAGTGCTTGTTCTCGTGGGACCAGGGAATAACGGAGGCGACGGCTTGGTATGTGCACGGCATTTGAAGCTCTGGAAGTACCATGAGCCCGTGGTGTACTACCCCAAACGACCAGCCAAGGAGCTTTTCACGGGGCTCTGCAAACAACTCGACGACTTGGGCGTCGCACGCATCGATACTCTACAGCAAGTCAAGGAGCTTTTAAGCGACCAAAGCGACAAAAAGGTTCGTGTGGTGGTGGATGCGGTGTTTGGCTTCTCCTTTAAGCTTCCTATAAGAGAGCCCTTCGCCGAGCTTCTCCAATATTTGGCTGCAAATTCCACCCAAATGGCTCCCATTGTGTCGGTGGACGTTCCATCGGGATGGGACGTGGAAAAGGGCCCGGTGGATCTAGACATACAACTGTCTATGCTAGTGAGTCTCTCTGCACCCAAGCCGTGCGCTCGCTTGTTTCCTCTGCACAAGCCACACTACCTTGGGGGGAGGTTTATTAGTGATCTGGTGGCAGAAAAATATGGCATCCTGGACTTGTTGACCAAGTACAAGGCCGACGATATCATAGTTAAATTGAATGGAGGCCAGTGAGTCAGTCTCCTCACACAGCTCTAAATAGATAAGAGTGGAGACTGCTCTTTGTCCTTCAACTATCATGTTGACTTTCAATAGTGAAGTCATGCCAGTCTCTGAAAACAGTTCGATGGCAGTTTTAAATTACATCCAGAAATGGATAGAAGTGGATAGAAATGGACAGAAATGGACAGAAATGGACAGAAATGGACAGAACTTCAAAATCAAGACAAAGAAAACCTGCGTTCTCAATTTGTCTGCTTCCATGAGCTTATTCCAACTCTATGTCTAAAATTGGCCTCTTTCCTTTCAACCTTGCACCACATCGGTTGGTCATGACGTGGGCGTCCTGCACGTGACCATGGGACAAGAGAAACTCAGTGGAGGCACCAAAAAATTGGAATAAACGTGACAAAATCAGGGGTTAAATATAACCATTATATCCATCCAAATATTTCCTGACGGATACATCTAAGAATTCCCTGACTACTTCGGAGTGATCTATATTTGAGATAGGACATGAGCCCTGTCTGCTACCGAGAAGTATCTCGACCACCTGTTCTTCCAGCAAAATCACCTTCTGTTTTACCTTAATGATCTTGGACATATACTGAGCCTCTTTCTCCTCTTGATTCTACTCCAGTGGTGTAAATATTTACCTGTTGAGTAACTATTTAATGCTATTGGTTACTTACTGAAGATGCGGCTGATCCTATGCTTGGTCCCCGAAGAGATTCTTTGGCGGATCCCAAGCTTGTGCTCTGGAACTGACGGAAGACTCTTTTCCATGCTCTCAACAGGGAAAAGGGGCAACAGTATTCTTTTCTGGGAGCGGATCTGGTGACTCTTTGGAATCATGAACCTGGAGTTCTCATAGTCTGCACAAGTATCGAGAGGCAATTCTTGTGGGGCTTTTCTGGAGGGGGGCTTGGTATAAGAAGACTTTGGAATCTCACTGACCACTCTGCGGCTGGTTTTGGGAGGTGGTTTTGGGGCAGCACTGGGGCTCGAAAAAAGACTGTCTGCGTCCTCAAAGTACAGCTTGTTGAAGTAGTACTCATAGAAGGAATTGTGGTCCAACTCCTCGGACAAGTCAATCTGCAGGATGTTCGAAGGCCCTGTGCCCGTGGAATTGGTGGAGAAGCTTCTCTTATGGTAAGGCGGGTCGAAGGTGGAGTTGCGCTTACCTGCAGGCAGCTTAGTGGAGTTGACGGAGAACGTGATGGACGACACATCGGAGTACTCCGAGAAGCTCTCGTGCTTGCGATGCACATTCTCGTGTTTTTGATGGTTCAATTCAAACCTTGAAAGTGGCATGGCCGAACAAGTGTTGTTGGAGGGAGGAAGTGGCAGGGCCGCCTTGGGTGCAGGACGTGCATAAGGAAGAGGATCCAGGTGAAGAGTTTGCAGACTTGCGTGATGCATTTCCATTGGAACAGCGGGGAGGTCCCTCTGTTTTGGGAAAGGGTGGCAGCTCATGACTCTCTTGTCCAAAGAGGAAACATTTTCCTCGGATTCAACGGCTGCCGTGCCGTACACAGGAACACTGACGATTCTGGAAAAGCGGTGGATCTTATTTCTCTCTCTGTTATACACGGGAATCTGGGGGATATCCTGGGCATTTAGAGTCCGAGGAGTATAAGAAGTCACTGCCGAAGCAAGGTCTAGGGCATTTATGCAGGCCCGGCTGGTGGGAGGACAGAGATCTTGGGTAGCATGCTTTTTTGCTCGCGTCTTGGGGTTTCTAATCATGATGAAATGCTGGTGTCTAAATGAAATGCTGATGTCTAGACGAAATGTTGATGTCTAGATGCTAAAAATGAGATTCCAGATGGCAAGGTTAGGGGATTTTGTTGATGAAATGTTGTTGATGGAATGTTGTTGATTTTAAGGGTGGGCCGAGAGAAGAGATTAAAGGCGGTGTTTCAAAGATGTTTGAGAAGAGAATGTACGAAATGAAACCTTGGGGATGTGCATGGTTTTATCTTAATGGCATGACCAGAGCTGGCTGGCTTGCTAAGGCCAAACGGTGTGCGCGCGTCGTCTATATTTGGATGCGAAACAGCATGCAAAACTGCAGAACAATAGTCAGACTGGGAAGAGGGAGCCAAGCTGGAAGTGCGTGTCGCAGAAGAGAATGGCCCTATAAAAAGAGGCGAAGCCAGGGGTTCAAGGGATTTCTATAAATATGGAACGGGATCCACACACAAATCCATCGACAGGTTTATTGGCAAATCGGGGGGCGAGATCTTACGGCGATTGCAATGCGGGTGCGGATGGTGAGGTGCGGATTGATAAGACACTTGGAAGCTGGTGGTGGCCCCAGAAAAGGACCCCAGGTTGGGCGCGCATGGGGCGTGCGTACTGCAGGTAACACCGTCTGTGCGCTTTTTTCGCGCTTACATGCACGTCGCGATCTCGCTAGCCAGCACCCGAGCTGCCACCACACGCGAAACCATTCACACTAAAATGCACTCTATGATGCACACACTCGAAGATGCACTCTACGATGCACACTCTATGATGGTCTACGATACATTGATAGTCTACGATGCATTGATACAGTCTGCTGATTTCCCGATTGGGAAAAACCTTGCCATGACTCGACGAAAAGGGTAAATTGCTAATGGCCAATTGCTAGTTGCTAATGGCCAATTGCTAGTTGCTAATGGCTAGTTGCTAATGGCTAATGGAAAAGTGGTTGAGTCACAGTGACCATCAGTAATCAGTGAGACCTAAATTTGTAGAAATGATTTTTGTTCACGAAAAACGTAGGCTCGAGCTTTGTTTTTGGTTGAATCTGATTGGATCCATTCATTGTTCTCGTTCATTGTTACCTTTTATTGTTACGTTTTATGTTCCCATTAATGTTCCCGTTTATTGTGGGTGTTGCAGGTGCACCCAAAAAGCCAATGGTAATTTTCTTACATTTTTCTTCAGTGGAACACCTTGAGACTTTGGACCAGATTTGACACTAGTTTCTTGGATTCCTCAAGAATCCTCGATCCCAGGATGATCTCAGGCTTTGGTCCCAGGAATTGATACTTTAAGCTTGAAGTGCTCCTTTTTTTCTTTTTTTTTTTTTTTTTTTTTTTGAAAAGATAATCTCGGCAAGTCATGGAAATTCTACAAGATGGAACTGACGGGAATTGACGGGAATCGACGGGATTGATGGGAACTGATGGACTGGCATGTCAGACTGCACACTCCTAGTTCCACTGGCAATCCTCACCACCACACCACCCCACCACCACCCCATTCTTCTACAAAACCCAACTGGACTTTATGATACAAAATCTTCAATAAAAACTATCGAAAAAAAAGGGCTATTTAAATAAACAGTTTTTGAATAAAAGGATTTTGAGTGTTGGTGGTGGAAGCTATGATTGTTTGCGGCTTTTCTGGGTGCGAAACAGAGTCTCAGAGGTGTACGCGCGCAACAGGCTCTAGTAGTTGGTGACAGGAAGAGACCGTTCGCAGGCATTTCTGCCTCTTCAACCAAGGAAAAACCGTAAAAAAAAGAACCAATTGGGCGTGCGGAGATCATCAATTATCAATCACCAATCACCAACAGTGGCTCTTTGTGCAGGACATCAAGTTTATAAACTGGCCATTGAGCTGTTCCTGATAAGACATTACCTGTTCTATCCCACTATACTATATGCCCTATATTTCCTGTATTTACTATATTCCCTGTATTCCCTATATTCCCTATATTTCCTGTATTTCCTATATTCCCTATATTTCCTATATCTACACTATATTCTATACAGTGCCACTTTTGTCATAACACTACTATACTGTGCAGTACTGTGTAATGGGTAGTGTAGCATTTAACCGTCCACCTCAAAGCACCCGCCTTTTCATCCAATAATCAAAGTAATCAAAGTAACAAAAGTAATCAAAAAAAATAGAATGATTGAAATGATAAAATAATAAAATACAAAAAAATAAAATACAAAATAATAAAATACAAAATAATAATAATCAATATAACTGGTTCTGGAAGCTTGCACCTGCTGTGCACTTGGAGGTGTGCTTCCTGCACACGCACCATGTCTGAGCCCGGCTCACCTCTCACCACTTTATGGACCACATCAGCACCAGGATATGGCACGGCCACGTGACCGTCCGAATCGTCTTCCAGGGCCACGTTTACTTGCTCCACGCCAGGCGCAATGCGTACTTCCCCCTTCATTTCCATCAGATCGCCTCCTTCTTCGACTCCGTGGCCAACCTGCACCTACTACACCTGCCATTGTGGCTCCAACATCTCCACACGCCTCTCCATTGGAACCTCCCCATTGGAGTTTTACACGATATGTGGAATCCTGAAAAGGCGCCGTGGCTGCTCCTGCTCCATGCTCCTACGCCGGAACGGGGGTATCCGGCCCAGATTCTCCCTTTAGATGAGCCAAAACAGCTGTTTTCGGCAACACAACAAGACTCCGGCTTTTTCGACCACACTCTTGCCCTTCAACACGTTTATATGAATAGCTTGAAACAGGCCAATTACGTGTTGAGCGGCAATTCCCGTGCTGTAATGAGACTCAGTACGGAGGATACTCGAGTGCTCTGGAAATCGGTGGTTTCCAATGATTATTATCATATCCAGGCAATCCACGAAAAATTGTACCCTGAAACAACAGAACCCAAATCTCCAGTTACGGTTCCTTTGAAAATATACTTGGACAAAACCACAGTGGTGCAGGCACCATGCAAAGAAAATACTAGCCTACGGCAATGTTTGGCCCCGTTCATGGATTTACTGCAAACAGACGTGTGGATCCACGGCATCCGTGCATCTCAGATGTACGACCTCCCCGTGGAGAAAGTATGGCGCCACTTCCACTACTTGGATATGGTGATGTACGTGGTGGCGTGCTCTATGCAGGCAAGCTGAACACCGCCTGGAGCCATATTCTATACATCTTCAACTGTTTTTTCCGGTTAACAAGCAACCGGCGATCCGTGGCAATGGTGTCTTCTTTAAACGGCCCGGTTTCGCAGAAGATGGTCCGGAGCTCCTCCTCCGTGAAGAAGTATACCCGGGTACCATCTCCACGGATATAGAAGTTGTCATCCAACAAACGGCCCTTTTTGAAGCGCACCTGCGCCAAGTCATAGCGCCCATAGTCCCGGAAAAGAATGTGGCCACCTGGTTTGAGCACCTTTTTAAGGTTGGCCACGGCATGAGCCCATTGATCCGGACTCAAGGCCGAAAAGACAAAGATCATGATCACAATGTCCACGGAATGCGGCTCCATATCGTCTGGAATCTGGCCCTCTTCGTTGGAAAGGTCCCACACCAGCGAGTATGCAGTGCCGGCCTTATGGTTCGGCTCAAACATCTCATTCCGCTTGACCAAGTCCACGGCCACCTTCAGGTAGTCACATGCATGCATTCTGAGCTGGGGGTTTTGGTTCTGCTTCAAGATGGGGAAGAAGGTGTTTCCTGCCCCACAGCCAACCTCCAAGATGGACACTGGCTTGTTGTAGGACAGACTGGTGACCTCATACAAGGAAGGGAACTCGATCTGGAGCCATTTGCGGTCCTTGAAGAAGTTCTCCTGGTTGTTCCTATAGAAAATGTCCCAGTACTTGGCCGGGTTGGAGTTATAAAGCTTCTTGTCAAAGTCTTTCACGGGCAGCTCATACTGTTTGGCAATGAGCTTCTGGGCATCTTCCACCTGCTCTGCTCCCCACTCCACGTGATCCCACGCGTTGTGGTCAAACACGTCCTGGTTTTCCGTGAGGTACCGCTGGCCGAACGTGAAGGGTGCATCCTTGCCTATTCTGGACTCCAACGCCGGTTTCTCGTCTTTCGGTTGTTCACTCATGCTGAAAACCAATGTTGACCCGATGACTTCGCGCGCATCGCTTCTAAAGCCTACACTACCATATACCATAATCCCATAATACCACATATACTGCCACATATACTGCCACAGTAATAAATACTGACTAACATAAAGTAAATATATAATATCAAGCTGATGTCCTGATTTCCTTGGTATTGTGTATTATTTTATTATTATATCCAACTGACTAGCACTGTATTATATGCAGGGATAATGCTACAGACGTGTCATCTGGCTTCAAAAAAAGACGGGTCAAAAAAATTAATTAACTAAAATGTACATTTGAATCTACAGCGTGTTTCAATACGTTTACACTTGGAATGCAACACTTTTTCGGTGTCCGAGTATTTTTAAAGGCTTCTTGTATTATTTGACGTTTGACCCTCAGCCCATCAAAATTGAGAAATACAGGTTAAAGTGCGAAAAACTGGGAATAAAAGTTGTCACCTCAAACAAAAGGTTGTTACCCCAAATTGTCGAATCAACCAAAAATTGGTACGTCATCGGAATCAACACCAATTCCCCTTTAAACCTTTTCAGATTAAACGAAAATGATTTTTATAAAAAATAAAGGAGATTGAAAGCCTGGTTCGGCCCATCACATCTTGATTAACCGTGGTCACGTTCCACCAATTGCGCTCACCACCCAAGCCGCACTCCACTACTGTGGTGCCTTCACTCCAATACTCTGTACTCCACAACTATACTCTGAAACATCCCAGAATTTCCAGTACTCCAAAAATTATATATTAAGCTAGTATGGACAAATTCCAGTACACTCTAAGATTACCACAACCTCTTTGGTTGTTCGGACGTCCGTCACGCAACCCATGGCACTGCTGGTGGCTGGGGTGTATGCCGGACCAGGCCCAGGTAAGACCTCCCCATGACGTGTGGCCCTACCAAAAAAAAAAGGTTCAAGTCTAAAAAGAGTCTTTCGTATTTGAACACTATTGTCAGAACTGATTTAATTTTTCCTCCTCGTATTATCATCGAGTATTGTGTTGTATTAGTCTGATTCTGGTCTCACCACGGTCACTATTCGCACCCATACTCACCAGTTCACTGCACTCTTCTCTTCACTCTACTGTTTTACCCCTGCACTTGCACCATACAGGATCCATGGAAAGAAATCCATTTATATAATATAGCACTGGATTATATCTGTGTATATTTCTGTGTTCACATGAGTTTACATATAAACTTGGATAGTTCTGTATAGAGTTCTGTATTATGGACATAGTTAAATTTCTAAGATATGGAAAAGTCTGGTTTTGCTCACTAGTCATAATTTTTACTATGTTCTAGTTTTGCAGTAGTCTATTTTTGCAGTAGTCTAGTTCTAAGACTGTACGGGTTTATTCTTAAGAGTTCTGTGTGAGTATAACCATTTACGACAGGTACTTCTAGAGACGGACTGGAGGGAACTAACCAGATTTGAACTCACTACACTATAATTCATACAAAAATTATGGGTAACGGACTAAACATGAACTGTAATCTACCCTAGTAGTTTTCTGTCTAGTTTTCTGTCTAGTAGTCTATCTAGTAGTCTATCTAGTAGTCTATCTAGTAGTCTATCTAGTAGTCTGTCAAATACTCTGTCAAATACTCTGTCTATTACTCTGTCTAGTTTTATCTACTACTGTTAGTTATTAGTGAATCATGACGTATAAGTATTCCCATATGCTCTTATGGGGTGTATCCCATGAAAAAAAACACCATTCTTCAAGCACCACCGTTCAATCACCACCGTTCCTGGTATAGACATGTCCCCTATACTCTTGTATAGCATGAGGAGTCTTGTATATCATGTATAGACAAGTATATACATTTTAGCATATTTAGACATGTATAGCCTTGTATAGAGGTATATAATGGAAGAGGGTAGAGCAGTATACATATTTAGATTGCAATGGTGGAGTGGCTGCTGACAAGGCCTGCACTTAACAGGATATGCATAGATGCTAGACTTCAATGAGTATTTGTTGGTTCATGAGAACATTGGCCTCAAGTACAATCCATCATTCCTCACTCCATCTTGAAATTTAGGGAAAATGTCTGCATTTGTCTGGAAGGTGTGACGCCATCAACGATGGGCTCAGATCCTAACACATCCACATCATCCACACTCACCATCGAAATCTCATTAGAGTCTGTATGTCTCTTTGGTCCGTGAGTTTCGGCAGATCACCATACATTGACCGTACAACAATTGACCTATAAGTGTATCAAGCACCGCACCCATCTTCCGACTGAATTGATTGTATGTCAGAATCCAATGTATCAAGCAGCGTTTCTTTGCAAATGCTTGGTCTCTTTCACTGAATAGGCTTGTGACAGTAGTACACTGCTTTAGTAGGGTACCTTAGTGCCAATTGTAATGGATCGGCGTGTCTATTTCCATTCTGTATCTGGATACAAGGACAATGATGCAGGAGAAATCCATGAGACATATGTGGTCAGTGAGCAGTGTATGGAGGGGCCCAGGTAGATGGACCCAAGCCTATACTTGGGTAGCAAAATGTCAAATACCCCTGGGTTGACTCAGCAGTGGAAGCTTTCTTGTCCTCCACAGTAAACTTGGTGGGGTTCACCAGCTCATCTTTAATTGCCAATGGATCCCGTTTCTCAGGCGAAAACGGGTCTGTATAAGCGAAGAGTGTTAAGTGATTGCAATCCTTGAACCGGGCAAAAAGTATAACCTTTTGTCGCCAACAATCGTTGAGCTTATCACGGGGTCCTTGTATCTGATCAACAGTCCAGGCCAGTTCGGTATAGTCCAGGCCAGTCCGGTATAGTTCAGGTCAGTTCGGTATAGTTCAGGTCAGTTCGGTATAGTTCAGGTCAGTTCGGCATAGTGGAGACAATTCACTTTAGTGGAGCCGATCCAGATTTGTCACATGATTCGAATCCACCATTGTCGCTTTTCCTGTCTTGCCTGACAACGGAAAATTACCATTGGACATTTTTATTGCAAGTCATGGTGAATTGGTATCAGGTATCCAGACAGAGACATGCGATCCTGGAACAGTATACTATCATACTGTTTATGGGCAGTGTCCAATCAATCTCTGTATCATTATTGAAATCAACATCCACTCATTTGAATAAATCCCCTGGTATAAATAATTGAACAATCAGTAGATCACTGATCACTGATCACTAGTGAAGGAGTTCAGCGACGAAAGTTACACGGTAACTTCAAGCAGAGCCAAGGCCTTGATTTGCTCATCGAACATGGCACATTTGATGGGCATGTCAAGCGAGTAGAACGGGTTCTTCATCACATAGTCACAGTAGTACATGTAGCACAGCTTATACACATTCCCCACGGCGGTGTTCTGACGATTAAGTTCGCCGATTCCCGAGCCCAATTGCACCGGGTTATATGCGGCCTTTTGAGTTGGGCTGGTGATGATGACAAACTTGAGTCCAGTGAGGGTCTGGAATACATATAAGCTGAACTGGTCGGTGTCCACGTGCTGGAGACCCAGGAGGTTTGTGTTCGGGAGCTTGGCACGTGACGACGAGAGGATTTGCTGGTTGATTGAGGAGTCGGCTCCGTCACGGGCGGCGGCGGGGCTGAGTTTGGTCGCTATGGCGTGCACTCCATGGAGGGTGCCTGCTAGGACGAGGTAGTCATTGACGGCGAGCTTGGTGAGGCCGGCGTTGATTTCGTGGTGGTATATGAGCCCTCCTGCCTTGTTGAGAATGAGCAAGCTGAAGAGTTTCATGTGCTTGGAAGAGTGTTGCGGTGGATGGAGTTGGAAGTGAGTGAGAAGGTGGTGAGGTGAATCGGGAGATTCACCATTCGCGAATATATCGGGTGTAGGTGGTACATCGGGTGCGAAAAAAATAAGCTTCCCCACCAGGAGTCGAACCTGGAATCTTCTGGTTCCAACAGAAGTGGTTACTTTCGTAGCCAGACGCCTTGACCATTGGGCCATGAGGAACGAAGCTTGAAAAATTAGAATTATGGTTTGACAGGGGGTCTCATTTGAATGGTAGACCTGAAGCACATATTCCTCTACTAATACTCCACTGTACACTTTGAAACAATATGTACCCTAAGCATATACTTAATAAGAGTCTGAGAGTTGGCCAAAAGTAGCAGATCAAGAAAATAGTGTACACCTGTGCCAAGGCACATCCAAGACCCTCTCACTCGAACCCATAAATGGTCGACCGTGTGGCAAGGAAACAAAAAGTTTTACTAGTAATAAATGAAGACAGACAAATCCACATCTCACAATCACTCCCCGCAACTTCACTAAAACTGGCCCACTAAAACTGACCCACTAGAACTGACCTCACACTACTGACTACTGAATACTTATACTACTTGTACTACTTATACTACTCATTAATACTCATAATACTTAGGCTATTTATATTATTTCTACTATTTCTACTATTATACTATTATCTATTATACTATTAATACTATTAATACTACTTATACTATTAATACTACTTATACTACTTATACTACCTATACTACTTATACTACTTATACTACTTATACTACTTATACTATTAATACTATTAATACTATTTCTACTACTTATACGACTTATACTAAGTCACGACCCCACACTCACAGACCAGTATTCACCACTGTCCACTTCTACTTGGATTATCATTTACTACTACTAGTACCTGCTAATTCTCGCTAGTACTTCTGTAATCCTGTACTACTTACTCCTAAGACTTCTACTAATACTACTAATACTACTAATACTACTAACCCTACTAAGACTTCTACTAAGACTTCTACTAAGACTAAAATCTATAATACAAATGATGTACTTTAATCCACACCCTGTATCGTCTGCCACCACTAGAGTCTGCTCCATAGAATCTTCTACTGCCACCATTACGGTATGTGGACCCACTAATTGGCCACATTAAGCTGGCCACACTGGATCTGACCTCACGCTACCACTCAATACTGACTACACAATACTGACTACACAACATTATTGTGAAAGAATCACTGGGCTTTAAGCTAGCTAAAAATAGACACAATGAAAAGACATGGACAGGAAGAATTCGTACATGCTAGCCAATAGAATCTAGACTAGACTATAGTGGAGACCGATGGTACTAGATAGAGAGCTAGAGAGATACGGTAGATGGTGGATAGATAGAGTAAGAGAAGGATTTATACTGACTGAGTGATTCCACGTTTTATAACGTACGCTTTTAGTCTATCTGTCTATTAGTCTATCTATCTGTCTGTCTGCCTACCTGTGGACTGGTATATCTATCACTCTAGACTTCTAGTACGAGCTATAAGCAACTACCTCATAAGTGGCACACTGACATGAGACACTGATTTGGTTGCAAGGTGTGCTTTGAATATTTATAGGTTTTGAAACTTCCAAGCTCTATTAACAACTAGAGAATCTTGAATATCAAACCTACAGAGATCCAGAACCTCTCCACCCACGCTACCCCTACTGTCTACTAATACCACCTCTCTAGTATATTCCCCTGTATCAATTTCCATACCGTAGTAACTTTCCTGTATATTTTCCAACTCTAGTAGACTCCCATTATATTATCGCACCTCTAGGACTGTGCTCTACTAGTGCTACTGTAACACCACTACGATGCAATCCTAGACGCTATACTAGTGACAAATTTAATGCTTATATACTGTACTATGGCTTGGAACTCACACTGTAGAAAGTCTGGTTCCATTCCGAAGCATCCAATAAGACTGGTCCGAATCCAGGCCAGTGTCAAGTGTACAGTATAGAATCAGTATAATAAGTATAATAAGTATAATAAGTATAATAAGTATAATAAGTATAATGAGTGTAGACTAATTCTAATTCAGAATCTGCTTTTTTGATTTTATTGGAAGATGTGTTCGTGTTGTACGGTGGAGTTAAGGTACGGTAGAATACGGCGAGGTATAGTGAGGAGATTTTTGCCAGATGCAAGAAATTTCCGGGAAAAATAGACAATTTCATAGAAAATACTCCAAATTCTAGATCTTCCCGATTCATTTAATTTTTAACGAAAAACAGAATTTTTACGGAAAACTCCGATTTTCTAGTGCTTATTTGGCAGGTTTACTCAGCGTGGTCGCAGTGTCGCAGTTGGAGGGTGCAGTGTCGCAGTTGGAGTGCAGTGTCGCATCTCCCCACGCACCTGTTGAGCTGTCTCAAGTACAGTCTCATAATCTGGTACGGTAGTTTCATTGGTAATTAATAACTCCCTTAAGAAAGGCACGTTGTTCTTAGCCATAGTCAAATCTATTCTGATTAAGCTCCTCTAAACTAGTACTGGGTTTGCCTGTTCGTCTTTGGTAAGTCAACTGATGACTCTTCCCAATTCGCCTGTTGTATATTCCCTCTGCTACGAACACGTACTCCTCCATTAGACGAGAACCAGCTTTCTTTAGACGAGAATTAGCTTTCTTTAGACGACAGCCAATGTTAAACGAGAAAAAGACAATGTTAGACAACACTCTCGTCCAACATTGTTTCCTGAATACAATGTCTAAGTTGTTTCATCTGGACGTCCTGCATATACCTTCCATGCCCATGCAGGACGTGAACGACTCGCAAGGCGCGATCGTTCAACACATCTCCACGCGCACCAATACTTGCCAGACAAATAGACATGCACACCTCGTGGCCTGATACCAATTTTTCTCCGTGAATTTCCAAAATTTCTCTGTAAGTCAAAATTTCCCCGTAAGTTTCCAAATTCGTCTTGATGGATTTTGTTCAGAATAGTAAATTATTCCTGTACTGTTCTACCAGGATAGACCATCACACATGCTACTGAAGTCTAGTAGTGTATTACTGACCTAGCTGTGCGAAGGACACATGAGACTCACTCCTCACTGCTCACTACTCACTCTCCATGCACAACAAGTTACAAGGAATTCTCAGAAAGGCTCAATAAGAAATTTAAAGCAGGTGGTTTTATCATGTAAATTTTAGGTACAGTAAAATTTATAATAAGTGTGGAGTAGAGTGTATAATAAATGTGGAGTAAAGTGTATAGTGAGTGTGGAGTAAAGTGTATAGTGAGTGTGGAGTAAAGTGTATAAGTGAAGAGTAAAGTGTATAAGTGTATAAGTGTAGAGTAGAGTGTATAACAAGTGTAGAGTATAGAATCAGTACCATAAGTGTAGAGTAAGAGTGTATAGTATGGACAGTACCCGGGCTTCTAGTACTACTGGTGATCATCACTTGTAGTAGTATGTACTCCACCACAGTACTCGGACGAAAGCCCAGTCTTAGTAGTAAGACTGGACTTTGAGGGTGTGGAGTGTAGAGTAGAGGGTAGTGTATAATGATAATTCTGGACATGAAAAATTAAAATTGGTATCAGGATGAGTATTGAATTTTGATTTGGCTCGTTCCCTAGGTTAATCTCGATGCATCTGCTCTTGAGTCAGTACCTGTGTTCTCAGTAATACCACTACTTACCGTACAAGTAGTAATACCACTGATTACCGTACAAAGTGGTAATTACCAGTTTTAAGGCTCAGCAACGAAAAGAAAAATAGAATATAGTCTGGATGAACATTCTTTGTAAATGGGTGCAAATCTATAGAGCTATAGAGCGTTATAGCGCATCCTGCATACAACATAGGATATACCTGTCTTCGGTAATTAATCACTTCTACCTATACTTACTACAGTACATTTATATAAGAGTTGATAGTAGTAAAGTGTTTCATTACCAGTATTAATGTATATAACGTATGGTGTGATGTAAGTTGTGCTGTGAGAGGTATAGGTTCATCTTCCTCATTCAGCTGATACCTTTTCTTCGTTTGCTTCTCCATCTTTTGCCTTATACTTCTTGATGAGCTCGTCATGCTTCCGTTTTCTCTCGCCCGAAGAAACCTGCCGTTTATGCCTTCTGCTGCTTTCGTGGATCTTCCAGCTGGCTTCTCCCACGGCCAAAAGCGGCTGGCCCTTGGAGTCCTTGCACACAGAACACTCGTAGTGTTTCCAAGAGTTTGCCGATTCCATTTTCTTATTGCTCTTGAAAGTATCAAAGAATTCCGCCGTAGGAATCATGCTCTGCAAATGTTCTGGGGCTTGGTCCTTGGTGACTGCCAAAGGTCCGTCTTTCAAAAACTCGCTTGCGATGGAAAGTCCTCGTTCGTTGACTGCACTGCTCCATTTGGTCAAGTCGCTGGCATCGAGAATGTAGAGTTTCCCGCCGTACTTGAAGTTGAACCGAGCTTCCTTAATCAACTCCACGCCCAAAAGCTTCTTGATCCACTTGACCTGGTACTTGGCATATTGTCTGGTGCGGATCTTCATGCGCTCCACCCCGTCCTCAAATAGCCTGCTATCTGATTGGCCATTTTGTAGCCACGGCAAGAACTCTTTGAAGCCAATCACCTGCCATAGCCCTTTGGTGGGGTCCAACGCCGGGATGTGCGCGGAGTAAAAGTCGTTCAATTCCTTGATCTCCTCCAACGCCCCGGTCTCCATCATAGTGTCCACCCGCTTATCTAGACGGTCTGCAAGAATCTGGGGGTCGCAATACACCCAGAAAAGAAGCGTATTGTACTTGAGCGACGAATCCTCCATCTCGTCCAATTTCTGGTCCCGGTACATATCACTAGGCTTCTGGCCGGTGGTCAAGTAGATCTCCAAACACCGGCGGAGCTTGCGTTTGTCCTGGGGATGGAATTTCTCGCTGATCACGGGATCAACGCTCGCTAGCCTGGAGAAAATCGCCTCCACGGGCCCATCGAGCAATTGCTTCTGGTCTTCAGAAAGTGGAGTCACCTTCAAGTCCAGTTCCTTCTCGCCCACCGTCTTGTTATGGAACAATAAGCTTTGCAAATAATAATGGGTGCCTCCTATTATGATGGGTGTTTTGTTGCGGGAATGGATGTCGTCGATGGCGGCCTGGGCTTCCTGCGTATACTTGTGGATGAAGTAGTCCTGGCTCCAGGGAATATGGTCCATGACATGGTGGGCCACGCCGTGCCGCTCTTCAAGGGGGTGTTTGTTGGTGATGATGGGGACTTTCTGGTACACCTGCATGGAGTCTGCGTTGACCACTTCTCCATTGAGCGACTTGGCTAGCTCGATGCTGAACTGGGTGTTAGTTGGGCCGAAAGGGGAAACCGAAAGGGGAAACCGAAAGGGGAAACCAAAAGGGAAACCGAAAGGGGAACCGAAAAGGGTAACCGAAAAAGGGACATACCTGTGACTTGCCAACACCGGTGGTGCCCACGATGGCAATGACGTTTTTTTTGGGCTTGGTCATCACGTAGTTCTTGAGATACCGCACGTAGCGTAGGAGCATAATGCGTCTCGCAAAATATCCAAACCTTTCTTGATGCCGCACTGCAGAAAACATTTGTTCCTGCAAATAAGACACACACACACACACACACAGCTTAATAGAGGCTGTTCCTGCACACACCGCTAGCCAAACCGGACGTCCTTCGTACTATCCCAAGTAAATGCCCGGTGTCCTGTTGGAGCAGGCAAATGCGATCCTGTACGCATGGAGTTCTCAACACCCTCGAGGTTCTCTTGGTTGCGGATCATAATGCCAAGATCTCGTGCTTCTTGCCGTCGGTTGTAGAGATACTCATCGATTTCCTCCAACACCAAGGAGCCCTTCTTCATGAACTCCGAGTAGAACGTCGACGCCCGGTTGAGGTTGGCCACAAGCTCAAGGTACTCCACGTACACGGTGTGGAATTTTTGTAGGGCCTGGAAACGGGCATCGTTGGCTGGACCACTGCTATTTTCCTGCGCAGAGACGAACCGGCCGTTGGCCTCGGAGATTTCCGTCTCCAACGCCATTTGCTGTTGCTTCAGTTGCTGAACGTAGTCCAAGTCGCTGGCAAACACCTTGATGTGTTTTTCGTAAATAGGCTCGAACTTGCGGGGCTCGATTTGGCCTTGTTCATCTTGGTACGCCTGGAGATCTGCCCGGGCCGCACTGATCACACTAGATAAAATATTCTGGTCCCGAAACTTGTGTTCTAGACTCAACAAAAACCGCTCTCTCCGCTGCTCCATATCCTGGCCTTTCAAGAGAAGGTTGCGTAGATTTGAAACACACCCAGCCACGTCATCGTTCAACTTGAGGTAGTCTGACTTGGGAATACTCCTCAACAACGCCTCTTTCCCCCCGCAAAACACCTCGAGCTCGGCCTTGATGCTCTGGTAACTCTGGCCAATCAACGTATCGCTGTTTCTGCCTTGGTTGAGGTACTCCCGCATCTTGTTCAAACGCAAAGTATAGTCTGCACTTGCTTCTTCGGATGGTTCCCTACACCATCTAGCGGTGCCTTCACGGCGACGCATCAAGTCGTCTTCGTTCTTTTCCATTTCAATGCGCTCTTCACATTTCGCCACTAACTCGGCACAGTTGCTGGCCAAAACCGAGATATCATCCATCGACCGTTCAATGAGCTGAATGCCTCCAATGGAGAGGATCTCCCGCGACTGGTCCACTATGGTATCCGGAAGAGACTCTGTTCGTTGGAGGGTATCAAGGGACGAAGGAAGGTTCTGGGAGGCCAAATACTTGGCAAACATCCGGGACAACGCAGCCAATGGATCCTTGATGTTCTGCACAATGTACTCATCTTGACGCTCCTTGAAAGCTTGTCCCACTTGAATGATGGAGAAAGGTAGGAGTGAATTGAACACAAGACCAGCACCCTCGGAAAAGGTTTGTGGAACCTGGGGCTCCACCATGGAAATGGCTTGGATTTCAGGCAAATCGCCAACTTCCGGAACAGGCTTAAGATACACGAGATCGTTATCCTTCTCAGCAGACCGTAGACACTCTTGTACAGTGGTTGTGAGCCCCGCCAAGTCTTGTAACACGCTTTCTTCCACGTACAGCTTATACTTCAGAGCCTCGGTGCACACCTTCAGAGCGTGCATTAAGTAAGCCACCTGGAGGCCATACTCGAAATTGTCCAAGCACTGCACGGAGGCACGGTAAAGGGCAGCGGCCTTAAAGTGCAAATGTTTGACCTTCATGTAATTGATCCATTCCAAAACAATGCCAGTGGACGAAGTGGCATGTTCCAATGCTTTGGCATATGTTTGCGAGACCTTCATGGAGAGGCGGGCCACCAAGGAGTTCTTGACGGTTTTCCCCCCCACGGCCTTTTGCCAGAAGATCTCCTGGGCTTGAGCCAACATCACGCATTGTAGCGTGACAATCGCGTCTTTTTCAAAGTCCAGGCCCGGGATCAGTGCCAAGTACGCGTAGCAGCCAGCAGAGAGCTTAAAGTAATTGCAAGCGTTCCGGGTCCCATCCTCGGTATGGCGGCTTTCCTGGTGGGCCTTATGGCAGTATAAAGAGCCTAGCTGGTAGACCAAGTTGGCCTTGACGGCGCTCCATCGGGACGTGGGGTGCAGTCGTGGCAGGTACCCTAGAGTCTGGTACCAGTCATAGGTAAGCACATTATCCGGGAACTTGCGCTCGATATCCTGGATCATATGGTAGTATTGGGCAAGCGTGAGTTCGTATTGGGCAAGATCCACATCCGAGTTCTTGGCTCCTTGCACCAAAAGGGTATGGGTCTTTTGCACCAACAGTAGGTCCTTGGAGAAAGCCGACACGGGCTGGAAAAAGTCTTTTCGGATGGCTTCCGCCAAGCCGCCCTGCACGTCCACTTGGTCCACCACCAAGAACGGAACCTGGAGGAGATTACTGAACATCTATGAGTCAGTAATGGGTAGATAGTAGGAGACACGAGAAAGAAACGGAATTGACAGTAGATTCTGGTACTTTGATTGATAAGTGGATATAGTGGATATAGTGGATATAGTGGATAGTGGGTAGGATCACGTGAGGGTCTAGTGGGTGAGTTTTAGTGAGGATTCTATGGGATCCTGTGAGATTCTAGGAGTGACGATATGAGCGCGACTTCAACACTTCACCTACTACTACTGGGACATACTAGTACCAAACCAGGCCTGAGATCCAAACATGTCCACCATACAAAATTAAAAAAAAAAAATACAGACGGCCAAGTTTGGTTGGTTTCTACACAGGACATTCCCAGGACATTCCAAAATTTTTTAAAAAATAATAATGTATACAGAGAGTGTCCCCAAGGATTTGGTGGTTCAAAAGTGGAATACTCGATTGGGTGTGGAATTAAAGCGTAATTTAGCGGTGTAAAACTATAATAGAAGTGGTGATGTTCACGGTGAGACTAATACACCTTTTGGAGCGCGAGCGTAGGTGAAAACGAGAAGGTGCGGATCTCAAAGTGGAATACATGTCATGGGGAGACTTGTATACAGGCGAGAGAAGTAATGATTATAAATATGTCGTTATCTATAATATAGTAATAATGTAAAAATGATATAAATGAGTTTATATGTAATAATGTAAAGATGATATAATCTATATCAATGTGTAACAATGAAAAATGATAATCTGGTATTTGGAAAGAATGTAAAGATGATAAATGGAAATGATCTCAGTTTGATGGAATGTACCAAAGAAGGTTAACAAATGTAAAATAGAGATAGAGATGGAATGAGTTCTATAGTAAATAGTGATCGAAAGGAAATGAATATAAGAGATAGAAGTGGTATAAATAATTAATATATAATAAATAGTATAGAGATGGAAAAATTATAAATAGTAGTGATCTAAAGTAATGAATATAGATAGTGTAGTATAAATAATGAATGAATAATAAACAGTAATGAATATTTAAGAAATCGTGTAGTGGTATGAATAATGAATCCCATAATATATAGTGTGGTTTAGATAATGAATCTAATAAATGAGTGGTGTAAATGATGAATCCCATAGAATGACTAGCGTAGTTTAATAATGAATATACAATAATGTAGTGATATAAATAATAGATATAATAAATTTGGTCGGAAGTAATGAATATATAATAACCGTAATGAACAGAATAAATAGTAGTGATCGAGAAATAAGAAATCTTATAGTATAAAGTATTTAATGAATTGTGTAGTGATATAAATGATGAATAAAATAGTCATCTAAAGTAATGGATATAATAGAGTAGTGATGTTAAAAATCATGAATAGTGTAGTTTAAATAATGAATACCAACTAAAGAATAGTGTAGTATACAGTAATGAATATAGTGAACACTGTAGTGATCTAAAGTTGAGAATATTATAAATAGTATAGAGATATAAAGTAATGAATATTATAAATAGTGTAGTATAAATAATGAATATAGATAGTGTAGTATAAATAATGAATGAATAATAAACAGTAATGAATATTTAATAAATAGTGTAGTATAAAGTAATGAAAATAATAAATTTTGTAGTAGAAGTAATGAATTTAGAATAATAGTGTAGTGATAAAATAATGAATATAATAGATATTGCATTTTTTACTGTATCCCTATAATGAGAAGAAGTACCCATATTATTATAATAGATCAACTCCTTATTATTTAGAGATAGATTGGAGATTTATAAAATACAAGATATTTATTAGGATACATTGCCATGTCTCTATTCCCAGCATGACTTGAATAAAAAATATGTCTATCATGCCTTCATTTTTTCGAGAATTTAATGTAGTAGTCTTAAGTAGTGAATATATAAGAAATGGTAGTGATCTCAAGTAATGACTATATAATAAATGGTAGTGATCTAAATAATAAATAATGATTATATAAGAAATAGTAGTGATCTAGAGTAATGGATATATAAGAAATAGTATATAGATGTAGAGTGATGAATATATAATGAATACCATGTAATAATAAATAGTAGTGATTTAAGGAATGAATATAATAAATAGTATAATGAGTACCATATATTAATAAATAGTGATGTAAAAAATAATAAATAGTATATAAATCTAAATAATGAATACCATCTAATAATAAATAATAGTGATCTAAAGTAATGAATATATAATAGATATCACAGTATAAAGTATTGAATATATAATAAATATTGCAATATAAATCAAAGGATATATAATAAATAGTAGATCTTAATAATAAACAGTAGTGGTATAAAGTTATGAATACCACATTAAATAAACTAGTGATCTCAAGGATGAATATATAATGAAGATTGTAGTATAAAATAATGAATAGATCATAAATAGAAGTGATATAAAACCATGAAATAAATAGTGTAGTATAAAGTAATGTATAATAAATAGTAGTGATCTAAGGTAGTATAAATAATGAATAATCATACATAGTAGTGATCCAAATAATGAAATCATAATAGATATTATAGTATAAGTAATAAATAGTGGTGTAAAAAGAATATCTAGTTTGGGTCGTTAGTCCATGTTTCTCCGTGAACAATTTACCCAAAGGTATTCATAATAAATTTGTGAAATCGATTCATATTTATAGTCTCACCGTAGAAAATATATTTGGTAATATGCCAAGATCCAGGGAAAACTTTGTGATTATAGGAAATTGAAAGTATGGGTATATTTGAGTTTATCTTAGTTAAGCACTATAGGGTCGAGTATATCAGTATTAAGTCTAGTATTTAATACTTCAATATAATAGGTAGTGGTATAAAATCATGAATAAATTAAAGTTATGGTAGATAACTCTGTAGATCGTCCTAGTAGAATTTATAGTAGTGGATTCTATGGAATATTTGTGGTACAATATTTTATAGTAAAATTTATAGTAGATAAGTCTATAGTAAAGTTTATAGTAGATAAGTCTATAGAGTAGTCCTAAAATATTAATCTAGTCATATCTCAAGAATTCCACCTCAGTAAAGAATCATGTGTTGCGTGACATGAGAATACTTATTGTGGTGTTCTGTAATGACTCTAAAAGTATGGCACTTGAGTGAGTCATTGTATCTTCATGATTTTCTCCGAACTAATCCCAGGAAATGCTTATATTTCTTGATCAAACTGAGCAAGTGATTAAGCCAATATGGTTCATGATGAGTTCACAATTAAAAGCACAGGTGAAAAGAAGATTTTGCTCGATGGATTCTTAGCTCCCGAATAAAGTGATAAGTCTAGTATGGTGGATTATGGTAAAGACTGGAGGCTATGACCAGACCAGAAGACCAAGAAGACCAAGAAGAATGGATTGGACTAATCTTCTTATTCTTGGATTCGTAATAATTCGTATATCCATCACATTCCCTTCAGGACAATACGGTATCATTAGGAGTGGATCTTAGAGTGTACTGGTCTATCAATGAATAGGCCAGTGGAGTCTCTAGTCTCTAGTCTCTAGTCTCTAGTCTCTAGTCTCTAGTCTCCAGTGTCTGGAGTGTCTGGAGTGTCTGGTCTCTGGAGTGATGAAGTTTATGAATGTCTTCAGTTCCCCAGATAAACCCCAGCCTTTACTCGGTTCTCTGCTGCTCGGACACTGTCCACAAGGTCGGAGAGCATGGCCAGACGCGATTGGATGGTGATTTCCTCGTCTTGTGCAATGGCCTTGGCGGTGTTGAGCTCGGAACTATACTGCAGAAGCTGCTCCGAGTTCCGCTGGATTTCCTGGCTCACGCTGGCGAATGTCTGCGCGTTGGCCATCAATGCCTGCAGCCGGCTGATTTGCATATCCAGATCATGGGCACTGGCATTCAACTCATGGAGTAGTTCGTAGATGGTCTCGACGGTTTGCGGCAGTTCCGGAAGCTTTTGCAGCTCCACTAGGTCCTGGACCTTTTTATGAAGCGACTGTTTTCCAAAAAGCGACTGTTTTTCGAGAGTCAGCCTTTCTCCAAGAAACTGCTTCATTTCGTCCTCCACCATTGCCTCGGCCTTGTCCCAGACTGTACCGTCCAAAGGCTGCACTCGAGAAGGAAGCGAGCTCACGTGCTGGTCATAGTCAGACTTGAGTAGAAGCCTGGCCTCGTCAAGAATCTCTTGTGCAATTGGATCCTGCTCCTTAATATCAAATGTGTCTGGAGACGGAATGGGAAGACCTTGCTGCACCACCTGGGACTGCGCAGCTTGCTCGTCCACCTGCCGTAGCAACTCTAGGGCATTTGCATTGACATTTGCGTTGATCTTGTCAATGGGCCCACTTTGAACCGCTAGTCTTGCCTGGTTTGGAACCAGGCTCTGCTGCGTTGGTTCGGGCATCTGCAGTAGCAACTTCTTGAGCTGGGCCACCACTTTTTTCCGGGACACTGGTTTCTGGGGCTGCGATGGAACATGGCCAGAAACAGACAATGGTTCTTTTTGAGATAATTCTCGGGAAACTTCCAAGATGTGAGAGTCGATTTCCAGAGCCTCGTCGCCAGCTCCAGGTAATGGCAAGTGGAGCTTCCTTCGCTTGTTCTGGTGCTCATCGAGACCAGTCACTAGACCAGCAGCAGACTTGATACTGGACCTCAGGACCTGTTCTTTTTCCTTCTTGGGAACTCCCTCTCCGAGTCCCTTGACACTAACCAGTTTCTGGAACGCCAGATGCAGCGCCACGTTCAGCAGCTCTTCGGCCAGAACATCGTACTTGCCCGGAAGAGGAACCCGTTCATGGGGAATGTCAGCATTGTAGTCAAACTCCTTCCGCCTGGCCTTGTTCTTCAGCGTCAAGCTGACGTTTATACCGGCGGCCTTCAACTCCCGGCGTTTCTGGAGCAAGGCAATGCGTCTGCTCTCCTCTAGAAGCCGTTCCCGGTCTTTCCTCTTGGCCTTTTTCCCCTGGGTATTAGCAAGCCGGGCCTTGGCCTCCAGGAGCATTTCCTGCTCATCGTCGTCCATATCCTCGGCATCAGGGCGGGCCGGAAGACTCTCAAACGCGTTGCCCAACGCCGGAAGCGCCTCGATGCCCGGGCCCGTCAAGTCCACGTTTTCAGCGTGCTCATCGTCACTGCCACCACCTCCATTGACCGCAGAGTCCAAGAGCTTCTGGTACCGCTCCACACACTGGGTGGCGGTCCTGCCCATGATCTGCGCCACACTGCGCCATTGGTTGGGCAAGAGCTTGGCCACATCTAGCAACTTGGCGTCGTCTTGTTTCTCCCACTCGTTCCCGCGGATCGACGGGTTGAGGTACTCGTTCCACCGGGCCTTGGCCTGCTTGGCGGTTTTCTTGGGGAGAAGCGACGCCACCCGCGCCCATTGCGTGAGTCCATACTTGGACACGGCGGCCTTGAGGATCTGGTCCTCCACGTTCGTCCACACGCCTCCCTTGACATAGATTGGTGGAGCCATCGTAAGTTTCGAGTTAGTCTAAGTCAGTCAGTTCTAGAAGTCAGTCCTAGTCAGTTCTAGTCAGTCAGTAGTAGACAGTCCTTCAGTCAGTAGTCAAAACTGGAGTCGGTCAGTCCTAGTCAGTCCTAGTCAGTAGTCACTCCTAGAAGTCAGTAGTCACTCCTAGAAGTCAGTAGTCACTCCTAGAAGTCCTACTCAGTACTGGAATCAGTCAGTAGTAGTCAGTACTGGAGTCAGTAGTCAGTAGTAGCAGTACTGGAGTCAGTAGTAGTAGTCAGTACTGGAGTCTGTAGTAGTCACTCCTTGGATTCGGTAGTAGTCCTAGTCAGTAGTCAGTCCTAGTCAGTACTGGAGTCAGAAACAGTAGTACTGGAGTCAGTAGTAGTAGTAGTCTCAGCACCTAAATGGAGTATGAGTATCAGCTCCTGTGAGTAGTCTCAGCACCTCTAAGAAGTAGTAGTAGTAAGCACCGAGTCAATGGCAGTAGTGAGGGTGCGAAGAGCGAATGTAAAGAGTGCGAAACAGTTGGTGCGAGTTGATGAAGAGTTGGTGCGAAGAGTTGGTGCGAAGAATATGAGAATGTGAGAGTGAGTAGTAGCGCGCGATTAGGACTGAAACGCTGACCAGTGCGATTGTTGTTTCCAGTAGTACCATTTTCTTCCGCCCGTGCGACTGCTGGATTTGGAGATGGTGTTTTGCCGTGCACACGTGCCTTGCCAGTCCCATGTTTTGCATACCCCAAATACCAGACCAAGGTAATTGTTATTTGATTTTACACTATCTACTACTACAGTATCTACAGTATCTACAGTATCTACAGTACCTACTACTTCTACAGTATCTACTGGACTTCTACAGGACTTCTATGGACTTCTACTCTAATTATGCTGACCAATTGACTGCACATTGATCACCACATTAACTACACATTAACTAGCACTGACTGCACACTGACTACAATTGACCGCACTGACCACTCTGCCAAGATCGTTATAGCTACAACTCGGGCCATTGGTATTATATCCAGAACCAAATCCGGAATCCAAGACCCCATGAAATTTAATATTCCTGAACTTTATATGAACTTTAAGAAATCCTGATGACATTTTTTGAACCATGAGAGATGTGTTTTAATTAAGACTAGTCCAGACTTGATGATATTCTTGTTATGATTTGTGCTGATCCTGCAAATAGATGGTATTATTGATACTACAGTAGCTTTTAAAAAATCAAAGAAAGTAGATCTATTTCTATTGGGCTGCCCGCCTCGTGGACTATTATCCCAATTCTCACATTGTACTGCATATAGGTTCATCTATTTAATCCAGCAATCTAGTAATCTGACTCTTATGACCACCTGTTTCTCTGGCTACCTAGTGACTATTCCTCTGCTATTGTCCACCTGTATATATACTATCCCCAGAATTCCAGATATATACTATTCCCGGAAGTCTAGATTTATACTATTCCCGGAAGTCTAGATCACATACTATTCCTAGATATATACTATTCCTAGATATATACTATTCCTAGATATATACTATTCCTAGATATTTGTGTGACTCCCGGATTTATATGTGACTTAGATAGACTAATGGGGATCAAATTCCCCGTCGGTTTTTTGACCTGATTTTTTATACACTGCAGAATGCAGAATGAGCAGCGACTGCGAAACAAGACACCAAAAAATGAAAAATGAACAAAATCAAAAAATGAAAAATGAAAAATTAACAAAATAAATAAAATAAACAAAATAAACAAAACAAACAAAATAAACAAAATAAACAAAATAAACATACTAAACTAGAAAATCAAAAAATGAGTTAAATAAAACAGAAAAAATGATCTTGGCCAAACCTGAGGGCCTCGCACAACTACACCGAACCGAACCCAACTCCAGCTCGGCTCTGGCACTTTTCCCACACTTTCTGGACCATAAATCCACGAAATACTCTACTTTTGATAATGGACAAAGACAGTGTAAATATGGGAATAGTCAGTAAATTAGAGAATAGTCAGTAAATTAGAAAAAGCCAGTAGATATGAGAATAACCAGTAAATTAGAGAATATTAGTGTAAATTTGGGAATTTGGAGAATAGTGTTGGAGAAGAGTTCGTGTGAATTTGGTGGATTTGGGAACCTGGAGTTGGTGAAAAAAAGTGCGACTTTCACACTTCAGTGGGTCTTTCTCAGTCCTTCAAAGTTCGCATCACTTTAACGGAACCATAAGGAAAATGAACCGCATGACGATTTAATTCTTGTTTTTTTGATCTCCTTCATACTGAACCTGCATTTAATCCCCCCATTTCCTAATCCGGAATTTATATATACATTTACTTGGTATAATGATTTTGGACTAATACAGAATGATTCTATTCATAAATCGCTTGGAAGAAGATCAAGTATGCGATATACCTGCACATAAGAACGAATGCAATTATATACCATAATAATGAATTCCTTTATTGCATGCATATATAAAAATCTATCTACCGAAATAAGTGCCGCTTTTCTTTCTTGGTCCACTTTAAAAGGTTGGGGTTTAGAAGAAATGGCTGCAACCCCGGGGAACTGCTGCGCGACACACCCGTACACCAGACAAGGTCAGCAGAAAAAGGCCCAACGCAAACCCCCTTTTTTTTCATAGAAATAACATATAAATAGATTCGTTGGAATGCTGGAATTCAGGACATTTCAATGAATGTTTTAAAGTATTTTTTTTGGGCGTGTTTTTGCTTATTTCGGTGAGGTACTGGTTTGGAGGTACTGGCTTGTGAGGTACTGCTTATGAGGTACTGCTTGTGAGGTTGTGCGAAGCCACTGCACTCCATGACATGGACAACCTCAAGACGGCCACGGCTGTGGCTCTAATCGCCCAGAAACATGTCGTGCTCCAGACACAGGACTACGTGTCCTGCAGGGAAGGCCTCGTGCAAGTTCTCGCCCAGAGCTTGGGGATCCACGACGTGGTGGAGGTGGATCTTCTCCACGAACATACGTTTGAGCAGTTGGTGGACCGCATGGTGCTTCGCCAGCATGGCCAGCAGCCGGTTTTGCATGAGGTGGTGATCTGGCGAAACCTCGAAAACATCGAAATGTCCTTGGCCACGCGGATCGGCATCACCACCATTTTCGACCAGTTGGAGAGGTACAACACGCTAGCGTCTCGGTACGCCGATGGGGAAACCCCTTTGAAACTCGGGCCATACATGGTCAAGGCGCCGGCGGTGCTGCTTATTGTGCCGATATTGGAGACCCACGGCTCGTTCCCCAGGTTGAGCCAGCCGGTGAAGGACCGCTTCTGGTTCTGCCAGAGCTATACCCACCGCCCAAACGAACCGGTTCCGGGGGCCTTTTCCCGGGAAGAACTCTTTCGGGCCCGAAAAGATTTAGGGTCGGTCTACGCCAGTGCAGAGATCCAGGAGTACATCTGTTCGCTCTTGGTATTCACACGCTCGCACCGCCTCTGTTCATTGGCTCCTCTAACCACCCGCCCCACGCTCCGGGCGCAAAGGGGAATCATGCTCTTGGCCAAGTCGCTTGTGGTTTATGGCGACCAGTCCTCGGCCGCCTCCAGATTCGTCACCCCGGAGTATATCAAGGTGGCGTTCCGCAAAATCGCATACTGGCTCGTGGACTGGGAGGCCAACGTGCTCTTTTCCTCCTCGGACGAATCCCTAGACTTCCAGCGAAGAACAGAGATTGCCATGCTTACGGGTGATTGGTATGGGAGTGACTGGGAGGGCGTGCGGAGGTACTTGGATGGCCATGTCTCTCTGGAAGATCCCCATTCCACCACGGGCTTCACCAACCGGCTAGTGGAGGAGGTTCTACTGACCGTCGCCCCACCACTATAAGACTTTTGAGTCCAGGGTATGAGTCATGGTCTTCCAAGTGATCTATCATTATTACTGGTCTAATTCTTTGATGTCTGATCTCTGTGTGGTGGAGACTAGAACCATTTACAGGGCCATGGATTTGAGAGATATAAATGTCAGAAATTCTGGTTACTTTTGAATCGGAATTTCCAGATTTTCCAGATTTTCCTTTTTTCTGGTGGTTTTTGGACTCGGAGCTGTTCCAAGTTAAGCTCACTATTGGCCGGGCCATGGTGATTTTATTAATCAATCGATAAATTTATCGTTTAATTTAGGTCCTACTAATTTCGCAGATTTATCAACAATTATAACCTTATTCCTATTTCGATATATTATCTATTATAACTTATGATAGAAATAGATGATATAAAATATAAAGAAGTAGATAAACCGCAAAAAAATCTATTTTGTAACTAAATGAGTTTTAGATGCAGATATAAATGGTTGTTTTGATACTATAAGTCACAATTGATACTATAGGTCACGCTTGATTACTTAATCATGTACCTTTACCAAAAGGTTATGAAAATTTATAAGTAGAATATTAAAACTACAATAGTTGAAAGGTTAGGTGATAATAAATATAAAATTATAACAAAAGCGGAGAATAATACTAAGGGTACTCTATTTAAATTTTAATTCCTACTACTCCTTCGGATAATGTTATTTTAAATTTCTTCGCGCATTCCGCGCAGTATATATTTAGTTCTATTTAATTTTACTTCTGACGTTTTATTCTTGTGGATTAACCTTTAATTATCGGCAACATTAATGAAAACGATTAAAGTAAAACAAGATCGTCGGTTATATAAAAAATCGCAAACATAATAATTAATAAAGTAGTAAATATGAAACCATATAATGGATCTTTTCTATTACTATTAATTAAAGCATGATCTTTTTAATTATATATTGATATAAGTCTAAATTTTAATTCACTTATATGTAATACTATATTATAATATTTATAAAGGGAAAAAGACGTTTATAATTTCAGTCTTATAACACTATTGTTTTTCTTAGTCATTCATATATAATTTAAAAAACAAACCTAATTTATCAGTATTATCATTAACAAAAGAAAGATTAGATTTATTAAAAGATTATCTAGATTATCTTTCTATTTATTTGTATTTAATTTCTTATTATTAGGAAATTTAGGTCAATTACATGGAGAAAACATAAGTGAAATTCGAAAAAAAGTAAGAAAAAGATATGAAGATATGAAAAGTAAACAAACAAGGGAAAAGAGTAATAGACACTTCCTTCAATCTAGAGAACACCAATTTCCACCGAAACTGCATCCTATACAATTCTGTCCAATACTTCTGTCCATTTGTCTATTTCTGTTTGTCCATTGTCTTTGTCGATTATCCATTTGTCTGTTTGTCTTTGTCAAATTCCGAAAAAATCATTCATACTGTTCGACTATTTCATAGTTGATCTATAGAGGATTTGTCATTGTTGAAAATCCCAAGAATAAGGTTCAAAATGATGAAAATAACATCTCCTACACTAGACAGTGTGGACATTTTTGTTTTTATTTCGAATATTTTTAATTAGTGGTAAACTTATTCTTGGTATAAAACAGGTGAAACATCATGGTATATTTTTACGTAGAACAAGAAATCCGACAATATAGATAATCCTTTTGAGGGATTAAACAGAGATGTTTCTATGTTACCTAGAACCAATATATTAGTAGGTGCTAGTTAAATATATTCCCATCCTTATTTAATTAAATTTTTTATTAATAATCTTTTATACTTTCATAAACAGGATCTAAATATCCTTTAGAAGATAATCAAGGTAATATATTTTTTCATAGTGGGAGTGCACATGAGGCCGAGGTGGAGTCGCACCAGGCGATTTCCACACCAGAAATGCCCCAATGGACCAAAGTGTTAGGAAAAAAAAAAAATTGAGAGAAAAACGGGAAAAACAGAAAATGTTTGGTTTGGTTCCGATTAATGTGGAATCGAGGATTTTGGAGATTTGGGGGTTTGGAGATTTGGGGGTTTGGAGATTTTGGGGTTTGCAGATTTCGCGGTTTTGGTGTGGTCTCCCATTGTCTTGCTAGGGTCTTGCATAGACTTCCAGGGAGGGAAGTAGAAGTGGACCCAATTCCGAAACAGGCTGGAAAAGTGAGGTGATCTCGTTGTGTAGAATCTAAAGAGAAGCCAAATACCGTTATTTCTGTTTTTTTTTTTTTTTTTTTTTTTTTTTTTTTTTTTTGGACTGAAAAGCATGTGTATGTTCATCAGCTGGGCCGTGAGAAGTATACGAGTTTGGATGGTGATTGACTCGCCTAGACCGAAATTTTAGGGATTTCAGCCCACGGTAATAAAAAAAGATCTCTTTCCAAGAGGAATCTCTACTGAACTTAAATGCCCTTGAAAATGGGGAGTTAAATGTACTGGAGTTTAATGTACTGGAGTTTAATGTAATGAAATTATACACTTTTAGTTCCTTACCTTTTAAGGAATACTTATCAATTCTCTATATTTAATACTCTATAATTTCAAACATCTGGTCCATTAAATAATAAATCTTACCTACATTAAATAATAAAACTAATCTGTGATTTCATTAGTTGAAGAAATGGAGACTTGGAAACCAGAATTCTTGGATAAGACAAAAACTGGATTAAACAGAGTTTATTGGATAAACAGAATTCATTGGATATCAATATACAGGAAATTGTTTTTCTACTAAGATTGTGGTGTTGAACTCATGAAACTGTCCATGGGGTGATTTGTATGTTCATCTCCAGCACAGGAATCTAAGGCAAAAAATAGAAAAATGGAAAATAAAAAAAATGAAAAATACATGAATTTTTAATGTGAATTTTGAGCATTTGTTGAAATTGTTTTTTTTTTAAAATTTGCTGATTGGCTGAATAATTTTACATGGCTTTACCTGGTGAAGTGGAATGCTTGTACTGTATTGGTTAATCGATTTGGTGAGCACTGAGCACTTGGATGTATCCTGCATACACAGGATATCCTGCATAGATGGTGGTGGGGGGGGCCCCAGTGTACAGACAAACAAGACGTATTTCCTGCACACGGCCTCCATACGCCTTTAAAATTTTCACCTTTCCATTTCTGAGGCCCTTAAGAATGATTGGCCAGTCTTTTACCCACTAAAAAAGTGGCTAAAAGTGCTCTTGCGTTGGCCGAAATTGTGCTGAGGTAGCATGGTGTACGGGTGCAGCACACCATTCCTGCACACAGAAATACAGCCCCACCAACAACCCCATCACCAATAAAAGACCCATCAAAAAAGACATTTCCTAAACAAAAAAGACATTTCCTAAACCAAAATAGCCACTCCCAATAGATATATCTGCTTTCAAAAAAATAGTGCTGGGACCAGAAAAGTTGAATTTATACAAAAACTCCTGCATATACCACACCCGTGCACCATGAATTGGTGGGCGCGCGCTTACATAATCCAACAACTCACCCACTCGCGAATACACGTACCCCTAACATTGCTCAATAACTGCATCCAAGTACTAGTGTCAAACCCCACAATCAACCAACCACCTTGGGATTTGCACCGCCTACTTTGTTGTTTTCCGATCCCCAGCCGATCCCCCCCTGTTTCATTGTCTGCCTGTCTTTCCCCCCATACTGACCCAGAATGTCCGAAATCCCGATCAACTTCACCCAGTTGACGGAGTTGACCCAATTGGGCATCCAGCCCCAGTCGCTTGACTTCAAATCAACCACTTTAGAGTCCGACCACTACATCTGTGTGCGAGAGAGCGGGGCCCAGGGCAATACCGTGGCCATTGTGGACTTGGAGAAGAACTTTGAGCTTACTAGAAAGAACATGAGCGCCGACAACGCCATCATGCACCCCAAGCAGAATGTGATTGCCTTGCGGGCCAACGGCACGGCCTTGCAGATCTTTAACTTGGACTCCAAGCAGCGGTTGAAGTCCCACACTGTGGAGTCTCCTGTTGTGCTCTGGAAATGGTTGAGTGACGAGGTGTTGGGGCTCGTGACCGCCAGCAATATCTACATTTGGAATGTTTTTGATGGCACCAACAATGGGCCCGAGAAATTGAGCGACCGTCACGCCACCTTGAACAATTGCCAGATTATAAACTTTGTGGCGGAGCCGGCTCTAAATTGGTTTGCTGTTACGGGCATTGCCCAGGAGGACGGAAGAATTGTTGGCCACACTCAGCTTTTCTGCAAGTCCAGAGGCGTTTCCCAAGCCATTGAGGGCCATGTGTGCAAGTTTGCCCAGATAAAGTTGAATGGGGCTTCCGTGCCTACCAAGGTCTTTTGTATTGGAAACAAGGCTTCTTCCGGCCAGGGCAACTTGCACATTATTGAAATTGACCATGTTGAAGGTAATCCTCCGTTCCCCAAGAAAACCGTGGACATTTTCTTCCCTCCGGATGCTTCCAACGACTTTCCCATCAGCTTGCAAGCGTCCGACCAGTACGGAATCATCTACATCTTGACCAAATACGGGTTCATCCACTTGTACGACATCGAGACCGGCTCCAACTTGTTTGTCAACAGAATCACCGCAGACCCTGTGTTCACGGCGGCTCCTTACAAGAACGGCACCGGTATCATCACCATCAACAAGCTGGGCCAGGTTTTGGCCGTGGAGGTGGACAAGAACAAGATCATCCCTTACGTCTTGGAGAAGTTATCGGATGTGCCTCTTGGTTTGTCGCTTGCTTCTCGTGGAGGGTTCCCTGGAGCCGAGAACTTGTTCAACCAGCAATTCCAAAACTACTTGAACCAAGGAGACTATGCCAATGCCGCCAAGATCGCCGCTTCTTCGGAGCAATTGAGAACCCAGGATACCATCAACAAGTTGAAGCACATCACCTCGCAACCGGGCCAGATTTCTCCTATTTTACAGTACTTCTCCACTTTGTTGGACAGAGGCTCGTTGAACAAGTACGAATCCGTGGAGCTTGCCAAGCCTGTTTTGCAGCAAGACCGTAAACCGCTTTTTGAGAAGTGGTTGAAGGAAGACAAGTTGACTTCTTCTGAAGAATTGGGAGACATTGTCAAGTCTTACAACGACCCTGCCTTGGCGTTGGCCGTTTACATTCGTGCCAATGTCAACATTAAGGTTGTGTCCTGTTTGGCTGAATTGGGCCAGTTCGACAAGATCTTGCCCTACTGTCAAAAGGTCGGATACGAACCTGACTACACCAACTTGATCCAGAACTTGGTGCGGGTCAATCCCGACAAGGCCAGTGAGTTTGCCACGTCTTTGTTGGCCAATGGAGAAACCAGCTTGAACGTCGAGAACATTGCGGACTTGTTCTTTTCTCAAAACTACATTCAACAAGGTACTGCTTTCTTGTTGGATGCTTTGAAGAACGATTCTCCTGCAGAGGGCCACTTGCAAACCAAGCTTTTGGAGACTAACTTGTTGCAGGCACCGCAAGTCGCCGATGCCATTTTGGGGAACCAAATGTTCAGCCACTACGACAAGCCAAGCATTGGGAAGTTGTGTGAGAAGTCTGGCTTGTTCCAGAGAGCTTTGGAGCACTACGACGACTTGAAGGATATCAAGAGAGTCATTGTGCACACCAACGTGTTGTCTGCAGACTGGTTGGTGTCGTACTTTGGCCAATTGAATGTCCAACAGTCCATGGCCTGTTTGAACGAATTGATGACCAACAACTTGCAACAAAACATGCAGGTTGTGATCCAGGTGGCCAGCAAGTACTCTGACTTGCTCGGTCCTTTGAACTTGATCAAGCTTTTTGAGTCCTACAAGTGCAACGAAGGTTTGTCGTACTACTTGTCGAGAATCGTCAACTTGACCCAGGATCCTGATGTGGTTTACAAGTACATCGAGGCTGCTGCCAAGACTGGCCAGATCAAGGAGATTGAGAGAGTTGTTAGAGACAATAATGTCTACAATGGAGAAAAGGTGAAGAATTTCTTGAAAGAAGCCAAGCTTGAAGACCAATTGCCCTTGATTATTGTGTGCGACAGATTCAACTTTGTCCATGACTTGATTTTGTACTTGTACAAGAACAAGTTCTACAAGTTCATTGAGGTTTACGTGCAACAAGTGAATTCTGCCAACACTCCGCAAGTTGTGGCTGGACTTTTGGACGTGGACTGTGACGAGACCATCATCAAGAACTTGTTGATGTCTGTTTTGGGCCGGGTGCCTCTTAAGGAGTTGGTGAGTGAGGTGGAGAAGAGAAACCGGCTCAAGATCTTATTGCCGTTTTTGGAAAAGACCTTGGAAGGTGGATCCACCGACCAGGAAGTGTACAACACCTTGGCTAAGATCTACATTGACTCCAACAACAGCCCCGAAAAGTTCTTGGAGGAAAACGACAACTACGACACTTTGTCTGTGGGTAGATACTGTGAAAAGAGAGACCCATACTTGGCGTACATTGCGTACTCCAAAGGTGGCAACAATGCCGAGTTGATCAACATCACCAACGAGAACAAGATGTACAAGTACCAGGCCAGATACTTGTTGGCCAAGTCGGACTTCCTGTTGTGGGAAACGGTTTTGTCTTCTGACAACGAGCACAGAAGACAACTCATTGACCATGTGATCCTGACCGGGATCCCCGAATTGAGTGACCCGGAGCCCATTTCCATCACCGTCAAGGCCTTCATGGAGAACGACTTGCCCCAAGAGTTGATTGAGCTTTTGGAAAAGATCATCTTGGAGCCTTCTCCTTTCAACGACAACACCTCGTTGCAAGGCTTATTGATTCTCACTGCAATCAAGGCAGACCCCACCCGTGTGGCCAACTACCTTGAAAAATTGGACAAGTATGACGTGGAGGAAATTGCACCTTTGTGCATTGACAACGACTTGCTTGAGGAGGCCTTCTATGTCTATGACAAGTTCGAGATGAGAAACGAGGCCATGAAGGTTTTGGTGGAGGACATCATGTCCCTTGACCGAGGCGAACAGTATGCCGAGAAGTACGACACGTCGGACTTGTGGTACCAATTGGGAACTGCGCAATTGAACGGGTTGCGGATCACCGAGGCCATTGACTCGTACGTCAAGTCCAAGAACCCGGAGAACTTTGAACAAGTGATTGAAATCTCCGAACGGGCTGGAAAAGAAGAGGACTTGATTCCATTTTTGGACATGGCCAGAGAGTCGTTGAGAGAAAGCGTGATTGACAATGCCTTGATCAACTGTTATGCTTCTTTGGACCGACTTTCGGATATCGAGAAGTTTGTGGCCGGCCCCAACGTGGCTGTTTTGGAGGACATTGGCGACAAGTTGTTCGAGGCCAAGAACTATAAGGCCGCCAAAATCGTCTACTCCAACGTTTCCAAATACACAAAGTTGGCCACCACTTTGGTATACTTGGAGGATTACCAGGGAGCAGTGGACTGTGCCAGAAAGGCATCCAACACCAACGTGTGGAAGCAGGTGAACAGCGCCTGTATTGAGAACAAGGAGTTCCGGTTGGCCCAGATCTGTGGGTTGAACTTGATCATCGATGCAGACGAATTGCCTGAATTGGTCAAGACGTACGAGACCAATGGCTATTTCAACGAGCTCATTGCACTTTTCGAAAGTGGCTTGGGTTTGGAGAGAGCTCACATGGGCATGTTCACGGAACTCGCCACTCTTTACTGCAAGTACAGCCCCGAGAAGGTGATGGAGCACTTGAAGTTGTTCTGGTCCCGAATCAACATTCCCAAGGTGTTGACTGCTTGCGAGGAAGCCCACTTGTACCCCGAGTTGATCTTCTTGTACTGCCACTATGAGGAGTGGGACAATGCTGCGTTGACGATGATTGACAAATCGGAGGTTGCGTTTGACCATTCGTCGTTCAAGGAAATCGTTGCCAAGGTGTCGAACTTGGAGATTTATTATAAGGCCATCAACTTCTATATGGCGGAAAACCCCACTCTTTTGGTGGACTTGTTGTCTGTGTTGAGTCCCAAGATTGATTTGCCCAGACTCGTCAGAATGTTTGTCAAATCAGACAACTTGCCCTTGATCAAGCCATTTTTGATTTCCGTGCTTGACAAGAACAACTCCATTGTCAATAGCGCATACCATGACTTGTTGATTGAGGATGAAGATTATAAGTCGTTGCGGTCTGCCGTGGAGAATGAGTCTGCCAATAGATTCAACTCGTTGGACTTGGCCGAGAGATTGGAAAACCACTCGCTTATTTTCTTCAGACAAATCTCCGCCACGCTTTACACGAAGCACAAGAAATTCGGCAAGGCCATTTCCATCTTGAAGAACGACAAGTTGTGGGCCGACTTGCTCAAAACCGCGGCGCTCTCCAAGTCCACCAAGATTGCCCATGAGCTCTTGGACTATTTTGTGGAAACGGGAAACCACGAGTGTTTTGTTGCACTCTTATACGTTGCGTATGAGTTGATCGAGTTTGACTATGTTCTCGAGTTGTCGTGGTTGCACAACTTGGGCACCTTCATCAAGCCGTTCGAGATCTCGTATGCTTACGAGAACCAACAACGGTTGAACGAAGTGTATGCCGACTTGCAAAAAAGAAAGAACGACGCCAGCCCTGCAGACGAGAGTGTGGGCCAGCCCTTGATGATCACCAATGGTGCCATGATGGGCCAGAATACCGGCTTGGGCTACCAGCCCACGGGCGCCGGCTTTGGAAACGCCTTCTAGACATCAGAGCCTTTTCGTGGTTGATTGGGGCTCTGTGTTCATGTAAGATGTTAGTAAAAATAAATGTTTCACTGTATGACCGATCCACTGATCAACAGCAAATGTATATTCTTATCACTTCTAAGCAGTAGCAAATTGACCCAATGCAATAAATGGTACTTCAACATGGAATTGACAAAATCCAAGGATTTCTTATGATTCCTGGTAAAAGGAAGGGGAAATTGGGGGAGAGTTTGGGATTCTGCTTTAGGTCTTTGCATATTTCTTGCACCCATGCTATGTTCTATTGTATTAGGCGTTGGGCCCGATTATAGAGGGGGATTTGAAAAAGTAGTGGTAGTAGGAAAAAACGAGGGGGCGTCCTCGCTTTTATATATTCCGATGGTTGCAATTTGGTGCGGGGGTTACAGAAGGTGCATACTCGGTGGCGATATGCGCGCGCATTTGGCTGCAATTGCAAAAAACATATAAAAGGCCCCCGATTCCCGCAAATGCAAACCCATTACTTTTTAATCCAGACTAATACCCAAATTAATATTCGGTTCCCCAGAATCATCTAGTTTCTATGTGACCTATGGAATAGACTAGTATAGTGGAGGATGTTAGAATCGGCTCTAGTGTACAGGAAAGAAACGGGGACATTAAGAGAGGGGAGGGGGGGGGGGGGGGGGGGGGGGGATGCGGCCTTGTTATAGATTCGCAGCGGATGCAAGCGTGCATGCGAGACGAAAGGGGGGTTTCATCTTTTGCAACCATGCGAATATATAAGAGACCCACGCCCGCACTTTTCCAAAAAAACAGTTCATTTTTTATTCGACTACTGGGAGCAACCTAAATCATTTATGTGCCAACTTACATAATAGGTATGTATATATTGTCGTCGTACTGTCGAGATGTATATCCCAGAAACTCATTCAAAGAAGATCAAAAGAGAAAGTTGATTCTAGCCACCAGATTGGAAAATTTGATTATAAAGAAGGTTTTGCTTTGATAAATTGGTTACGGAAAATAGTTGAACATTCACTGTGATAGTCATAGCTGGATTTAACATCACATGAATATACTAATATAACAAATTGAACTTACCAGTGGACGCCTCAAGCAAATGCTCTTATTTAATACAAGAGCAATTGAGTCGAACTACCATTACATTTGTTGAAGATATCCTTTACCATGAAGTCACTCTTTAGAAATTGAACCTATAACTTTGATATATGGATTTTGACCTGCATATAATAACGAGAAAGCGTTCATTAAGGCGAAAACCTATTAACTTCAGTGCATTCCAATGAATGAATACGGATCGGTGTTATTCTATAATATTCATTAAGGTATTGGAATAAGCATTTCTTTCACATGCAGGATAAACCGAAATTCTTGGAAGTGAATACCCCAATAGGTTTCGTTTTTCTGGAAGCATGATGTGAATCAAAATGAAACATGAATATAAATGGAATCACGTGGAAGAAGTCATAGTTTTTTCAATGATAATTGGACAGACATTGGACAGATTAGACAGACATTGGACAGATTAGACAAAGTGGACAAATTGGACAGATTAGACAATTGGACAAACTGGACAGACATTGGACAAATTGGACAGACTAGACAGACATTGGACAAATTGAACAGACAAGCTTCTGCTAATGCAAATTCTAAAATTACTTGGGGAAACGTGAAGTTCCAATTCTTAAAGCTTTACATCTATAAACATGAAGACTAACACTGAACCATCAGCCATGGAGTTAAGCGATCTTGGTGATCAACTTCCCCTTTGGCTTCTCCTCCGTGAACAACTTGTGCCAGATGGCAGGGACTTCCGAAAGAGGGCTCTTTTCCTTGGACACATCGGCCAAGTGGTAGCCGTCCGTGGACAACAAGCCCTTCTTCACAGCACCAGTGATTTCCTCGATGGCCTGGTCATTCTCGTCGGCATAGTCAAAGACAAGGAACCCTTGGATGGTGATCCGGTTCAGCACCACCTGGAACCAGTCCTTGACCCACATCTTGGACGCGTCGTTGTAGCCTGCAATGGCCCCACAAGCAACGATGCGGCCGTACCTCTTGACGTGGCCAAGAGCAAAGCTCAAGAAGTCGCCTCCCACATTGTCATAGCAAATGTCCACGAAATCGGGCCCGATGATCTCGTGCAATTGCTCCAAATAGTCAGCATCCCGATAGTTGACACAGTGGTCTGCACCCAAGGACTTGACCCACTCGGCCTTTTCCTTGGACCCGGCCACGCCAATCACCTTGGACGCCTTGAACAAGTGCTTGGCAAGCTGCACCACCATGGACCCGGTGGCCCCCGAGGCGGCAGACACCAACACCGTCTGGCCCTCCTTGATCTGGCCGATTTTCTTCAAGCCAAAGTACGCCGTCAACCCGGTAAGCCCGATGGTCGACAAGTACATTTCCGAGGGAATGGAGCGGTCCACCTTGGTGGTGACTTGGCTCTCTTCCACGACCAACTGCTCGGCCCAGCCAAAGAGGCCAACCACCCAATCGCCCTTTTGGTACTTGGACAACTTGGACTCGACCACCTCGGCCAACGCCAACGATCTCATCACCTCGCCCTTTTCCATGGGGACGTAATACGTCCGGGCGGCATCCTGGTCGGCGCCGATCCAGTTTCTCTGCGTGGGGTCGTTGGAAAGGTACAACACCTTGACCTTCAATTGGCCGGCCTTGATTTCTGGGAGCAGGACGTTTTTGATTTCAAAGGTCGACGAGCCCTGGTCCCAGCCCAAGTTGACGTCTTGGGTGGGAGGAGTCTTGAGGAGAATCTGGGAAACCATTTTTAGTTGATTTTTTGAGTTTTGATTAATCTTTTTGAAGATTTTTTTGAGTTTTGATTTCTTTGAAGAATTGATTGGTTTGAAATTGGAGAAGTTCAAATATGAGGAATGAATGGGATTCTGGGGATGGAGAGGCCCATATTTAAGCCTCAGAGACTGAAGGGTTGCTGCATTTGGAATCGCCGTGTGTGCCGGAACAAACAATGGGTTGGTGATGTCAGCGCCCTGAAACAACCAGCTGCACACCTGCACAACGACCGGGTCAAGAAAACAAGGTTGACGTTTCACCCATAACCACCAATCACGGTGCTAGTCCTTGCATTTGGGATCCGAAACGGGTTGGAAAATTAGTAATCACTCTTGAGCAATCTTGTATGTGCAGGAGGGGACTGCACACAAGCCAAGTTTCATTTCTAAGCAGGGTCTCGGTACTGCACCCAAGCAAAGCGTATCCACTCTCCACAAGTCTCTGGCATGTACCAACTGACCAATAGCAAGCAGCAGCAAATGCAATTGGACAATTGAAAATTGAAAAATTGGACAATTGAAAAATTGAAAAATTGGACAATTGAAAAATTGAAAAATTCAAAAATCAATTATCGAAAATTAGTCCGAATCTCGGGACTCGAGGATCCCGTTTCGGTGCATGTAGCGCACGATCTTATGGAAAACTTCAATGATGTCCTCGAGATCGGTTTCACAAAGCATGGCTTGAATCGTCAAATTATGCGCTTGGGCTCCCCCAGTACAACTGCTGGTTTGCACCTGCAGGTAGTCACAGACCAAGTCCACTTTTAAGGACGCCTTGTTAAAAGCCCACGTCACGTGCAGACACTGTAAGTCCCGGGAAACCGAGACTAGCGTCAGGGTAGAAGCTGAGCCTAGCACGTGGCCCATGGTCGTGGCCTGCACCTGGTCGAAGAGATGGTGTTTCCAGAGCACGTGCACCAAGCACCGGCGGACCTGCTCTGCAAAGCGCAGCAAGCCCTCGGCTTCATCCTTGTTGTGGAGATGTTTCAGGTACTCCGCCAATGGCACGTACACCGGCGTGGTGTACCGGAAGACATGCCAGGGCCGGGTCTGCACACTGTCCTTTTGTTCGGTATTGTATCGCCGGAGAATGATATAATGAGGCGTAGCAAACGTGCCCTCCCCCGGCGTGAGGAGATCGAACCGTAAACCCAAAAGAGCATCCTCCTGTGTATCGTACAAGTGCAGGTTGATGGGAAACGCCGTGGTTCCGCCAAACCGCATGATGCTTTCCGTCAAGGCCAAATGGCCCGCGGTGGTTTTGAGCAGAATGGTCTCGAGGATCCGTTTGGTGTCCAGAGACCCTTGGCGGTCTTGGCCTCGGGGGATTTCGGGAAAGTACTTGCTGATGGACGGATCAAAGTACGAGTAGTGGATCAAGGCCGGGGCATCGTCCGTTTCATGGGGCACGGGTTTCAGTTTCTCGGGCGCCACTTTGGGCTTGGCGAGGTTTTTATGGGAGCTTTCGGCCTCGAACGCCCGGATTTCCCGCTGGAGCTGTTCCCGCTGCAGGATAAGGCCCTTGACCTCGGCCTCGAGCCCATTGATGTCTTCGTCCAAGTGCTGGATCTGCGTTTCCACCGACATGTTGACGTGAGAAGAGGCGCGGTCACGTGTCAAGTCAACGAGGCCCCTCAGAGTAGTACTTGAGATTTGTCCCTTTTTTTCCCTGTTTTTTGTTTCATTCCATTTTTTTCTGTTTTATTGCTTTTTTTTTGTTTGGATGTTTTAAGTTGTTTTGGCCATTGGGTGACTCCTGGTTATTATTGGTGATCACGGAGCTTTTTTTGGGAGTGACATTGTCCAGCAGAATTGGACAGTGGACAGATTGGACCAATTGGCAGTGGCCAGATTTCACTGTTGAACTTATGAGACTCGCACGTCTCATATGTACTGCACACTGAAACTTGTCAAGAGGAGAATCCCCATCCCAAGTTTAGAATGCAGATGAACCACGGAGGTAAGAGCCACTCCTGGATATAAAGAGGACCACTGGCGGACCAGTGGAGTATCTGGAACAAGATAAGAAGGAAGAACCAATGAGAGAGAGCCATTCAGGGGCGATAACTCCGACGAAGGGCGATAACTCTTTCCTCGGAGTTATCACAGCCAATCACAGCCCTCCGATAGGAATCACGCATAAGGGATATAAGCTTTTGGGTGGGGCTGAAAAAAGAGGGTGGAAGTTCGGGTGGTGTTTAAAAAGAGGGTGGAAGTTCTGAGGAGCGGAGTTGGCTGCAATTTATATTCGCACGCCCCGCGCGTTTCATATTTTTGCGGCCACAAAACCGCCTGTTCCTGCGGTATATAAATATGTGATCCCCCCCCAGTTTTTTTACAGCGTAATTATACTTTTCTCTCCGTCGGATCTAGGCCAGTCATTTGAATATAAGGCGGGAAATCTCTTCAGCTCAGCTTGTGATAAGAAATAAGATTCCCAAGATTATATAAAGGGTTCCTAGATTAGACATACCAGAAGCAATAATACAAGCAAAAGATGAGTACTCAAGCTCCATACTTACCAGAGCTATTGTTCGCCAATGAGACTCACGTGACAGATTATGAGGGTTTATGTTAACGCACAACATGGATAGTGCAAAGATTGCAGATTGGACAGTGGATAAACGCGGCTTTTCGCACCCACAAGATCATGCCAAAGACTCCCCAATATTCCATACATTTCAGATTTGACCACGCCATAAGTCTAAAATCTTTACTACAGAGTGACGGGTCTTTGATTGCTACTCGTACAATACTTACTTTTTGAGCTTTCATTAAAAGAAGTTGGTGTGAGTTGAAGTACGGTTCGGTTAAGCGAGATCACCCCAATTCTTGAATTGATGGGACCATTGGCAAGATCAGAGCTGCGTTTACGGACGGCAACGCTTTTCTTCAACATCCACTGATAATGACCAAATTTAAAAGGAACAAAATCTACAAGTTCTTCAATGGGGTATTCAGAGTCCCAGAAGTTAGAGCTCCAGTCCGAGTTCAGGAAATTGAAGGGGTAAGAATCTCGGTCAGAATCTCAGTCAGAATCTCAGTCAGATTCCCAGAAGTCAGCAGTCAGAATCTCAGAAGTCAAAGTTGCTAAAGTCAAAGTCCGAGTCTTTGAAGATGCTGTTTAAAAGTCCCAGTTGAAGATGCTGTTCCACTTTCAAACTCCCAGTTTAGGATCATTGGAAAAATATCCCAGAGAATCCTTGGGAAGATCACGTTCAGAAGCTCCGTTCAAGAAGCGGTTTTCTAAAGTCAGTCAGGCCAAAACCACAGCTACAATGGTCTCGGAAAAAGCTGGAACGGACTCAGTTCAAGCAGAAATGGTTGCAGAGCCTTTAGTCTTAGAAACCAATGCTGGAGATTCTATCATTGCTGAAGAAGAGAGAAGCTGAGGTGATGGAGCGTTCTTACCGTTAACGGAACCTCCGTACAAGAATTTCCCTTCTCGGCCTGGTCAGCACAAATGGTCTTGGACAATTTTGGAAACAGCATCCAATGACTGGCGAAAACATCAAGAGGAACACCAGCCTTCTCCTCCAAAATTTCACCAATGCACAAAATATCCTGAACACCAGAGTCCCAGGCAAACTTGGTCTCTTCGGCGATACACGATCCGAATGGAACCGTTTCTTAAATACTGTTTTTTCTTTTGGCTATTCTTTCTTTTGGCTTGGTTTCTATGGTACGGACAAAAGAAGGGATACCGAATGGAATGGTCCGCAGAGATTGTTCGTTTTCTTGGAGATTCACTCAAAGTTTACCTTTTGCATTGGGTATTGCGGTTACCTTAAACGACGGTCCTGCTTGTTAAGAAGTCACTTTGGAGTACTAAGACTAGAGAACAGTCTGTACCTACTCCACAGACGGGATATGACCATAGTTGAAAGTGGGCTTATTTTTCTGGAGCCACCGTTACTGATGCCAAGAATGATCCACTCTGGGTGCCTTTGAATCCCACCAAAAACGAGATCCTATTGTTTCCCCATTGATTATCGGATGAACCACAAAAGGTTTCTTTCGGTTACGGCCATACTAAATGGAAAATACTGTTTCCGATCAACGTTAGTCAAGCCACTCAACCCTTCTTTCCACCACCTTATCGATGTACTGCTCTACTCAAAGATCAGATCAGTCAGAATCTCAACATAATCAATCAGTCAGTATACTGAAGCTATCTCTCCAGCTTTCTCTTTTACAGACGGAAAACCATTTGTTGATTTGAAGAACCGGAATCCGCCATAACTTCTCAAGTTGCTTATGGAGGATGTGGAGGACGGAATGGAAATTTTTTTTTTTTGGCCTTGACCTCAGCTTGGGATCTGGAACTTCCGCTTTCCAGGCCTTGAACCAGCATGTCTTTTGCCAAATGTTAAACCAGGATCCTTTTGGAACCCGGACAAAAGCTTCTTTGATGTTTCTTTCAAACTTTCAACACCGGATCTCGTGGTTCTCGTCGATGAAGAACGTAGCGAATTACGAGAAGTATTGGGAGTTGCAGACGTGAATCATTAATTTTCGAACGCACATTGCACTTGGTCTAGCATCAAGTATGGGGAGTGAGCCACCTCGTTTGGTGCCGGTTTTACTCCACATTTCCGTGACTAGTAATTATCCAAGTAATTATCCACTTGTAATTATCCAAGTAATTAACCACTAGTACTTTCTCTTGTATAGTCATTTAAGAGAGAGTATCCTACTATAACAGAGTTAAATCACGGAACCCCAAAAAACTATATTAATAAATTAATAGGATTAATAGATTCGAGAGGAAATTCCTAGCTTAAATAAAGATAATAAATAGTGAATAGTATAGGTAGATCATTAATACTAAGTTTAATAGTATTAGAAGATTTAAAAATAACTTATATAAGCCCAACTAAAGATGATAAATTAGTAAGATTATAATATAAATTTATAACTGAAGAAAGACAACAATATTTATTAGTCAAATATATAATAAATAATGAAGATAGTAACTTTAATAAGAAAGTAGAGATATGCATGTAAAGAAAAACTAATAAACCAAGGATTTAATAATACATTAAAACCTTGAATTTATTGAATGATTACCAGAAGCCAAATAATATATTCACTTATATAGGAATGTTTACATAGCGTAATGGTAAAGCAATGTACTGTTAATACATTGATTTTGGTTCTCTTCCAAATATGAACGTTCTATGTAAATATCATAAAAGAATGGGTATTTATCGTTATTAATTAAATTAAAAATAAAAAGAAAAGAATTTATTCATGATTAATTATATTATTTGTAGTACTGCTGTATCATTATATAATCATGATTTATGGTAATGGAGACTTTATATCTTTAATATATGTATTTCCATTAATAACTTTACTAAATCGATGCTTATCGGTTGCTGCCTGTCATGGCTACATGGGATATGACGTGCGCCATGTTGCTTTCGCGAGCAACTCAGTAGTGCACATCGAAAAGCAATGGGCTTCACAGCACTGACTCCATGGGTTATGGAGCCATGACATAAAATTCAAATTACATTCTTGCTCCTGAAATATTTGGTCAGAGGGGATTTAGATGTTTTATATTGTCATGCTGTTTTATATTCTCACGTTGTTTTAGGTTTTTTGTTACTGTTACTGCTCTGTTACTGTTACTGTGAATATGATTAGACAGAAATAGAGAGCTTCCTGAGCATATCTGACTGTATGTGAATTTAAATTGTTTCAGTGTTTTAGAATTTAGTGTTTCGCGTTCCGTGTTTCACGTTTCGTGGTTCGTGTTTCATCTCATGCGTCGTGTTGTTAGTTTTATACCTTTAGATTTAACATATCATTATAATGGAATAATAATGGAATAATAATGGAATAACAATGGAATAACAATGGAATTAATGATACCTATAATGAATAAATAGTAATAGGAAATCAATTTAGACGTAGATGTAAAGCTATTAAATGCATTATAACTAAGCAGCTAATTTAAATGGGAATAAGAAATGTAATGCAACGAATCTTTGGATTGTAGGGTTACTCACTGAGAAACCACCTCAAAGGAATTTAAAGATTATTTAACTATTGAATCGTTGGGTTTTGTATGGACGGTTCATTTTGTGTTCTCTTTTCCTTCTTTTCCTTCTTGTCATTGAAATTAATCTTTTCCTTTTCCTTCTTTTCCTTTTCCTTCTTTTCCTTTTCCTTTTTTCCTTTTTTCCTTCGGGTCTGGCTTCTCAGTTTTGATGGGACTAGAGGCTTTCCAACAGTACCTTTCAAACCTTCGCCTCTGACAAACATTTTTACGCGAATAAAGAGATCTGGTTTCAAATATTAGAAATGGAGATTAGGAATGGTTTAAATGTTCTACTAGTGATTAATATTGTAATTATATTTGGATAACACTAAAAACTAGTAATATTATACGATAGTAGTACATAATAAATATGAAATAGAACGATATTAACTGTATAATAGAAATGAAGATATATCTTAGATTAAGCTAGTCTTTCATACTTTCAACTTATCAATTGATAATATTGTAACCAGACTCACTCCTCACTCCTCACTCTCTCCTCATTCCGTCACTTCTCATTCCGTCACTTCTTAGTCCCTCACTTTTCATTCCGTCACTTTTCACTTTTCACTTTTCACTTTTCACTTTTCACTTTTCACTACTCATCCTACTTTCTCACTTCTCACTCACCCTCACTCACTTTCTCACTCCCTCACTCCTTCATCCTACTTTCTCACTTGTTCATTTTCTCCCTCAATTTCTCACTCACTTCTCCCTCACTTCTCCCTCACTTCTCCCTCACTTCCCTCACATTCACCCGCACTTTGTCACCCTCACTGTCTGCCTCACTGTCTGCCTCACTTTTATACTCACTTTTGTACTCACTTTTATTCTCACTTTCTCACCCTAATTTTATTCATTTTCTCCCTCACATTTAATTCTCACTTTTACGCTCACATTTAATTCTCACATTTTATGCTCACATTCTCACCTACATTTTAGTCTCAATTTTATACTCACTTTCTCCCGCACTTTGTCACCTACTTTTACGCTCACTTTTACACTCACTTTTCCGCCTACATTTTATACTCACATTCTCACCCTCACTTCACTCACCCTCACTCACTCACTTCTCACCTACAATTTATTCTCAATTTTTCGCTCACTCACATTCTCTCAATTTTTCTGAAACGGTTGGATACGGGAAATGTCGTTTCCAATGTGGACCACCTGCGCCCAAAATTTCTGGGGGGTCGCCTGCACTTGGCCAGGGCTTGGCGGGGGCTACACCTTCCATCAGGAAAAAGTGGTGACGGGAATCCAAGAGCTGGGTATGTACAGGACCTTCTATTGTAGAGTAGTACTTCCGGACCATCCGTGAACATCAACTTTCTGACCACTCGGTGATGGCTCCACTAAAAAAAAAAATTTACAAGTTAGAATAATGATTCGATTAGAGATTATTCTTGTCAAGATAATTGGACTAATGGACTGGATTTCTTGCACCGTTTCATGGAGAGAGTCAAACAGAAATTAGACAGAAATTAGACAGAAATTGGACAGAAATTGGACAGAATTTAGACAGAATTTAGACAGAAACTAGACAGAAACTAGACAAATTTTGTACCATTTGTTGACATTTGTTGACCGTTGCCGACCTTTGCTGACATTTGTTGACATTTGCCGACATTTGCCGACATTTGTTGACGTTTGCCGACATTTGTTGTCCATTTCACCATTTCTAGATCACTCCAGTTTCTAGACTACCATTAAAAAAAGCCAACAATCAGCTATTAATAACGGCCATTGTTCGGTGCAGAATTGCTTTTTACGTATGGCTCGTATTTTACTTTCTGGTCCATTGTTGCGATATTATGGTTATCAGTAGCCCGGCACTTGGCTTTAGCGAACATGTATGAGATTGCTCGCCAATTTCCAGAAGAAACACAAATTGGGATATTTCCAGATTGGGAAGCAAATGCCCAACCCAACGGTCTCTAATTTTTTTTCTTTTTCTTAAATCCGGATGACGCCAGTTTCGTCGCTTCGTCTAACGCCGTTTGGGCCTCGTGTAGCACATTCTAACCTCTCACTCCGTTTACCTTGGCACGTGAGCGCTCGGTTGCCGGAGATCGGCCAAGAATAGCAACAACGGACTAAACACGGCTGGCACGGGGTGGCCACTGCGCAGGGCTCATAACCAGGGGGGTTGCCTAATCGGGAAGCACCTACAGCCTAATTTTAGCAATTAACCAATCAGAATCCATCCGACCGTTTTTCCTCGCCGAAACCGTCCAGTCCACAATATCTCTAGGCCAGGTGTGTCTCACCTTAAACCTGCACAGACCTTGCAGCGAGGCGAATCGCAGCTTCTGACGCACCTCTCTTGCTCGATAAGGTAATGGATAAAAATAAGATCACACAATGCACTCATCCCAGGCCCATGGCGAGTTCCCCAAAAACCCAATCCGTGGTTGGGGCCTGGCCGCCAGAGGCTTGGGAAAAGGGGGCGTTTGCCACCGGACACAAAAACAAACATAAACACAAACACAAAACCATGGGGCTTGGCAATATATAAACCCCCCGCGTCCCGCCCGCCTTTTTTTTTTCGTTGTTTGTTTTGCAATTGCCCCGGCCTTTGACCTCATACCTGCCTGGTGCTCATCTGCTGGGGGAGATAAATATATATGAAACTGCGAATACGCACGCCTGTTTTCTGCGTCCCTTGCTGATTCTTCCTCCCCAACCCCCCCCTTCATTTCATCTCCACCACCGCTTTATTTTAAAAAAAAAAAAAGGGAAAAGGGAAAAAAAAAACCTCCTCCTTCTTTTCCAATTCCCAGATTGGCTATTTTCCCTGGCGTTTCCGCTGTTTCATATTAACCGGGGGCTTCTGTTGTTTTTCGGGTGTCGGGTGCCGGGCGTTATGTTCTCCAGTACGCAAGTGCTTCCATGCTTGCTTGTGCTACTGGTTGTTGGAGCCGTGGCCCTAGACCTATGTTCGTCCGTCAACTTGGGCCTGGCCTCCTTGTCCAGCGAATTCATGTCCAACGGGCTCTGTTCCGACCATTGTCGGGGCCAAGGCTTTTCTGCTGCAATTACTCAGGATTATGAATGTTACTGCTCCAACGCCGTGCCGGCAGACACGGTGTCGTTGGGCCAGTGCAACAAGGGCTGCCCGGGCTATAGCCAGCAGGAAAACTGTGGTGGCGATGGTCTATATGGGTATATTAAAATCGGCAATCCTTCTACATCGCTGGCTTCGTCGCTGGATGACTCTGATCCTACTTCGACGACTTCCCTGACTCTGAGGTCGACTTCTCGAAGGTCCACTTCTCGGACAACAACTTCCCTGACCCAGGCTTCTGTGGCATCTCTGGCGCAGACTTCCCAGTCCCCGTCACTGGCCCCTAAAACATCGCTGCAAGCCCAGGATTCGAGCACCTCGCTGCCGGAAGAAAGCAGCGCCGAATCCAGCCCCAGCGCCGACTCGCTGGCGAGAGACCCCTCTTCTCTGGGGCCCGGGACGCTGAAAACTCCGCTGGCTTCCAAATCATCCGGCGCCGGAATGAGAGCCACCACCGTGGTGTCCATAATATCGGTGAATGGGTCCACCACCGCAAGCGTCTTGACCAAATACATCACCGAGACCCCGCTGGCCTCGGCCCCGGCCTCGCCCCTGCATGTGAACAAGTCTAAAGAGTCGTTTTTCGACTCCAAGGGTAAAGTTGCCGGAACCTTTACTGCGGTGGGCGTGGTGGCGGCTGCGCTAGTGTGCACGCTTCTCTACTGCTGCTGCTTTGGAGCGTGGAGCCACCGCCGGTCTTACGACGACGAGATGCAAAGCACTTCGGACGAATCGCTCTTCACCAACGAGAAGACCGTGGCCCATTCGGGCAGCCTGCATACGCCCATGTCGCCCACCATCAAGCGCAACAGCTCCAGCAAATCCATGCTTTCCATCTTTAATACAGCAGCCGGGTCCGGGGGAGCCGCTGCGAGCTCGATCGGCCGGTCACTTTCGAAAAAGAAGCTCAATCCACGCAACGAACCGGCCCAGGGAGGCCCCATGATGTTTTCCATCATGGAATACGATAATGTTATGGACCCGGCTTTAGACGTGCCCAGCGAGCATAACATGTCCAAGGTGTCTCTAAATGACGATGAGGACTACTCCAACGCCTACCAGGATCGGGCGTTGCACATCGCCAACCCGGAGTAACATCCACCCGTTTTGCATTATATATTATAAATCACTCTGTGACCCCAAGCCTTCTTTGGTAAGCCTTTTACTCTTTCGGCACGCTGCTCTTGTTCTTATAATGAGGTTGCTTCTCGTATGCATTGGGCCCCGACCTCCTGGTCTTCTCCTTCTTGTGTTTATGATTACAGCATTCCTTGGAGTCTTTTGCTTCTTTGGAGTCCTTGGAGTCCTTGTCTTTGGAGCCCTCTTGATCAGACTCATCGCTGGAATCCAGGGAACTGCTCAGGGACTCATCGGAGCTTTCGCCGAATTCCCGTTGGGGGTGGAAAATGCAGCAGATCTTGGACTTCTTTTTGCCCATATCCTCGTTATCCACCACATCCTCCGTCCAGCGGACCCGGGAGGTAGATCTAGGGGTTTGGGACGATTGCTCTTCTGTGCCCGGGGCAGAAGGCCTTAGATGCAATACCCGAACGGGCTCCAGTTGCACCTGGGTCCGAGAGGCACGTGTATTTGTGTGGGAATGCATCTGTAGAAGTTTCTAAACAAGGATAATCGATGGTCGTGTGGTCGTTGATTCTGTCTTGTGGTCTGTGTAGTGGTCAATCTTGGCTCTCGGTAGTTTGCGATAATGACCAGTCCTGTATGCCGTTTCAAAGAGTCAATTAGTCAGGGATCGGTTCAATTCCTTTTTGAAAGTTCACCTTCTCTTACTCTTTTTGTGGTTCAATAAGTTCTTTTGGAGTTTCAAGTTTCACGGCTTCACTTAAATTGCTGGATCAGGTCAACTCTTAGGGTGTACTGTTTGTATGGAGACAAGTTGGAGTTGGAGTTAAGGCTGGAGTGGGTGCGCGACTGGGTACAGGCCGTTGCCTGGCGAGAAGCACTGCATGCTAGAATAGCGTACTTTTTGGCTTCAACTGAGACCCATTGCCAGTTCGCAGTCCCTCCTCTCCACCATCCCCACCCCACCAAATTTCTACCAGCCCAATTTCTACGAGCCAACAATCCAGTCACGCCTGGTCCCAATTGCACAATTAATTTGCTCACCATTATTGAGAACAACCAAAGGAAACGTGTGCCAAGCTTTTGGTGCCATTGAAGGGTCACGTGGTGCCGTTGCAAGGTCACGTGGTGCCATTGACCATCTTCCATTCCTCCTCCTGCTTTAGATTGTTTAAGGTGGGCACTAAAAAATAAGGGGCGGTGCTCCGCTCCGCTTGGCTAGGATTGGCCGGGTTTGGCTGCTATTAGCGCATGCTGCCAAGGCCCACGCCAACAGTGCGACCGGAAAAAGCCAAGCCAGCCATACAGGATCCACCAGGCCAGAAACATACATAATTTCTCTATATATATATATTTCTCTATATATATATATATATATAGAGGGAGAGAGAGGAATACAAAAGGGAAAATGGTACAAATACAGGGGTATGAAAAAAATAGGGGGAGGATCTGACAAGAAAGGGTGGGGAAGGAGAGAAACAGGAGAGCATCTGACCGGAAATGATGGGACAAGAGACCGGTGTGGACTGACCGGAAATGGGACAAGAGACCGGTGTGGACTGACCGGAATGGACTGACCGGAATGATGGGACAGAAAGGCAGGACAGGGGGACGGATTTGGACAAAAACAATAAAAAAGTGGCTGTTCCTCCATACAGGCCCGGACCCTTGGCACGGATACATGAATATTAATTTAATATTAATATTTTTTAATTAATATTAATATTAATTAAAAATGTATGGCCATGGGATTGACCCCGGGGCGCGCCGCTGTGTGCAGTGCCGTCCTCTTCCCCCTCTCTTTTTCTCCCTCTCCCCATCTCTCCCCATCTCTCAGGCGGTGCATGCCCCGAGCGTTGCGCACGGTTGGGACACGGATGGGGCTGTGTGCGCGCCAGTGCTTTTTGAGATCGCATCCCTGCAGTCGGCCATTGAGAAATGCAGTCGGCCATTGATAAATGGCGTGCGCGGCCCGCCAGATGCAGTTTTGCTTGGCACGCTATTCTTCTTGGCATTTGCCGACTCGCTGGGTATATCTAACCCCTCGTTTTCTGGCCCCATCTGTTTTGCTTCTTTTATACTTCCCAGCGAAAGCTACCTTCATCCCTTTTCTTTCTCTCCCCAGTTTCCTATTTTGATTCTTCTGTCCCGTTACCCCACCCCGCAGTTCTCGCCACGGCCCTTTTTTTTCCCCCAGTTCCGGCCCCAAGATCTGCTATAACTCGGCCCCTCCAAAATGTCCATCAACTATAACTTACACCCGGTGTCCTACTTGAACGCTACCGCCGACAAAAACTTCGAGGGCAACATTGGCTTTGACTTGGACGTGCTTTCCGATGTGGTCTCCAACTCCCCTGCACAGTCGTCCAACGGCTCGCCGCTGGCGTCGTTTTCCTCCCAGTCTTCGGCTAACTCGCCTCTCCAGAGCACCCTGGTCATGAAGACTTTCCATGCTGACAATTACTTGGACCACCAGAACCCCCGCTTCGCCAACCCTTCGTATGTGCCTGCGGTGGTGAAGTCTGAACCGGCAAACTATGGGCCTGAATCCTCCAATTTCTTTGGGCCTCCTTCCAACAACAACTCCAACTCCAATAACATTAACAATAACAACCACTTGAACGCTCTGCCTCCCACCATCAACGGCAATTCCGCCAACATTCTTGGCCAACCCACCTCCCAGACCGATGCTTGCAAGAAGCCCCGCAAAACGTACCAGAAGGTGCGTGACGCAGACTTGAAGGGTCCGTTTGTGTGCAAATGGGGAGGCTGCTCCATGATCTTCGAGGTGGCCGAACGCTTGTATGACCACTTGTGCTACGACCACGTGGGCCGCAAGTCGTCCAAGAACTTGTCCTTGACCTGCTGCTGGGATAACTGTGGAGTGCTGACCATCAAACGGGACCACATCACCTCCCACTTGCGTGTGCACGTGCCTTTGAAGCCGTTCCTGTGCTCGCTCTGCACCAAGAGCTTCAAGAGGCCCCAGGACTTGAAGAAGCACTCGAGAGTCCACGAGGAAATGCACCAGCGCGGCCTAAAAAAGGCCCAGAAGAAGCTCGACAAAGAGGACTTCATCAAGACAGAGATGCTGCTTGATGCTGACAATAGGAAGAGATCCAACGACAGTGTCTTGCCTCAGTACAACATGCCGGTGATCAACGGTATTCTTAACGACTTCAACTTCTACGGCTTCAACGAGAACAGCAAGAAGGCCCGCGTTGACCCCATGTACAATATGGACATGTACAACCGGCTCAATGCGTTCGAGGACCCCAACTCCAACGGCCAGCACCCCAACCAGGCACCGCTCAACTACCAGCAGAACCAGAACATGGCGCAGCAGCAGGCCGCTGGCCCGCACCAGAACTATGTGCCTGCCATGAGCCAGACGAACCTCTACGAAGCGGAAAAGTTCTTCAACAACTTGTCGTCCTCGATCTACATGCAGTACCAGAACTTGGGTGCGTCTCAAGGCCTGCAGGCTCCACAGCTACAGACCCCCAACCAGCAGCCATACTATCCGCCACTCTCGCAGTTCCAGCCCAAGGCCAATCACGTGAGCGACATTTTCGTCAACAACCACCATTCTGGCCCTGCCCACATGTACCCCCAGATCAAGAAGGAGTACGGCGATGTGTACCAGAACAACAACCTTCCCGTTTCGGTGGACTTTGGCGGAGTGAGCAATACGCAACGGTCTGGAAAATCGTCCGGCCTGCATGCTGAGCAAGAGGAGTCGGAACAAGAGTCCGAAAACGAGAGTCAGGCCGGCCCCAATGACGTCGACAGTATCAGCAGCGAAGATACTCTCAATGCATTCAAGAATCTTCTGTTGCAGGAGCAGCCGTTCGATGCCGAGGCAGTGCTGAAACACCAGGAGTTGATTGAGATGGTCCACGAGTACATCATCTCCGAGTTGAAGAGACTTGCAGAGAAGCAAACGGTCGACAAGACAAGTGACGCTAAGCCCGCCAACAAGGACCAGGCGCCATTATACCCCACGATTTCTGCATTTTAAGATGGTCTTTCAGTCTGACAAGTCAGTCTGGCCCGTCAGTCTGACCCGAAGCATGAAGTATGAAGCACGGACGTTTTGTACCCTTTTCAGTTCCCACCCGCCGCTGGTTTGCATGGATGTATTTGTTACTTGTTTATTAATGATGTTTACTAGAAAAATAATGGTTATGGTATTATACTAGTCAGTGACATTGAGGTGTTTAGTAGTGAGTAGCATGGAGGTGGCAGTACTCTCTGGGGGTAGACCCGTACATCCCGTCATCCATTATATAAAGCTACAATTTTTTTAGTTCAATCTACATTTCCAGATCTACTGCTTTGTCTGAAGTAAAAAGAAGAAAAAGGATGGAGGAAAGGCTAAAAGACAAAATGGTGGTTATGAGGTTTTGAGCACTGCCGCATTACTAGGTTACGAGCACTGCAGAGACAAGGTCAGCAGAAAAGACCCCACGCCAAAACCTTAATTTCAATCAAACCTAAACAAAAGTAAGTTCATTGGATTCCTGGAATTCCGGCCGTCACAATGAACTTAATTTTAGTGGTCAGAAGCAATTGGAGCGGACAAAATCGTGGAAATGGAACCCACTCAAAATAGAAGTACATTCTGTGCTCTCTTTGAAAGCACTAGATATAAATAATTATAAGAAATAGACTCTAGGCTGACCGGATTGCCTCCTTCACTGCTCGCTTCACTTTTCCCTGCATAGAGAACGGGTGCTTTGGAGCTGGGTCCCTCGGAAGGCCGGAACTCGCACGGGCCCGGGAAGTGTGGCGAACTTCCAAGCTTCACCGCCATAATTTTCCCTTGAAAAGTGGGTCATTGGAACGGCCGGAATTGCAGCATTCCAGAAAACCAACTTTTATCCTAGTACGATGGAAAAAAGGGGGTTTGCGTTGGGCCTTTTTCTGCTGACCTTGCCTGGTGCACGGGTGTGCCGCGGCGCCATTCCGGGGGTTGCAGCCATTTCCTCCACAGAGTATTCAAAGTGGAGTACCAAATCAGTTACATAATAAGTTCTTAAGAAATTAATAACATGAAATGATATAAATTTATAGTTAGATATGTATATTGAATAGTAAGAATATTAAATATAAATAAGGGATTAAAAACAGGAATATCAATGTTATAATAGGTCCTTTCATGTTATTAGTATGATAATAATATAATAAAAGAGAGTATTATGATATAAATGAATATATATTTCTATATAAAGGAACATTCAATCCCTGCGTAACTTGAATTCGTCATCGACATCCGTACCTTTTGTTTATGCCTGTTCCCTACACTCTACTTCTGTACTAATTACACTTGCTTGTGTTCAGGTAGTGCAGTACCCTGTTGCGGGTTATTGAATACTTTCGCGTAAGATGGAACCTCCAAGACTTCTGTGTCAATTTCCCCCCAAAAAAATATTCCAGTTTGGTGACTATGTCAGTCTTCGGATGTAGTGGTTTAACTCTAGACAAAATAGTAGGAATTGGTGGTTCCTAGTCTTCATACTGAACTGGTAATTCTCGCTGAGATTCTAATGAAATATCAGTTTTTCATGGTGTTGTTCACCTTCTGTGGGCCTTCATAATATACCCAGCTGAATTCTTCCTTCGCATGTTTCTTTGGTAGGAAGTTCAAGAATCTCCTTTTGGAGAGTCTTTCCAGGCTTTGAGAATCAGTCCCTGGAAATCTTGAGAATCAGTCCCTGGAAATCTTTGAGAATCAGTGTTTCGTTCTTCTCCAAGAGTGTCCCTCATTTCAGCAATTTAAATTTCACGTACTTCTATATTTATTCCCAAGAACTTCTTTCCCCTGGGAGACTGCACGCACAAGCTTATCTAGCCTGCCCCACTGATACGCCTTGTGCAGACGTAGACGTAGAGAGCAGTACTAGCTCAAAACCTCAGAAACTAACAATTTCATCCACGGAAAAATAGTAAGGAGTGGATTTTCTTATTACCAATATCTTCAATTCCCAAATCTGTTAACGTGATTTTTTTTACTTTAAAGCTCTCGTTTTTTTTCTCTCGTATTTCTGGAAAAGCCTAAAATCACTGATATGTTTGGCGAAAAAAAAGATCAAGAAATTTCTTCTCCATCCCGAGGAATTGCTGGCTTGTTGTAGGAGTCTTCGGACCGTGTTTCTGGTGTTACAGTAAAAAAAAAAAAAAATTAATAATTGGTTCAAATAAACTTAAAATTTACCTTTAACAATCTTCATCATCTTACTAATTATAGGTTTTTTGATATTCGCTGTTTTTGTTTTCATAATTCTGTCCATCTCCATTTCCATCTCCATCTTTAAATCTCCACCACTAGCTCTCTATGTCCAAAATTGCTATTTCCAAAAATCTCCATCTCTAAAATTGATCCTCTAAAACCTCTCCATTTCTTTATATCTCTTTTTCTCCATCTCTCTCTTTCTTTATCTCTCTTTCTTCACCTCTATACTTCTGCATGTCTATGACCTCTCCATCTCTCAATCCAGATCCTCACTACTACTCATAAGAATTGTTAAATGGGAATTGTTAATTGGGAAATGGAAATTGGAAATTGTGGGTGAAAATTATAAATGTATACAGAATTACAGAGTTTCGTAGAACTACAGAGTGTGGGTTGGTGTGGAGCTTGTCACATTAAGCGTCGCCAGATGCAGGTCTTCATTGGTCTGAAAGATGATTCGGCATTCCGGAGTTTTCTGGTCGACTGGAATGTCGGCTGGAATGTCGGCTTAATTTTTTTTTTTTTTTTTCAGAGCTTTACCTTCGTTGCAAAAGACGGGCTAACGTCTCGTTCTTTGGTCACATTGGTCTTTAACCCACATTCCTGTACTTTAACCCAAATTGACTTGGTCTTTAACCAAATTGACCTTCAGTAAGTACATTGGCATGACTGGCTATGGAAGCTTCGGAGCCATCTACCGGCTCAGAGGGTTTTACAGGTAACGAGTCAGCTCAGTTTTTTTTTTAAGGAGAGGAAATCGCCATTTCCTAGGATTAGAAAACAGACTGACCAGTACACCCCAAGACTGACGTGGCACCGAAGTGCCCCGCTGACGAGAGTGCTAGAAACCAATATCGTACGAGTTCCAGCTAATGAACTTTAACAGAGGTTTAAGTTCAACAGGTTATGAGCCCTCCTCGCACAATTAGGTTGTGATCCTTACTTATAATCTTTTCGATTTACCATGTAGAATTCTTGTATTTTACTATTAAATAAATAATTTAAACCATTATTATTGGACACATCCGATACTTTCGCTGATGTCGACGCCGCATCGAAACTAACCTCTGTACTCTTTTTAAGTTATACTAATTAGATTCTTTTCATTTCTATAGGTATCTCATTTTATTTAACATAGAAATATAACCTAATCTACTGAAGTAAGGCGGTACATAGAGTTGTCAACGGTATAGAATAACGAAATATGGAAGATGAATATATTTTGGGATAGAATAAAGTGGTTGGTTTTATATGTGTCCTGCATATTAGACGCGCATTTGGTAGGGTAATATTAATAATTCATATTTAATGGCTACAAAATGTTTGCATAGATACATACATAGAGTGTTAAATTTGTTAAATTTGTATATAGATTTATATAGAATTTTGGAGGGGAGTGAAGGTGGGGGCTTTTATGCAGGAGCGTGCAGCAGTGCAGGAGACAAGGTTAGTGTTCTAGCCACCCACCCTATTAAAACGACTGAAACTTCTGCCAGTTCTTGTGAATTGCTTTACGGTTTTATAGCCCAAATTCAGTGTGGGTATTTTTGCCGTTTCGAAGGAATTGAATAGTATGCTTGGTCGGGGTTATATGCAGGAAATCTCCATAAATACATCTTTAACATACTGAGTTAATAGACTGGTTCTGGTGATACTTCAGCTTATTTATAACTCCTTGAGTTTCTATATCTATTTACATGGGACGCTAGAAGATGCGGGAGATGACGCCGGAACCTACCACTTCATGCCCGTTGTAGAGCACAAGGTTCTGGCCCGGAGCCATGGCCCGCTGCTTCTCCCTTAAACAAATGACCATCTCGCCATCTTCGTCCATTTTGATTCTTTCAACGGGAATCGGGTCCTGGAGTGACCGGTACTGGATACAAAGGTCCAGCATGAGCGTCAAGTCGGTGTTCTCCATAAAAGCCCATTCCAGAGCCACCACGTTCTGGTGGAACAACGAGGCGTGGTCTCGGCCTCGCACAATCACCAATTCGTTGGTCAGAACCCTTTTTTCCGCCACAAACCAAATTCCCTTATAGTTGGGGTCGCCCTGCGGCATGGAAACCCCCAGTTTCTGGCCAATGGTGGCATGCCAAAGGCCCTGGTGCTGGCCCCAGACCTTGCCGTCGTGAGTCACGATATTGCCTGGGTTTGGGGGGATGTACTCGTCCAAGAAATGGCGGAATTTCGTATGGTCGGGGCTCACGAAACAGAGCCCGACGGAATCGGGTTTCGACGCGGTGTGGAGCCCAAACGACTGCGCCATTTCCCTCACTTGCGGCTTAGTATAGTGGCCCAACGGCATGAGCACATTGGAAAGCACTTGCGGCGGAATGCTGGCCAAGTAATATGATTGGTCCTTATTGGCATCGTAGGCCTTGACCAACCCAGACCTCTTTGGGTGCTCTCGGTGGTGCACTCTGCAGTAATGACCGGTAACAAGCCACCATTTCTTCAGCCCGCCACACGAAGAGGCCAAATGCTCCACCATCTTGCCAAACTTGATGTACTTGTTGCAGCCCAAATCCGGGTTGGGAGTCAAGCCCCGCTCGTACATGTCGATCATGGGCATGAACACCTCGTTCCAGTACTCCTTTTCGAAGTTGACCCGTTCACAGGGGATCTTCAAGTGGCCACACACCTTCTGCACGTCGTTCCACTCGCCCTCCGTACACTTGGCACTCTGCAGCCAGTTGGCCATGTAAATGCCCCGCACGTGCTTATACTTGGACGCATACATGGCTGCGGCCACCGACGAGTCCACGCCCGAACTCATGGCCACGATGATTTCATCGTTGGCTTGGGGGATGGCCTGGGCGTATGCAAACGGCTCGGGCTTGGAGCTGTGCTGGTTGAGTTTCTGCACCGGCACATAGCGCAGCGAGTGGCGCCGGGCAAAGTGTCGTAGAAACACAGGAACCATTTGGGATGTCCAGGGATCGGATTTGGATAAATGAAAAGGGGGTATTCGATTCCCAGGTACCGTCTCTTTGTCCTGTATCCAGCCTAGCTCTGTCCACGACGAACTGGCCTCTTGTCTTGTCTATTCTCTGCTTGTCTAGTTCTGTCCAGGATCTGTCCACTATCTGTCTAGTTCTGTCCAGTTCTGTCTAGTTCTGTCCAGGATCTGTCTAACCGTGTATCACTGCCTCTTGGTAACCTGCGTATAGCCACCGTTGTTTGTGTGGACTTGTCTTTGTTTGCCAGGCGTTGTTCTCGTACATGATTGTGTGGTCTTGTTCCTGGCTACGGTCCGATGCGCAGCGCCCTTGTATGCAGGACATTGCAACCATTATACTTAACGGTCAATGTCGATGCATTGCGTGACCCAAACAAGCCTAGAAATTATTTTCTTTACGCTTTGGTCTGTCCAAGAAATACGGCTGGGGGCTTATATTCTGGGCACGTACTATTGGAGCATCACTTGTGTCCTGCACATAGACCCGTTTCTCGGAGGAACACGAAACTACAGAACCGAAAAAACCAATGAAAAAACCAATAAAAAAATAACGGGGTTACTGCTTGAAATGCAATTTGGGTTGGGTAACTGGGGCTGTATGAAACTGTACTCAGCCTGGCCCGGATTGTTTCAAGTCCACTGGACGCACTGCACTAGTGCGATTGTCTAATTGTCTAATTGTCTAATTGTCTAATTGTCAAATTGAAAATTGTCTAATTGTCAAATTGTTTATAGTGTAATTGTTGTCTAATTGCCTGACTGTCCAATTGTCTAATTGTCTTTTGATCCCGGAAATCTCTGGATCTTGATGTGATTACGAGCTCAGATCACGTGGGTCTTTGCTTTTATTCCTCGATTACGTAACCACTAACACCATTCTGTACTATTCAATTTGCACTGTTGCACACCTGTGAATTGCCAAATGCGGATATTTTTAAATGATCTTACACGCGTTATGGGTCGCGCACGACCACGTAGTACCTCCCATTCGTCACTTCCACACGTCACTTTCATCTCCACAGCCCCAGCTAAATAACTTCATATTTCGTTCTTCTAAAATCGTCTTTAAATACTTTTTCAATCCACAAGCGTAAAGTATTACGACGCACGACTTCTCACCAATGTCCTAATAGTACCGTCAATCCCATACTAAATACACCAATTACACCAATTAACCAATTACACCAAAATTAGCAATTGAACAATTTTGCTATTCTTACTAATACACCATTCTTTACCAATTTTCTTGATTTCACTAATTTTCCCAATTTTCCCAATTATACTAATTACACCAATTGTACCAATTACACAATTATACAATTATACCAGTTTTCCTGATTCTAATAACTACACCAATTGTATGAATTATACAATTATACAATTATACAATTATACCGTATTATTCTGTATTATACTGTATTTCACCGGAATTTACCAGTGTTCAGTCCCAATATTTCTAAACCTAGTATACTTCAGTTTATACCGATATTAGCAATTTTACCAATTATACTCATTATACTAATTTTCCTAATTTTACTATTTATATCAATTATACAATTATGCAATTATACCAATTATACAATTATACTAATCATACCTAATTCTACCAAGTTTGCTAATTACACCAATTATATTGATTTGACTAATTTCACCAGTTACACCAAAGTAAACCAATTATACCGTATTTCACCAGCATTTAGTCCCCTTATTGCTACATTTAGTATCCGGCAGTTTACCAATTACACCAATATTAGCAATTATACCAATTATACAATTAAACCAATTTTACTATTTACACCAATTTTATCTATTTTCCTAATTTTGCTAACTACACCTTTTCACCAATTATACCAATTTCGCTAATTATACAATTATACCAATTATACAATTATACAATTATACCGTATTTTACCGTATTTTACTGTATTTTACAAAATTTTCCGTCCTTCGCCAGTGTACAGTCCCCATTTTTCTGCACCCAGTATGTCAGTTTATACCAGTTTTCCTCCTAGTATACACCAATTTACACCAAAGTATACAACAAATGTACCCATGTTAAAGTCTTAAGATCGGTGATATCATCCTCTCCATCCGAAACAATTATACCAATTATACAATTACACCGATTTTCCTGATTTTCCTGATTTTACTAATCACACATCGTTCTATGATAGGACATTCTATCTTATGAAATACATTAGGTACATTAGTCTTTAGCTTATATGAACTCTGTTATCATCTCCTTAAAACCCGGATTTATGGTCTTTAATAATTGATTTCGTTGAACTTGTACCAAATCTAGACCATAGACCATATTTTATCATATGGCTCGGGAGATATTACCCCCAATCTCTTTAAATCATTTAATTCATTGATTAAGTTGAATCTTTTTGATTTTTTATGATCTAAGTAAATTGATCTTATATGATCTTATTTAATTATACCCCATTATATAGTTAAAAAGAATTAGCCATCAGCGTTCGATTCGCTGGTTCTCCGATTGATATATAACATATTTTTTAGTGTATAATATTACGAAATTATTATGTAAGTTCGATTCTCACTATGTCGTATATTTATAGTAAATGGAAGAGGTAAGCAATAGAATGTAATTGGTAACATATAAATTCTTAGGATCTAAAAATATCGAATATTGTAACTGATTATTAGAATAAAAACAATTAGTAGATATAGAAATCTTTAAATTCCTTGATTTTGCTAATTTCCTAATTTCCTAATTTCCGAATTTCCTAATTTCCTAATTTCCTAATTTCCTAATTTCCTAATTTCCTAATTTCCTAATTTCCTAATTTCCTAATTTTCCTGATTCTACTAATTTTGGTGATTTTCCTAATTATACCAATTATACCAACTATACTTATTTTACTAATTATAATAATTTTACTAATTATACTAGTTTTACTAATTATACCAATTTTAACAATTACACCAATTATGCTAAATATATGATTTTACCAACTTTCCTAAGTTTACCAATTATATTATTTTTCCTAATTTTACTGATTATACTAATTATACTAATTATACCAATTTTACTAACCAAACCATTATATAAATTACACCATTTTTACACATTATACCGTATTTCTAATTCTCCAAATTTTCCTCATTTCACCAATTTTCTTTATTATGAAATTCCCTAATACACCAATTTCCCCAACAATCCTAATCTCACCAATGATCTTCACTCCGCTAATTTAGTTTAGTCTAATACTTCCAAATAAGTCCAACGTGATTTCCAAGTTGCAGGCTCCTGAATTGATTTCATAAACAAACGTAGGACTAAACCGTAGATTCATTAGTAAAAACTTCTCATAAGGTCATCGACGATCTCCAAGTTGAACGGTAAAAATATGGCCACCAAAGACAGTTGTAGATTGTGGATGTGAATGTGGATTAGCCGTTTGATCGTTTGAGTTCATCAGAAATCTTCAACATCCTTGAAAGGAAAAGGAAGATAGCGGAGGAAAATGGGGAAGGAGGAAAAAAAATTTGGAAGAAAAGGGAGAAGAAAAAATGCGGAGGAAACGGGAGAAAACCGGGGGGTTGAGGGTTTATATACAATTACCCCTTTCTCGCCCCGCGCGGTTGAATTGCAGCCATCGGCCATGCAGGAGCAGCCCCCTTGCGAAATATATAAGGCGGCGCATTCCCCCTAATTTCAAAGCCATTCCCAGAAAATTGTCGTGCTTGTGTCCTCACGTTTTGAAGAACATTAAGAAAAGATTGACTTCGCAATGGGTGTTTGACTGGGGAATCAGAAGTGGAATGCACTAGTGTGGGTTCAGCTTAAAGTGGCTCTCGCTCAGTGTTTGATGATTGGTTGGAAATACATGAATATATAAGGGCCAGCCAGATTTGCTTCTGAAAAGAACCCAATGATTATACTCCTGGATATACGCCTGAACAAGCTCCTGGATATACTCCTGAACAAGCACCTCACAGATGCTTTAAAACATTTTTTTCAATTGGAATTTTAGAATGAAGATGAATCCGGCATTAAGAAATTTCAACCAGTCCTCCAACCATGAAAGCGAGCAGTATCCTCAGCTTCCAGCGGACGGCAACCAGCCAGCTAAAACGACCATGGCAGACTTTTAAAGATGGCCAGATCTGGTACGTTATGACCAAAAGAGGGTCCAAAAGACATCTGTTGACCAGCAAACAGGGAAACAAACACTACTACAAAGAAACAGGGTCATCGGGATACGGAAAGTTGAACTCTGCCGGCACGTATATTGTGGACTGGAAAAAAGTCCGGACGTGATTCGCGTGGGATTCATTAATGGTTAATTTGGTCGGTGCTTTGAAGTCCGGGCTCATACCCAGATCATATTCAGACAGTGCTCATAACCAGATAGTATTTCGACAGTGCTCATATCCATGGAGTAAAGTGATCAAGTACTATATCACCATTTTTCCGATTACACCAAGTTTACCAATTTTAGCTGTTAAATATTATACTCCATTTACCGTCTAACGAGATCTGTGGAAATCTGTTGTGGTGCAGAATGTCCAATTGTTGTCACCTGCAAACTAAATGGTACTTGGTCCTCTTATGAGCACGGCACGACCTTTTTCAGACACTTTCGATGGGTTCCGTGCCTTCATAATAACCTATATGTTATTATGTCCTTGACTAAATCGGTTAATTCCAGGCCGTTAACACGCTAATTATGATGTGATGTGTGTACTGCATATAGTGCTCAAACAAACCAAAGCAACCAAAGCAACCAGCGACAACCACATCTCTTCACTCTCCAACCAACACTATTGAGTGCTTGTCCTTTACCGGTAAGTAATGTTCATATTATTCCCACCTCTAAACCCCCAGATTGGGCCATAGAAATACAACCACTAGCTTCTTTAACAGTAACTTAATATACACTTTTCGGCTGCTCTCGCAACCAGATTTAGACTTCACCGCAGATTTCGACTTCACCGACAGATTTAGACTTCACCCCAGATTTCAGACTTGGTGGTCTTATGCAGACCAGAACTTATAGGCCTTGGGCTCAGCCACACTAATTGGCAAGCCAGCGTCCTCGGGTTCCTGTATCGTTTGCGAGGAAGGAATCGCCGAATCGTCCAAGTTGATCTTGTTGACGTTTTTGTTGATTTCGGTGATGCTGATGGGCGTCAACAAATCGTCCAAGAGCCCGTTCAACTCCGGGTTTGCGTGGTGCTCCTTGAACCGGTGGATCTTCTCGAAATTAAGCCATCTCTCCACGAGCACCTGCTTTCTTTGTAAGTTCAACAAGTTCTCTGTCTTGACCAAGTCTGCTTCTAGGTGGCTGAGGTACTTGGACTTTGTCTCGAACTTCTCTAACGTCAACTCGATGATCTGGTTGATCAAGTTCTTCTGGTCAAGCACGCTTTGTTCCAAGTTCTTGACGCTATTCTGCTGCACAAGGGCTTTGCCCTGGGCCGTTTCAATTAGCTTCTCCACCACCTCCTGCACAATCTGCTCCTTGTTAAGGCCCTCCTGCGCCACCGCCTCCTTCTTCTCCTGCTTGATCAATTTCTGCAAGTACTTGTCCTCGATGGGAAGCTGCAAGAACTTGACCAAGCACTCGTCTCTGTTCTTGGAGGCCACGTGCTCGCTGATGCGGTCCCATTGCCCGTTGTTATTGACAAACAAAGACTGGGCGTTTTTCTCTGCACTGGCAAACATCTCCACTCCTTCCAAGAGCAACAACACTTCCTGCTGCGACCATTCGCTCTGCGATGTCGACTTCTCCAACTTGACAAAGTCGGACGCAGAGAAGTTCAGGGGGAAGAGGCCTTGCTCGTAACACTCTTTGCTGACCACCAGGGGGCCAAGGCTGCCTCCTGCCAGCGCCTTGTTCTTCAAGTTGTGGTACCGGACATCGGAAACGTCGTTGGACGTCTCGTTGCAGAAGTACGTCACGGAGGGGGCACTATTGGAGCCCTTGGATTCGTCAAAGATGTTTCGCGTGATCTCCATGTTGATGGGTATGGTAGTATCCTCTGTTTTGACAGTGTCTTTGGGGGTGGACTCGACCACATGGCCGTTTTGGGAGGCGTGGGTAGAAGCAGAAGCGGAAGCGGAAGCAGAATCGGTTTCCTTGGTGGCAAGACCCTCGGGCACAAAAGGCGCCAAGCCCTTGGGCGTATCTAATGTGATTTGGAAGTGGCCGGTATATTGGGGCCCGACCAAGGAGGGCTTTGTTCTAGGATCGATCTGGTAGTTGATCAAGCCCCACTTCTCCAAAAAGCGGTGGACGCGGATGATGGAGGCCACGTCGCCCGCCAAGTTGCGGCGCACGGCGGTGATTGTCAAGTATTCAATGGGGTTAATTCTATAAGTGTTGATCATAAAGTCTCTCATGTTGCGGTAGGTCTCGGCCGTCTTGTAGACGGAGGCAGGCACGTCGTCCAGCGTCTTGGGAGGAAAGAAGTCGGGAAACAGTTTTTTCTCGATGGCGTGGATGGCGTTCATGTCGAACCACTTGGAAAACGACGGAATCACCACGTGTCTGGATTGTTCTATCAAGTATGTCTTTGCCTTCTCCTGGAAGTTGGCTCTCAATTGTTCTAGATCCACGGGCTCGGCCTCCTTCTCTTCCTTGTCCACTTTCTCTTCTTTGGCCTCCGGCACCACCGGCGCTTCATACACCGGGGCTTCGGGCTTGCTGTCGCTTTGTGATGGGGTAGACATGGTGGATGTGGATGTCTTGAGTGTTGTTGACCTTGTTTTTTCGTGCCATCTTGGGCCCCGCACGCCCGCGCGCTCCACCTCTCCTCCATGCAGGTTCTCCACCTTCCCTCACTCAATCCCTCACTCAATCCCTCACTCAATCCCTCCTTCAATCTACCTCCTCAATTTCCCCAATCTCCACCAATCTCCACCCCAATCTCCACCAATCTCCACCCCAATCTCCACCACAATGTCCATCCAACATGACTAACTAATGGTAATGTAAATTTGACTAACTAACGTTAATTCGATTCTTCATAGAGTGGATTGGCTTAAACATGGACTTGACCGTTGAGTGCGATTCCTCTGGGCTTAACTGGCCCTGGATCTGGCCCTGGATCTGGCCTGGATCTCGCATCATAACCCACTAATTCACAGATTATCACGAAATCATCCTAGATTTTCCAGAATTATCAAAAATTATCCTAGATTTTTCCAGAATCATCAAAAATTATCCTAAAATTATCCTAAAATTATTAAAAATTACTAAAATTAATCCTAGAATAATTCCAGAATTATCCTAGAATTATCGTAGAATTATTGTAGAATAATAAAAATTATTTTAAAATTGTCCTAAAATTGTCCTAAAATTGTCCTAAAATTATCTCAAAATATCCTATAATTATTACGAAAATTATCGAAAAATGTCCCAAAATCCTCCTAGAACCCTCGTTAAATTCTCCTAGAATTCTCCCAGAATTGTCCAAAAATCATCCCAAAAACCTCCTAAAATCATCCCAAAAACCTCCTATAATCCCCCTAAAATCACCCTAAAATCACCCTAGAACTCTCCGAAAACCTCCTAGAATCATCCAGAAGAAGCAATCTGTCCTACGGCTCAACCCATATCTCTAAGCGAAATCACTCCATTGTTGGCGTTTCCATTGCCTAACTTCTTACCAAACCACTCAGAGAATTGCACCAAGGCTGTACTTAAGTGAACACCATCATTGTCTAAGTCAAGAAATACTGCACTCTGAACTACAGTTAAGTCGGATCCATAGATTTAAAGGTATTATTATCATTATTATTACTAGTGGGAATAGTAGTATTACTAGTAGTAATAATAATAGTAGTAGTAGTAGCTGTAGTAGTAGCTGTCGTATCCATAGATTTACAGGTATTATTATTACTAGTATTAGTATTATTATTAGTATTAGTATTATTAGTATTATTAGTATTATTAGTCTTATTAGTCTTATTAGTCTTATTAGTATTATTATTATTAGTATTATTATTATTAGTATTATTATTATTAGTATTAGCAGTAGTAGTATTCATTAGATTTAAAGGTATTATTATTCTTCTTATTAGTAGTAGTTGTCGGATCCATGGATTTAAAGGTATTATTATTAGTAGTAGTAGTAGTAGTAGTAGTAGTAATAGTCATAGTAGTAATAGTATCCATAGATTTAAAGGTATTATCATTATTTTATTAGTGGTAGTAGTGATAGTAATAGTAATAGTAGTAGTATTCATTAGATTCAAATGTATCATTATTATTATTTTGTTATTGGTGGCAGTAGTAGTAGTAGTAGTAGTAGTAGGGTAGTAGTAATAGTAGTAATAGTAGTGTCTTTAATTGAGCTCTTAAATAAGCTATTGCATTTTTTGGTGTTCTATTTGATCTATTTCCATAACTATGTAATTCACCTGTAAATTCCACTAATGGATCTAAAATTAAATTAGTATTCGTATTATGATTATTATTATTATTATTATATTTAGCAGAAGTAGTAGTAAGCGTAGTAATAGTAATAGTAGTATTAGTACTATTATTATTAGTAGTATCCATAGATTAAAGGTATTATTATTAGTAGTAGTAGTAGTAGTAGTAGTAGTATTAGTAGTAGTAGTGTGATAGTACTATCATAATTACATTATTACTAGTGGGAATAGTAATAATAGTAGTAATAGTATTCGTATTATTCTTCTTATTAGTAGTAGTACTAGTACTATTATTATTAGTAGTATCCATAGATTTAAAGGTATCATCATTATTATTATTACTAGTGGGAATAGTAGTATTACTAGTATTAGTATTATTCTTCTCATTAGTAGTGGTAGTAGTAATAGTAGTAGTAGTGGTAATCATTAGATTTAAAGGTATCATAATTTTATTACTAGTAGTAATAGTAGTAGTAGCTGTCGTATCCATAGATTTACAGGTATTAATATTATTATTAGTGGTAGTAGTAGTATGCGATCTACCAAAGAACGGAAAACATCGCACCCGGGGACGGTGGGAGTATCGGTATAGAAAAGGGACCTTCACAACAATAGTAAATCATTGTTCCGAATTTGCTTTTTCCTTTTGTGTATTAGACACAAATACAAACAGGAGACGTATATAAAATCCGAATATTCCTTGGGGTTTCATCATGTCAATGTGTGGCTCCACCGCCTATGTATTCCAATAGTGGGTAGGAATTTGATTTTTTTTGTGAACCAGTCTCCACAACTTCAAAGCATGCTAGACAAAATTGAAGGCCACCACAGTCCATGATTTATACTCATACATACGATGTTATTGATAAAATAGAAAAGGTATTATTATTATTAGTGGTAGTAGTAGTAATATTATTAGTAGTAGTATTGGTACAATTATTATTATTAGCAGTAGTAGTAGTATTACTAGTATTATTATTAGCAGTATTACTAGTATTATTATTATTATTATTATTATTATTATTATTAGCAGTAGTAGTGGTAATAATAGTATCCATAAATTTAAAGGTATTATTAGTATTAGTAGTAGTAATAGTAGTGGTATTCATTAGATTCAAAGGTATTATTATTCTTCTTATTAGTAGCAGTAGTAGTAGTAGTAGTAGTAGTAGTAGCAGTAGTATTACTAGTATTCGTATTATTATTATTAGTAGTAGTAGTAGTGGTGATAATGATAGTAATAGATTCAAAGGCATTATTATTATTAGTATTATTATTACTAGTGGTAGGCGTACCTATTTCCAAATCCAAGTGTTGATGTTTTCAGGTTTGCTCTTTTTTTCCCATATTCTATATTTTGAAGAAACCATGGTGGTCTGTTTATCAGTAGTGGAGCCTGGTGCAGTAATAAAAATCATAGTCACGTGTAGACACTGTTTTCTTCAATAAATTGGTCAAACGAGCTGGGACCATACCTCGCAGTCCAGTGCTTAGAGAAAGACATAACCTTGGGGCTAGAAAAAGACATAACCTTGTGGCCAGGCAAAGCTAAACAACAGAAAAAAAAAAAAAGAAAAAAGAAAATATTTCAACCGGGTCTACTACAGACTACAGAGATGCAGGTACTATAGAAATCATAGTGTAGAGGAGATCCTAAGATTGTCTACATCTTACTCTATACACTGTACTACTACACTTAACACTTTGGCCACTCTTACTCTATACACTGTACTTTGTACTTCTTCTTTATACTCTATACTCCATTAATCCAAATCCAAAAGATAATATCAAAATACCTGATAGACCAGTTAATGTATTTGATAATATACCTAATAGACATACAGCCATATGAGATATAGAAGTATAAGCTATAATAAGTTTTAGATCTGTTTGTCTTAATGTTATTGTTGATGTATAAATAATAGTTATAACTCATAAATCATATACTAAAGGTGTATATAATATAGCAGCATCAGATAATGTCGGTAATATTAATCTAAGTATAGCATAAATAGCTAATTTTAGTATAACTCCTGCTAATAAATTGACTTCTCTCACTCTCGTCACTCTACACTCTCCTCATTAGCTACTCGTTTCCCTGATCAATATCGAGCTTGACACCCGAATCCTATTCTCCAGGAGTAGCCGAACTTCCTCCAGCACAAGTCGTTGTTGAGGGCCACGAGACAACCGGCCATGCTCATTATGAAGAAAGCAAACTACCCAATTTTCAAGGCCAAGTCGGATGTGGAGATTTGGAGGTCTATCTGCGCTGCATATAATCACCAGCTGGCCACCTTGACGTCGGCGTTGGTGGGCAGTGTCTGTGATTTACGGTGAGCTTGTGGTGACCAAGAAAGAGTATATGCAGTGTGGCTGTCGTGGAGCCGGAGTGGCCCTTGGCGTATGGCTAATTACTAAAATTTATATCTGTATATATCTAATTCTAGGTCTAAATCTAATCTAAATCTAATCTATCGGTCTGTATCCTACATATATGTGGACAAACATATTTCATTTTCTGTTCTCATTTCTTCATGAATTTCCAGGACATTTACTCTGATTTTCCCGGAAAGTAGGAAGAGTCGGTCGGTGCAGGTAACTATTTACTCCATGACCGTAGCCATGCGCCAAACATGATACATAGGGCTGTCCATTGTTAAAGATCAAAAAGGGTACATTACTGGCCAGCATGTTTGTATTAACGGGAGATTTCTCCCTCAACGGGGCATTAAATATCGCAAACCTCCGTATGAATTAAAGGTAAAGACTTACTAAACAGAGGGGTTTCCTTCATGGAATCACCAACAAAAAGGAGAAAAAGTCACCAGAAGTGGTGGAATTTATTCCATGACTAGTTCATAACCTCTTGAGCCGAGCTGTTGGTGTACTGGTCTATAGCAAAGCCCTGACTTTTAAATTCTTGTTTTTAACCTTTTGTTTTAATTGCTTTTTTTTTAAACAATATCTTGGTTCATGAAATGCCCAGTTGATGGTTATATGCAGGAGTGGGCCAAGAGGCCAGGAAATCGCCTAACCCGTTTGGCTAAAATCGCTGATGAAATGGGTATTGTATATACAGGTTGGGAATTATATATAAAAGTCTTTCCCCTTTCCCCTTTCCCCTTTTTCTATTTTTTCCTATTTTTTCCTTTCCCCTTTTTTCCTATTTTTGTTTCCCCTTTTTCCTTTTTCTCTCCCGTTTTATGGTTATATAGTGCTGCTAATAAAGATAAAGCTGCTGATTAGATATTAATTTATACATTATTCTCACCTTCATATAAGTTATTAGCTATAACTATATACGAAATATTATTAAATAATACTGATTATCAAGTTACTAGTATATTAGTTTTATCTATCAATTATATCAAATTGAAAGGATATAAAGAATACGTTATTCTTTGAATTAGTCTTTAATAATTTTATTAATTAATTTTATTTATTAATATAAGTATTAAAATAATGTTTAATAGAAGTTATATTTTTATTTACTTTTTTATTTAAATGTTTATCATGGAATGCTACATCTAGAGATGCGTTTGATAACATTACACCTGTTAATCCACCAACAGTAAATAAGAATAAGAAACCTAATGCAAATAACATAGGAACTCCTAATCTTACTTCTCCATATCTATATAGGTCTTTTATATCTATTTATTTAAAGACATTCTATTAGGTTTAGGTGATGTTATTTTCATCATTTTTAACCTTATTAGTTTTTTCAACTTTAACCAATTTGGGCGATAGCCACCCTGTGGGTGGCCATTAAAATTAAATATAAGTAACTAAATATATATTGCGCAGAATGCCCGAAATTTTCGGGGGGCTACCGATATAATAGTAACAAGTAAAAATTAAATAGAAGTAATCCAAAATATCAAAGGTAGGCGATATAATAAAATTAATAAATAAAATTAATAAATAAATTAATAAATAAAATTAATAATTTTATGTGTCAAGATGACTTCTTTTTATATTTATTTTGAAGCATCTTTAGCAGTACTTGACTATATTGTTTGACGCGTGGGGTTGCGACGATTGGGTGCGAAAACAAGCTCTGGCCCTGCACTTGGCCGAAACAGGCCCCAACCCAAGCCCCAACCAAAAAAAAAAAAAAAGAAAAAATAGGAGAAGAACAATCCACTAATCCTTAGAATCTATTGTTTTAGCTGAACCTACGAGTTTCACTAATAAAGTGGGTTTTTTTCGCTCTTTTTCTCGCTCTTTTTCGCTCTTTTCTCTCTATTCTCTCTTTTATGGCTCATAAATTAGCTGGGAACCATTGGTGTACGGGTGCCTCCTCCATAACGAGGTAACGTCTTGTAACCACGGCAAAAAAAAAAAAAAAAAAAAAAGTGTCCATAAAATTAACGACCGGAAAACCCATTTTTCGTATTCCCCTTTATCTATTATATCATTCTTTCTTGCTTTTATACAAATCTGTCTGTTTGTCCAGTTTTCTGTCTGTCCAGTTCTCTGTCTGTCCAGTTCTCTGTCCAGATCTGTTTGTTTGCCTGTCGGATGTCTGATTAGTGCGACTCGCATACGCGTCTCAACTACTCTTATTCCAAATACTTGGCCATGGTAGGCACCCGAGCCACGCGAAAAAGAGCATTGCCTATAGTGGAGCCGCTGGAGTCGGAGCTGGAGTCCGTGGCTAGCGATACCGATTACGAGCCGCAGAACGGAGGCCAGAATCAGCCAAGTGACGCTGAAAGTGACCCGGACAGTGGCCCAGAAAGTGACCCCGAAAACGAGCCTTATGAACCTTTAGCTAGACCAACCAAAACAGCTAGACCCAACCCCAAACGGGGGCCCAACAGAACCAAAAACAACAAAAACCAGCCCAACAACCAGAACCAACCACTCGGGTCGAATTTGGACTCGGATCTCTCCGAAGTCCCCCTCTTCAAGGCCCTTTCCTCCAAAGACGCTCCCATTGCAGATCTCGCCCTACAATGGGTGGACTCCTACTTGGACGACCTCTCCCATAGCACCTGCAATGCCATGACAGGGTTGTTCAACTTCATCCTTAGATGCTGTGGATGCACTACGCAAACCCAGAACCACGATATGCTCAATGACGATTCCGCCTCCGCCACCGTCACCGAGGTGGCCCTTATGTTCAAGAGACAAAAGTACCATGAGTATCCGTTCATCTCCAACAACAAGGAGATCAAGTTTTTCCGGCACAACGTGGTGCAGTTTTTTGAGAGTCTTGTCCGCATGGGCCATGAAAACGGCGCCTTGTATAAGGCCATCTCGTCGGACTCGTCGTTGGCGTCGCCCATGATGACGTCGCTTTTGGCCTGGTTGACGGCCCTTTCCGCCTGCAACGTCAGGCCGTTCCGGTACGTTTCCAGCACGCTTCTCCTCAGTATGCAGTCGGTGCTCTGTGATTTGGTGGCCCGAGCCTCCATTTCCTTGGAGAAGCTGAAACGGCTGCTTGAAACGGTCCGGAACAAACAAAGCCGCAAACGGGCTTCGGAAAATCAAATCGACATGATCAACAAAACTATAGCCTCGTTTGCCTCGCAAAAGGATACCCTCATGGAATACATCTCCGATATCTTCCTGTCCATGTTTGTCCACAGGTACCGTGACGTGGATGTGGGGATCCGCCAGGAATGCGCCAAGTACTTGGCCGACTGGATGACCATATACGGCGAGGTGTTCTTGCAGCCGGAGTACTTGCGGTATCTCGGGTGGCTTCTCTCGGACCCATCGGACCACGTGAAGGAGGAAGTCATCAAGCTGCTCCACAAGCTCTACAAAACAACCACGCTGCGGAAGGATACCATGGGCCTGGGGTTCCGGCAATTCACCGAACGCTTCAAGAAACAGCTCATCAATATGGTGTGGGTGGAGAACCATACCAATATCAAAACCCACTTGTTTGGCGTGTACCAGGAGTTGTTCAAGCTTGGCTTTTTGGATCCTGACGATTGCAATGAGATCTGCCTGTTTGCTTTCTACTTGGTGGAGTCTGCTTTGGTGTCGGGTCCTAACCCCAAGTCGAAACTAGAGCTCTGCAAGTTCATTGGGGCCCTTTGCCTGCGCAGAAGCCAGCAAGAAATGGAGCGGTTTTCGCTGTTTCTCTCTTCCCACGAATGTTCGTTGTTCGATGAAAAACCTGGCAACTTGAGTGTTTCGAAATGCCTTGATTTCAAGATCTTGGCGGAGCTTCTAGACGCGTCCTACTCCCATTACGTGAATGAGAAACGAGGCCAGGTGATGGACTCGGAGTCAGAAGTCCCGCTCCAATTCATGGTCAACCGGCTTTTTTCCACCATCTACACTTTCCCGGCTTACCAGAATACGTGGGAGTCGCTTATCCAATACACGTTATGTGACTTGTCATCGGTGGAGTTCAAGCCCAAAGACGCGTTGGAGCCGCAGTCGGGGTTGATTGAACAGGAGCTCAAGGCCCGGTTGGAGTTCCTGCTGCCGAGCCTCAAATACGTGGCTTTGAGCATGATCTCTGGAGCCATCTTGAGTATCCTCACCATGGACAAGAAAGGTGCAGAACAGGCGGACGACTTCAACTATGCGTTGCCCAAGCTCGTCACGTACTTCTCCCGGTTGGAGGAGTATCTGAGCAGCTCTTCACTGGTATATGCTGTTTACATGACCCTCTGGAACGCCGTTCTCATCACCATCCCGGGCCACATTGCCAAGCTCTATACCAGCGTGTCCAGCATCAACGACTACAACTTTGTGCATGAAAAGGTGTTGCGGTACTTTGCCGATATGGACTCCGGGAACAAGGAACTCAACGAGGCCTTCGACGTGTACCTCCAGACGCTTCTCTTGGGCTTTGACGGCGACCACCTGGGAAATACGCATGTCTTGCGGGACGATAAGATCTTGACGCCGCAAATCCACATGAAGATCGAGGACTTGATCTTGTCGCTTGTCTCCGAGGCCACCGACGACTTGCTTCTGTCGGAGCCCATCGAGGATACCAACGATAGCGAGGAAAACAGCCTGTTGGCGAGCGACCAGAAAATCGTGCTCAACCGGCTTCTCAACGTCAAGCTGCCGCTCCAGAAACTCAACCATATCGGTGGCTTCACCAGTATCCACCGGTTCGTGTCGGAGCCGATCTTGGGCTCGTCCAAGATTCTCTTGGAGGTGTTGGTGGTCAAGTTGCTCTCCAAAGCAAACTTCTCCACTTTGGTGCAGGTGTGGCCCACCTCTCTCTCGGTGGTCATGGACCATGTGGCCGAGTCCTGGACGGCAGTGTTTGACTTTCTCCTGGTGACTCTTTCCCGCAAACTAGAGGACCTTTCTTTTGCCAGCAACGATAGCTCGTCCATTGACGTGGCGTTGTTTTTGGGGGACTACGCCGACGTGGCTAGCTACGGCAGTGGCTTGTGTATCCAGATGAGTGAGCTGGTGAAGGAACTCAATGAGATCACCACGGACTCCAACCCGCGCATGAGGCTGATGTTGAAGAAACTCGTGGAGTTGAAGCTGAGGGTGTCTACGGTGCTCATTGATATGTTGACATCGTTGAGGGTTTTCCATGCCAAGTTTTCCACGGGCAATTCCTTCAAGAACTTCCAGGAGTTGTTTGCGGAGTCGGCCTTGAAAGACTATGTTTCCGGTCCTATCCCTGCCGACTTGAAGAGGGCCTTGTTGGACGTCTACTTCATTGAGGAAGCCAGACTCGCCCATAACCTGGGGAAAGAACTCGAGAGGGGGTCTGGAGAGGATGTCAACTACGACGACTTTGTGTTTGAAGCAGACGAGAATGCCTCTCGCGACACGTGGGACTCGGAAAAGGAGTTATGCATATATACCGTGAAATTGTTTTCGTTGCAGCGGACTGGGGCCTTGGGGGATGAAGTCACACGCCGCTTGGACTTGAACAGAAAGTCCCTTGGGCTGGTGTACCTGGAGATTGTCCGCCAAAACATCAACCGGGACTCCGCTGAATGACTGTTAGTCAGTGGATAATTCCGAAATCCAAAATCCAAAATCCAAAATCCAAAATCTAATGGGATGCTTAGACCCGCGAGTGCAAGGAATCGGTCGATTTCATTGCAAACAGATACCCGATCAAAGGCAGAGACACGGAGTTGTTGTAATCACTGTCGACCAAAGAAGAGCCTCTGCGGAGTCTTCCTCTTGTTTCGTTGAGCCGGAGAGGAGAGTTGTTTTCCGCATACGAACACTCTGCATCCGAAGAATCCGTGCTGTGGACGTTGAACATCTCGGGTCTTCTGGAAGCTGTGGGGAAGTAGGAGTTTCTCTCGGTGGGTTGTGGAGACTTGTTCTGCAGACTGGCAGACATCCTCAGCGGGTTGAAGCTGGTGTTGCGCTTCAAAGTGGACGAGAGGCTGTTGCGATTGCCCAGCTTGAGCTTGTGTTGGACATGGCTTTTCAACGAAGTGTTTTCATTGGCCGGACTCATGCTTCGGGTTTTCATGGTCTTGGAGTTGAGCGACGTCAAGTCGATCTTGAGGTTGTTAATGTTCGGGCTGGCCGTGTCGGCACGCAGGCTGGCGAGCTCTCGCTTGTAGTACTTCTTCAATTCAATCAAGTTTTTGCGGATATAGTAGGCTGAATCCTGGCGATGCACCCTGATAAGCCCCGTGGCGTCGCACGTGACGATGATATGCCCATTGTCTAGCAGCTTGTCTTCATCGTAAAGTGAATGTGGCGAGTCGGAGATCTCGGCTCCTCTTTTGCCAAGATCAAAGATGGCATCGTCGGAGAACTTGAGCAATTTCTTGGTGCTCTGTGGAGCAAAAAGGGCACTGCTGACCCGGGAATGGTGGGCATGGAATGCGGCGTAGCTTGAATTATCATTGGCAATGTAATTCTGATCATTGGAGTTCTCCAAGAACTTCTGCACGGGGATCTTCTTCCATAACTTGTTGTCGTGCAAGATCCGGGACAAACTCTTGTGTTTTTCCGTGAGCTGTGTTTTCAGCTCCCTCAAGATCTCCTTCATTGCACTGCGGAGTTTATTGTTGATGATGGAGTTGTTGTTGCTCCACACGTAGCACCAGTGGTCCTCCGACCCACAGAGCACCAACAGCCGGTCTTCGTTCATCGAGGCTTTCATGGTGGACGAACTCTTCCTGGAGCTGCCCTTGAAGCGTGTCACAAGCTTGCCCTTGCCCAAATCAATGAGACTGATGCGGTTATCGGTGGTGGACAAGAGCATGCTGAGACCGTCGAGTTCTCCGGACGAGGGCCCTAAGCCTGGGTCCTTGAAGATCTGGAGCCCGGTGATCTTATTGTCACGTGCGCCCCGTCGGCTCTTTTTCTTGATGTTGTAGCTGCCCTTGATGTGGCATCCCTGGGTCTCCACGGCCATGAGCGTCCCGTTAAATCCTCCGAGAATGCATATTTCGGCACTGGGAGTAAACGTCATGGTAGTGGCCAAGAACTCATCCCCCAAATGGTTGCTGTAGGAAACACACGACTCGATGATAGACCACAAGCGGATGTGGTTATCGAGAGCAGTGCTCATGAAGAAGCGGTCATCGTTGGGATGGAACCGCACGGCAGTAACAAAGTCCTCGTGTTTAAATGTCTCGAGACACAGTGGCCGGTCGATGCTCCAAAGCTTGACGGTCTTGTCCATACTTCCAGTGACCAAGAAGTTGTTCTTGCTCCAGTCTAGGCACAAGATGGACTTGGAGTGGCCCTCAAAGACCCGCACGGGTTCCTGAAGAAATACTGGGGCACTCAAAGAACCCTTCAGCTTTTGGGAACCACGGGCCTCGGTCTTCAACTTTTCATGGTTCTTGTACTTGAGCTTGCTCAAAGGTGACGAGATCACCTGCCACACAGTGATCTTGGAGTCCCGCCCGGCAACGGCCAAGTACTTCCCGTCTCTGGAGAACTCCATGATGAGAATCTCTTGGGACTGTGCACCAGGAACCAGGTCGTCGTGGTCGGAAGAGTGCTCTGACTCCTCGGTATATGATGTGGGGCAGCGTAACTCTTGGGAGAGGAACAAGTGGTTCAAGGCCTTGGGGCTCTTATTGGACTTCCGGCTGACCCGAGTGTATTTGGGGAAATTGAGGGCGTCTGCCGGAAGGTCCTCGAAGAAACTGTGCAAGTCTCTGCCCTTGTCCACCTCCAACATGGCAAAGGACTCACCTTCTCCATGGTCCGGTTCGTCCAGCATGATATCATCGAGATCGTACTCCGGGCCGGAATCGTCTTCGAAGGAGGCGGGCGGCCTCATCAGGCTCTTTTCGTGGAGATCATGGCCGTGGAGCTTTTCGTGGGAATGGAGCTTTTCATGGGAATGGAGCTTTTCATGGGAATGGAGCTTTTCATGGGAATGGTGGGTGATGGGCAGGTCCAAGACCGACAGAATGGTGGTATCGTGGATTGGAGAAGTCTCAGGGGGAATACTCTGCACAATGCTGGAGTTCAATGTCCGGTTTAGACTGGTGGAGTCCAGGCCAAGGGTATTATTCAGGCTGCGAGTGTCCAGGTTGCGGCGAGTGTCGGAAGTCTTTACACTGGCGGTGCTGGAGCTGGGGCTGCGGGGGCTTCTGCGTAGAAAGCTAAGGAACTTTGTTTTTGGTTTCTTGGCGAGGTCATTGTTGGACATTTTCCATTTAAAATTGGGAGACAATGGGGGCCCACTGAAGAATGGGGGGGACGGAAAGTGCGGGTGCTAAGCAATGCAACGAACAGCAATGGTTTCTAGACGTGGGGAGACAATCACGTGGAGAAAGACAAAAGTAGGAAATCGTTAAAAATGGAAACCGTTAAAAAGGAAGTCGTTAAAGTGGAACCTGGTTGTTGATCTAAAATGGCAGCCAATTAAAAGTGTCCAAAATTTCTTCGTTTTATTTTTTCTTTCGTGGGGCCAGTAATGGAATAATGACAATGGTGGTTAGAAGCGGAAGCGAAAATGAGAGTGAGAAAGTGAGAGAGAATAAGAATGAGAATGAGAGAGAAAGGAAGGCACGCCCGGATTTTCCGAAACGCGCGTGCGCTTAATTTTGGCGTGGCCTCTAATCCCAGCAACACCTCCTTAGCAAAAAGGGCCCCACGATGTTTTGGGTCTATGAACCACCACAAAAAAAAGGGGCGGGGTATTGGGTTCAAAGGTGTATTGGGGGAGGGGGAAGAGACGGGTTTTGTTTGTAATACGTTTTTTTGTATTCCCGATTTTTGGGGTGGTATTTGGGGTGTATTTTGGGGTGGTATTTTGGGGTGTAGTTGGAGTCCGTATTTTAGAGTTGTATTTTTTGTGGCTTTGGTTGTTCCATGAGATTTTACAAATGTGTAGTGAGAAAAGAGAAGTGAGGGTGAGGGAGTTGAGGGAGTGAGAAGTGAGGGAGTCGAGGGAGTTGAGGGAGTTGAGGGAGTGAGAAAGAAGTGAGGGTTAATGGGAAAAGGAGGGTGAGAAAGGAGGTAGAGGGAGTTGAGAAGGAGTTGAGTGAGAAAAGAGAAAAGAGAAGTAAGGGAGAAGTGAAGGTTGATGGGAAAAGAAAAGGAGGGAGAGGGAGTGAGGGAGAGGGGACTATAGTGATGTGATCATCAGTGGGATACAGAAGAGAGAGAAGAGAGAGAAGAGAGAGAAGGGAGAGAAGGGAGAGAAGGTGGATAAGGAAGAAGAAAGGGGAAGAGGGGATGGTGAGAGAGAAGAGAAGAGAAGGGAGAAGAGATCAAAGGAATGAGAGAAGGAGGAAAGAGAAGAAGGAAAGAGAAAGAGGAGAAGAGAAAGTGGAAAAGAGAAGAAGGAGAGAAGAGAGAAGATAAGAGAAAGTGAAAAGAGATCAGAAGAGAGGAGAAAAGGAGGAAGGAGAAGGAGGAGAAGAGAAGAGATCAGAAGGAGGAAAGAGAAGGTGGATGAGAGAAGTAAAGGAAGAGGGAAGAGGGAAGGGAGGGAATGAGAGAAGAGAGAAGGGGGATGGAAAAGAGATGGTAGATAAGAGAGAGTAGAGAAGAGAGAAGAGATGGTAGATAAGAGAGAGTAGAGAAGAGAGAAGAGATGGTAGATAAGAGTAGAGAGAAGAAGGAGGGTGGTAGAATTGACAACGAATTCAACACTTCTCTCAAAACATTCTCCCAAGACTTTCAACTTGACAGTTTGAGAGACTTTCCATTCCTATACCATGAACCGGGCACTTTGCCATATTCTTTGAGTAGTACCTTGATTTTATTGATGATGATTCCAAAGACCATGTGAACTAAAGGCTCGCCCGTATGGCTACATCTCTATGTACCAGGTATACTCAGTGATAAACATGAAGACACCTCAAGGGAGAGACAGTAAAAGAGAGACAGTAGAGGAGACAGTAGAGGAGACAGTACAGGAGACAGTAGAGGAGACAGTAGAGGAGATGAGAGAAGAGAAGGTGGAAAGAGAAAAGATGAGAGGAGAAGAGAAGAGAGGAAAGGAAGGGGAAGAGATGAGAGGAAAGGAAGGGAAGAGAGGAAGGAACCAGTGTGGAGCAGGCATCAGTGTTTTAAAGTCCAGTGACGGTACTTCTAAATACCAGTGGAGCAGTGCTGGTCAGGAATACAAAGACTCTTACGGAACTGGATATCGACTGGCCATATGACTGGTGATGAAGATCATCAAAGTATGCATACCTATTAGTCTTCGAAGTACTTCGGTATGAGATATTGATCAACCTCTAGCCCCAGCCATCGGTATAAATCCACTACAATCCTATACGACCCATTGATTGAACCTTATATGAAATTAGTCTATATTAAATTAGTCTATATTAAATTAGTCTGTGAACATATTAACATGAAGAAATGTCCCGGTGATATCCTGGGATTAAAGCTAATGGGGTTTGTGTTAAGACAATGATGAATTGACCTAACCCGTGATCCACTGGTATACTGATATACTCTACATACTTTTTCAGTTGAATAGAACTTAAACGTTTGGAAAGCTTTAGCCATAGTTTTTGGTATTTCTTGGCTAAAGTTAAAGCACAAGATGCTCTAAGAAGCTTTATTAGATACGAATTCATATTCTTATATGCTATTGAAATATATGCTTGGTTAACTGTGGATCTGTTTCGAAATAGATGTTCCATATAAATGTATGAAAATATGGTGTGAGTCAAAAGTGGCATTTACCATTAAATCGGTCTACCTTTGATGGTTGGCTATTGCAGCTTCAAGACCTAAATAAAGGCGAAATCCTCTAATTCCTCCTAAACCAATTTTCCTGGAATTAATAAGAAACCTTGCTAATCAATTTTTTTCTTTTCGCTTCTTTCCTTCAATATACCGGGGATTTCCTAAAACAGAGTATATACTGTTTTACGTACCATAAATTTGCGTGCAATTTACATAATATCCCGCTCTTAATAATTTATAAACTAAACTTATAAATGACGGATCATCTATACGTTCTTTTAATTTATTTATTATTATATTATGAGGAATATTATCATACAGTTACAGTTAAAATAATTTATATAGGTAATATATTTGATGATATTCAAGCTACAATATTTGCTTTATTTATAATAATTTTAGCAGGAGCAGAATCAGCTATAGGATTAAGTTTTTGGTATATGAAATTAATATTCTTTTAAGGATAATTAATCAAAATTTTAAATATGATATAAAGATATAAAATATCAATCATAATCATGAAAATAAAATGAGAAAAAGAAAAACTAATGGAATGAAACATCTGAGTAATTAGATCATAAATTATATATATTATTAAATTGATCATAAGTTCAAGTACTAAATGTTATACATTTTTTTATTTTTCCATTAACACTTAATCTTCTTGATATTCTAGGGATTTTAGTATTACAAAAACCTAAATTAGCTATTAAACGATGAAAATATAATAAATATGTATCATGACTATCTTCTAGATAAAAGGTTATTCTAGTACCTTTACGTTATTGACTTATTATGTAGTTGGTCATTTCCATTATGTTTTATCAATGGGAGCTTTATTTAGTCTAGTAGGAGGTTATTATTATTGAGGTCCATCTATGTTTGGATTACAATATAATAAAATTTGAGCTGAAATACATTTCTGATTATTATTTATATCTGTTAATATTATTTTCTTACCTATGCATTTCACTATACGTTGAATATTAGGAATCGTGGCTAGTGGGTAGTGGCTGGTGGGTAGTGGCTGGTAATTGTTACATGGTGAACTCCTAGACATTCGTAATTTTTTTTTTTACAATTTCGTCGGATCTTGAAATTTTTCTGTCCATTCAAGTAATAATAAGTTTGTATGGTTAACCCAACAATGGCGCATTGTGGAAGGGATGAAACATCATTGATGGCATGAAGCACTTTAAAACCGAGTTTTTTGAGGTTGAGTTGCTGCTCATTGCTCAAGATGTCGTCCTCGCTCTCGCCTTTATGACATGATTGGCGGGGTCGTCGACACTATCCAAAACCAACTCTTCCGAATCGGGCATTCCAGTGGAAAAGCCAAGCATGCCTTTGGAAAGCCCTACTTTTGCCGGAGAGGATGTGTCTTCAGTAATGGAATTATTTTCTTTCGAATAAAACTTAAGCGGGACATGAGGCAAATTTCCTTGAAAAGCTAAGCAAAAATCTGCAGCGTTCGCCTCATAGAACGCACCAGCAAGGGGTACAAAGTAGACATTGAGCTTTACAAAAAAGGACCATGGATAGTCAGTAGTGGCCCACGCAGTTTGGGCAACAAGAGAGGCTGAGATCAATGGAGTAAATTTCATATTTGTTTGGATGCTCCTGATGAGAATCGTTTGAAGCTGTATGTGTTGGCCAGGAAAACCAATAGAATTAGGGGTGCTGCATTGTTATAAAACAATATAACATCCTAATAACTAACAACGAGCTACTGGTAGTTCCATACGGACCATTTTTGCGGAGAAAACTTCACTGAACTCCTAGACATTGGTAATTTTGGTTCCAAAATCGGCGATTTAACTTTTCAAAAAACGACTTGAAAAAAGACTTCAAAAAAAGACTTGAAAAAACCGATCTTTTTCAAATTTATGGTTTTGCCGTTTTTAGGTGCCTTAATACTGCTGACCTGCTGATACTTTGAGAAGGTGAGCATTGCACCCACAGGTCGCACTTTGGCTCGGAATCCTCCTACTTAATCCTTGACGTCCAAAAAAATTTTAAAATTTATATCCCAATTTTTCCTATGAAAAAATCCATGGTCAATTCGGGAAAGTCATCTGTTTATTTTTATTTTTGATCTCCGTCTCTGTCACAGTAGTCTTAGTCGACATGAATTTTGAAATCCCCTTGATCCCAATTCTCATCACTAGATTGTCTAATTTTTTTTTTTTTTTTTAGAAATATGAGATGGAGAAATCGTATTCTTTAAGGTCGTACCCGGGTTCTGGGGGGTGGGCCTGCAGGAGGAGCATTGAGAAAGACATTACATTCGTTAGGACTTGATCCAAATAAGCCATATTCAATTTTTACCCAAGTAAACCAAGTAAACCTAATTTATAACAAGAACATTTCAAGTAAACCTAATTTATAACAAGAACATTTCAAGTAAAAGAAAGTGCTTCACTTCGTTTCTGTGGGGTACTGGTGTTTGGCATGTCCTAAACTCTCAATGGGTGCACACGACATGTAGATGCGCAGTCCTACTCCTCCGCAGTCCTACTCCTCCGCACTGCACACACCATGCTTTAAAACCAGGACTCCTTCAAAAGGTATAGTGGGGACATGGACAGGCATCAATAGTAATGAGTGTCCCAACAAACCAGGGATCAAAGTAGAAATTTCTGCCACAACACCTAAAACTTAAACTTCAACATTCATCTTAAATTATCTTAAATGATCGCCAGACATATCCTCGGTTCGGTGCCTCTACGCTGACTTGAACGTCAAAGAATTGAACAAGGGTGACATTATCCAGTTCGAGAGAAAGATCTTCTACAGGGTCGAGAAAAACTTCTACAAGGTCGAGAAAGAACTTTCTGAGGCAATGAGATTGTTCTCTACACGATTCCAGACGGAAAGACTGCCTCCAAGAAGAAGTAAATCTCACGATAAATTAACGTTTAATGTTATACGAGCATCACTAAACTATATGTTTCAATATGTTTGGATTATTAGTAGACCTTATAAATATCGTAATTTCTTTTTTGTCTAGTCAAAAGCTGTGAATGTACGTGTTGTCTATAGGACTGTCCTTGAATCTGTCCAATTGTCTTTTGGAAAGTGATAATTCTGTCCAATTGGACAGCCGACCTCTTAATTGTCGATTTTCAGCAACGCAGAATTGTATGGTTTCGAAGAATTGTATGGTTTCGAAGAATTGTATAATTCCATAAATTTCTAGACCCGTCAATTTGTCACTTTACCTTAGTTTTATGCTACTCAATCACGTGACTACATCACTGTACACTCCGATCTGATCTTCAGAGCCTAGTACAATGCAGGGGGTTACATGACGTGCCAGTTTCGGTGCAGTGTTCTAAATACCTATATTACTGATGATTACTTGTAAATACCGCCTGGAGGACGCCAAGACCCATGCTAAACCTTCTTCTTCACCGACCACTCCAACCTCAAGATCAACGAGTGGTAACCCTTGCCGTTCAACTCGTCCAAGGCCAACTGGGCCATCTGCTCGGTGGCAAACGTCACGTACGCAAAACCCTTGGACTCTCCCGTCTCTCTCTTGGTGATGAGGGCCACTCTCTGCAAAGGCCCGTACTTGGCAAGCAACTCGTTCCTCAACATGTCCTCGTCCACAAAGTAGTTCAACTGCGATACCCTCAAAGTACACGAGTCGTCCCGGGACTCTCTGGTAGGAGCACCGGCCCGCATGTGTGCAGGCACGTACTTGGAGGAATCAGAAGGTTCTGGCGTAGCAGAGCCTCCGGCGGCCTCGGCGCCCAACGTCTCCTTGAAAGGACACTTGGACGTGAAATGGTCTCCGCCACAGGTTCTGCACTTGAGTCTGTTGGTGCTGACCAAGTTGGCGGTTTCCTCGGCCTTTTCCTCCTCGTCCTTCTTGTCCATCTCCTTCCACGACACTGCAAGCTTCAACTCCACCTTTTCTCCAAGCTGCGTGGTTCTTGTGTCGGGCCCCGGGGGCGTGTGTTTCTCCTTGCCGTATTTGGCCCATGTGCGGTGGATGGCGATGGAAGGATGGACTCTTTCCCGGACCTTCACCTCGCGGATTCTCTGCGTGATCTTGACCTTCTTGCCGTCGGCGTTGAGCCGGTAGCTGACCACGGTTTTGGTGCCGTCCTTGTTCTCGGTGATCTCCGGGGTTGGGATATCATCTTCGGCATCGGCCCACGATTGAAACATGATGTGTGTGTGTGCTGGAAGTCTGGAGTGCTGACTAGGTGCGTGCTGGAAAAATTTGTGGGCCATGCCACCCGTACACCCACACCTGCTCGCTCTCCCCATGCACTCCCCCCTCCACCATTCCTCTCCCCCCTCCACCATTCCTCTCCTCCATCAAACACCCTTCATATTCTAATCCTTCGTATTCTAATTATATCAAGTAGTATAGTAGACATTTAGTTCTAGAAGATTCCGGTATACAAAATAATATAATTTTTGTCTTCTACTTTGTCTACTTTTGTCCACTTTGTCCACTTTGTCTACTCTTGTCTACTTTGTCTACTCTTGTCTACTCTTGTCTTCTACTCTTGTCTACTTTGTCTACTTTGTCTACTTTGTCTACTTTGTCTACTTTGTCTACTTTGTCTACTTTGTCTACTTTGTCTACTTTGTCTACTTTGTCTTCTACTTTGTCTCCTACTTTGTCTACTCTTGTCTACTCTTGTCTACTTTGTCTACTTTGTCTACTCTTGTCTACTTTGTCTACTTTTGTCTAACTCTTTATCCAATTAATATTATAGCCAGTATATAAATAGATGTGTATGGAGATGGATGTGCCCGGACTAGCTGCAGGACACACAGCAGTGCACGAGGGAAGGGGAAGTTTCTCTGGCCACACATGATGAAAATGGGTGAAATTTGAATAGAGTCATTGAGCTAGTAGCAGGACGGTGGGTTTAAAGTTTGGGGGCTGGTGTAATGGCTGGAACTGGGGAAAACCACCCCAAGCCGACCTGCACATAGGGTCCGATCCTGCACACAAACAAACTCGAGTAACCAAGCTTTCCCTTGGTAAACCGGCACCAGTCCACAACTTTAGGCTAATTCATCTAGTTTAAAGAAAAAATAGCCATTCCCAATATTATTCAGAACCATCCAGACCTCCACTAAATTCCGCAATTCTTAGAGTTCTTGGAGAAATCCAACCCTCTTGAAGGCCCATAGTAAAATTTATCACCCGGAATATACCGATCTCGCTCTTTCGTTTGGTACCACTACCAAAGAGTGAACATGCCAATTGCGTGGGCCAGATGGAAAAGGCATATTTAGGGCACTGAGTGGTTATATGCAGTCCCTTTTGTTTTGGCACTAATTTGGAGCCAAAAAAAGGGAAGCAGAAAATATAAGGCACTTGAGCGGTGGTCCAGTAGAGAGTCCCTGATCACTTACTGAAAACTAACATGGAATTTCAGATCTTGTATGCAATTTCCCCTGACACTAGACCGGATTTTTCTAGGTCCTTTCAGTACTTGAGGACTCTGTGCAGTGCTTTGTAGTCTTAAAGTCTGATGTGGCCAGATTTTTTTTTTCTCTTTTTTTTGTTCAAGTTCAGTACCAATGCATTCTTACCGTTAGTCTTGGCTAACACGTACAGAAGTGCCATGTGGATTTCTGGTTCTGGTTGCGAGCACTGAACATAGTAGATGGTTATGAGCACTGAGCATTGCATGGTTGCGAGCACTGAGCACTGCATGGTTGCGAGCACTGAGCACTGCATGGTTGCGAGCACTGGCATCTTCGTAGATACTAAAGCTATACTTATCGCTGGTATATAAATCTAGCACACTCTTGATGGGTCTATAACTATCATGTACTCCTCGGGAATGGATCTTAGGGTGTACTGGGGTAATTATAGTTGGTCAAGTCTTGAGACGGTTGTCCATGGTTTGAGACGGTTTGGCCATGGTTTGTATGCAGTCTGGAGTAAAAACACCACTTATGATCGACTTGGCGGAATTGTACGAAGACGAGTATCATGGTGTGGATCCTGAAGATAAGGTCAGTGAAGAGGTGGAGACTGCACACAACTTTGATCTTGGATCTCTTCACCAAACTCAACTATACACTGGACTCTTTATGTCTGGCACACTCGACTCTTTATGTCTGGCACATTACATCGCCAAGCCGAGCGAGTACAAGAGCATCGAAGTGAAGGTGTCCGATGCGCCAGCGTCCATCTCCATGGAGGCTCCATCTCCATGGCGGACGCTCAACCATTGCATGTGTCTGATGACTCCAAGTTGGCTCCTCAGGCAATATACAGGATCGGAGACGACAAGCGCAAGGCCGATGGAGGTACAGATTTATCAAGTCCTCCTTCCACATAGATATTACTACCCTTATTGGATACCGTAGTTCATTCTTTATTTAAGATATTTATTCACTTAGGCTGATAACTCATCCCCTTAATAATGATATTATCATTACATCTCTGTTCCATTGTTTTGATATTGTCATGCATTCCTACACTATCATAGTACAGACTACTCCCATTACTATCAAGAGTTCGGTATCCGGCTTGGTACGATTGGAGATTTATCTTTAAGACGATAAGCAGAGGTTGCACCGGTCCAAGAAGAGAGCCAAGTCCAAGCACTTCAACGAGCTCAGGGACATCAAAGAACAGAGAGAAGGAGCAAGAGAACTTGGGAGGCGACAAAAAGAGAGAGAAGGAGCAAGAGAAGTTGGGAGGTGTCAAAAAGAGACAGAAGGTCAGCGACGTGGTGGATGCCTTGGGCAAGGCCAAGAACTTGACGGTGATTGATAAGAAGCGTGAGCTCCGCGATGCCCAGGGGAACATTAACATCAAGAAGACCGCTGGGGCACACAGCTCGAGTGGCTTCAGATTATAACGCTTATAGATTTCATAGTGGGCTGCACAGCATTGTTGAAAGCACTTTCGAGATGGTCTTATGGTCTTGGCTCGGCAACTCAATCCCAACTTCTTCTTTTTCACTTATCGTTTTAACCGTGTTTTTCGTAAACCATACCTGCCTTTATTTTGTCCTTAATTTCCGACCTTTCTGATTACCACACTTCTGATTTTTTGAAGTCCACCCTTCTGATTTTTGAAAACCACACTTTCCACTTTCCTCATTAATGAGTATAGTGAATATATAGGGATAGACTGGACACGAAAATCGATCGTTTGACTGTACCACTCATAAATGAGATTAACCATTTATGCTAGAGCTTAAACCCAGATCCATTTTTCTCCTCAGATATTCGATAACTCCATAATGTCTTCTCTCTATCCTTTGTCGTCTCTATCTTTTGTCTCCTCCATCTTCTGTCTCTCTGCTTTTGTCTTCTCTGCTTTTGTCTTCTCTGCTTTTGTCTTCTCTGCTTTTGTCTTCTCTATCTTCTGTCTTCTCTGCTTTTGTCTTCTCTGCTTTTGTCTTCTCTATCTTTTGACTCCTCCATCTTTTGTCTCTCTATTTTCTGTCTTCTGTCGTCTCTCCTTTGTCTTCTGTGTCTCTCTCTTTGCTATTATCTCTGCCAACTCGGGCCCCCTGCGCACGTCTTCGTGAAGCCCCCAGTTTCCATGCAAATACTCCACCCTAAGATTTTGAGCCCGGAGATGGTCGACAAACCGTACCGATTGTCTTTCGGTGAGCAACTCATCCTGGTCAGAATACACCACGACCAATTGCTGGGGCAACACGTCGAATGCACACTTTTGATCCCAGCTGAGCTGGCTGAACCGCGAGTAATCCCCTTGAAATGCCCTCTCGACAAATTCCCGGTACGGATCGCCATATTCCTGCACCAAGTCCACCATATCGTAGATTCCATCGACAAAATAGAAGGTGCCCAAATTCGGTAAATTCACCTCGATTTCCATCCCGTCCACCATTTTTTTCCAGTTAAGCAATTGCATCATAAGCGTGGCTCCCACCGAATGGCCCACAATCAGTAGCTGGCCACACCCCCTCCGGGCCATGTGCAGGACGCACGCCGCCACATCCACAAGGTGGGCCGGGTGGTGGATCTCCGGAGAAAGCCGGTAGTTCATCGATACCATATTGGTGTGGAGCAACTTGTGGTCATGCAGGAGAATGTCAATTACCAGGTCAAAGTCCCGGTACGTATTGGTGGGGTCGTTCCATGCTCCGCCGTGAACAAAGAGAATGGTGTTTTCGTTCTTGGCCGAGTATTGGTACACCCGTGCCTCCTGGAGCTCGTGTGGCCCGTACTTGAAGAGTCCAATGTCCATTGTTCACTTGTCCAGATTTGTCTAGATTTGTCCAGATTTGTCCAGTTTTGTCCAGATTTGTCCAGTTTTGTCCACTTGTCCAGATTTGTCCAGATTTGTCCAGTTTATCCACTTCTGTCCAGTTTTGTCCACTTTCTGTCAACTTTCTGTCCACTTTTTGTCCACTTTCTGTCCAGTTTTTGTCCACTATTCTCCGCATTTTCACTTCATTCTCCGCATTTTCACTGGGTCACGCGCACTCCGCACCCAATTCCAGTTCCGCCTTGGGTTCATTTGGTCATGTCTCAAGGTACTGCACACACCACACTACCCAACCCTGCTCCACACTGCTTTCAGCGCAGTTATTGGTGATAATGAGAATGAAGAAGGAGAAGGAAAAATGCTTATATACAGGACCAAAACACAGTAGAGTAGATGGAGTTGGCGTGGGAGCAGAAGCTTAGACACTGAGAATCGCCCGTCGTGTATCCACCAAAACCACCATTTCACTCTTGCGTAGAATTCTTTAATAATTTATTCCCGTGGTAGTGTATTGGTGGTGTATTGGTGGAGTAGTGTATGTAGTGTATTGGTGGAGTAGTGTATTGGTGGGTGAGTCCTGCATCGTGACGGGCTGGAATAAGAAACACAATATGTTTTATAAAGAAATATAAAACCGTTCCAGTTTTATTGAGTACAGGAACTAGTTTTTTGAGTACAGGAACTAGTTTTTGCACCAGATTATGGTTCTTAGGGTGTACTGAGATGTTGAACGATAGCACCTTGCGAAGTCGTTCACGTCCTGCATGGGCATGGAAGGCACATGCAGTACGTTCAGATGAAACAACAACATAGGCATTGTTTGTCCCTCGTCTAAATATTAGTGGGCTTTCGGCTAAACGGAAGTTAGGGCTCGTCTAATGGAGGAGTACGTGTTCCTAGCGGAGGGAATATATACAGGCGAAGGTTAAAAGGACATCAGTTGACTTACCAAAGACGAACAGGCAAACCAGTACTAGTTCAAGAAACCAATCAGAATAGATATGACTATGACTAAGACCAAAGTCCCTTTCTTAAAGGAGTTAGTACTTACCAATGAAACTACTGTACCAGAATATGAGACTGTACTTGAGACAGCTCAATACTTAGGGTGTACTGAGACAATGGGTGCGAATTGGGACCCTCATAAAAGTAGAGATTCTTGGTCCCGGCACGTGACAAAAGTACTACGATAATTCACTAAATGCACAAACTACATGCACTCTACATTCACACTCACCAATTTTCTGAAATGGCATGCTGTAGTATGCTCCTATCCGGTTGATGTTGAGACTATTTGATGTTGAGACTTTTTGATGTTGAGACTATTTGTGTTGAATGTGAGGACCCAGTACATCGGAGATGTACTGCATACTCACGTGCCTGCATATAAGCATGTCCAGATGAAACAGGTCTTGGTCTTCTACATGCAGGAGCCATCGGGTGCCACCGGATGGTGTGGCCCCGATGGGCAACAGCGCGAACATATAAGAAGGAGGTCCCGCTCAGAGGGTTTTACGGGTAACGAGTCAGCTCAGTTAAGGAGAGGAAATAGCCATTTCCTAGTATTAGTTTACAGACTGACCAGAATACATATAACTGACGTGGCAACGAAGTGCCACGCTGACGAGAGTGTTAGAAACCAATATCGTAAGAGTTCCAGCTAATGAACTTTAACAGAGGTTAAAGTTCAACAGGTTATGAGCCCTGTGTCGCTTATCTTGACATTCGGACTCTAGAAGCTCAACTGGAAGAATCTGAGGAAGTACCTAGGAGCTACAAAGAAGCCATGCGTCTGAAAAGCAGGATACTCTGGGAGAAAGCGTGCAACAAAGAAATGAGTGCTCATGACAAGAACGGAACCTTGGAACTAGTCGAATTACCTTTGGGAAGGAAACCAATAGGATCTAAATGGGTATTCGTACTAAAGGACAATGCGGTGTACAAAGCAAGACTTGTGGTTTTGGGAAACTTTCAGAAGGAAGGTATTGATTATCAAGAAACATTCTCACCCGTCATCAGGTACGAAAGTTTAAGAATGGTCTTAGCCATTGCAGTGAAACAAGGTTTGCAAATCAGACAAATGGATGTCACAACTGCATTCCTGAACGGACACTTAGAAGAAGAGATCTATATGAGACAACCTGAAGGCTATGTCCAACAAGGAAAAGAACACTTAGTTCTCAGACTAAGGAAGTCTCTATATGGATTGAAACAGGCCCCTCGTGTGTGGCATCAAGTCATTCATAGAGCCATTGAGAGATTTGGTTTCAAAAGATGTATATCAGAACCATGCGTGTATTACAAGAACGTCCAAGGGAAGCTACTCATGATTGCACTATATGTTGATGATATATTGATACTTGGACCAAATAACGCATGCGTGGAAAAGGTACTGGAAAAATCTCTCTAAGACGTTTGATATGAAGGACTTGGGAACACCTAAGAAATTCTTGGGAATGAATATAGAAGTCGGTGTCAACAAAGTCAGTTTGAATCTTGAAACATACATTTACAAGCTACAAGAGAGTTGTGACGAATCTGAATACAGAACAATTGTGGGAAAACTTATGTTCGCAGCAAATACGGTAAGACCAGATATTGCATATCAGGCACTGACTTTAGCAAGGTATCTAAAGGAACCTAAGGCGAAACATAAAAGAGCAGCCCACATGACTGTGAGATATTTACTACAGACACCCAGAAAGGGTATTATATTTAGAAATCAGAATAAGGAGGACGAAAGAGATGCTGAGGCGTTTGTGGACGCAGATTTGGCAACAAACACAGAAACAAGGCAATCTCGATCGGCTTACCTAATAATGTTTATGGGAGGACCAATATCATGGTCATCGAAGTTGCAAAAGACCATAGCAGCATCTACTACTGAGGCAGAGCTCCTTGGAATATTTGAAGGGAGCCGGGAGGTGATCTAGTTAAGAAACTTCATCAAAGAATTGAAAAATTGAACAGATGGATAGCACTGTGCAGATGTGGTGTGACAGTGCCAACTAAGTTGATCAGAGTTCCAATAGAACGTTCAAGAAAGGTACAAATCATGTTGGGACAACATATTTATATATATATACAGAGGTTGTGGAGAGAAGATGATTCCAAGTGGACTACTTCGGAACAAAGGATGATTTAGCTGGTGTGCTTACGAAGGGATTAACGAAGCAACAGCATCAAGGACTTAGATCCAGAACCCTACAGGACGATGGACGTCAGATAGAAGGCGTTGCATCTGAGGGGGAGTGTCGCGCGTGAAAGACCAGATGTTCCATCTGAGGGGGAGTGTTGAATGTGAGGACCCAGTACATCGGAGATGTACTGCATACTCACGTGCCTGCATATAAGCATGTCCAGATGAAACAGGTCTTGGTCTTCTACATGCAGGAGCCATCGGGTGCCACCGGATGGTGTGGCCCCGATGGGCAACAGCGCGAACATATAAGAAGGAGGTCCCGCTCATGGGGTTTTACGGGTAACGAGTCAGCTCAGTTAAGGAGAGGAAATAGCCATTTCCTAGTATTAGTTTACAGACTGACCAGAATACATATAACTGACGTGGCAACGAAGTGCCACGCTGACGAGAGTGTTAGAAACCAATATCGTAAGAGTTCCAGCTAATGAACTTTAACAGAGGTTAAAGTTCAACAACTTGTAGGGTGCGAAAAATATAAGTCCATGAGACGCGTATGCAGGACTGAACTGCAAGTGGGACTATCCTACTACATTATTCTACTACTACATTATTCTACTACTACATTATTCTACTACTACATTATACTACTAAACTACTATACTATACTAAAACTGAATCTACTCTTTATTGGGGAGAGTAATCCTTGGGGTTTATAGGAATGGCTGGACTGGAGAGGAAGTGAATGGTCTACTTTCTACAGGATCTTAATACACCTTTGATCGGAGACTGTCTATAGTCGTCTTGGTCCATCAGACTGCACCTAGACCTCTACGCACCCATCTCAGTGAATATCGTGTGGGTGTGGGTGTGGATTTAGACCAGTACATCCGAAGATAGCCCCATTTCTTCCACCACTAAGCTTTAAGCACCCTCACGGAGTTTTTACACCGTCCAGCGGTTTTCTCCGCCCACGTAGTTTAGTTTATAGTTACGAATGAACATATATATATATATATATAGATAGATATTTGGATCTTTTGCATTGGGGATGAGACTGTCGAGGTTTCTGGATTTCAGCGAGCTATTCATATTGGATTAATTAAGTGAGGTAAAAAGAGATTATTGACAAGATCTACAAGAGATGTCTATAATAAGTACTTCCATATGAAGGATAAAACTAAAGAATTATACTTGTACGATAAATTAGATCTAATTCTATATATCAATTAATTGAAGTAAAATTATTATGTATATATCTAATAGCATTATGACTTCCTTTTCCAGATCTTCATCCGAAAGAGAAATCACTCATACCTGGATCAAATATAGCATTCAATACCATTATGATAAAATATGATCTAGATTTTTAAAAAAATGAAATGATATAACTTGGAGGAATATATTATTAAATTTAATAAAGGTAAGTTTAAAGGACATAATAGTGCGGCACGAAGTGCGTAGTGAAAGATCATTAAAATTAAAATTAAATTTGTAGGTATAGCTAATAAACCACTAGCTATTAAAAATATATGTTTAGATAATTGATTAAATAATCTTGAACTTAAAGATGTAAAAGAAGAAAAAAATAAGTAAATAAAAGTCATTAATTTATATTTAGATTTTAAACATTAATATGACTAAAGGAGTTGATGGTACTGAACAATGACCAAAACTATAAGCTCGCTGGCGTCCACGCACCAATTGTCCACCCCTGTTATACATGTTCATGACATTCGAATTCATCAGTAGTTTCTGCTCAAACACTATAGGTTTCGACTTCTTTTTATTTTTATTTTACTATTTTCTTTATTTATAAGCTGGAATCGCTTTAAATATGAATATAATATTCTTTGAATATGGATTTAGATGTGATTTAGATATTTCAGATATGAATTTAGGTGTGATTTATATGGATAGAAATAGAATATAGATGGTTTTTAGATATGATTTTGACCATGATCTCACGTATATTTCAGATATGTTTTTAAATAGGGATATAAATAGGGATATAGATGTGGATTTCGATATGATTTAGATGTGGATATAGACATGGATTTATACATGTATTCAGATATAAATTTGGTCTTGATAACATATGATTTTAGATATGGATTTAGATATGATTTAGATATAATTTAGATCTCTATTTAGATACGTTTTTAAATATGGATTTAGATGTGGTTCTAAGTATGGATATAGAACGTTTTGATGTGATTTTAGATATGTTTTAAATGTGATTTTAGTTACAAATCAGATATGATCTTAAGAATGATTTTAGATATGGATATAGATATACTCTTAAATATGAGTTTAGATATATTGCAGATATGATTTGAGATATGACCTTAGACATGGATTTAAACATGGATATAGATATGGATTTAGAAATTGATATAGATATGATTTAAATATGTATTTAGATCTGATTTAATTGTGACTAAGAAATAATTTAAATATGATTTGGATACAATCTTGATATAATTTAGATATGAATATGAATATGTATTTAAAGAAGAATATAATTTCCTAGATGGTGTAGATAAGGGAAATAGTAATAAGGATAAATTAATATGATCATAGATCTATTTATAAATAGAAGCCAAAATCAAAATTTCACTAATGACAAATAAATCAAAAAATTATTTTCATTAATATCTTTTAGGTAAGATATATCTTATAGTTCAATGGTTAGAACAGTACTCTTCTAAAGTAATTATTTGGGTTCGATTCCCAATAAGATAAGATATATTTATTTAGATAATTCTACATAGATGTTATGTAATATGATGTTATTTTATTCACTACGGTTAAAAAGATAAAAAGATATCAATCTTTTGTTTATGAAATGAATTTAGGTGCTTTAAACTTAGATTAAAACCTAATACTCTTGATTTTAGACCTTTAGTTTATATTACATTAAATGCAAGTGAAACCAAAACAAAAAGGCTTTGCATTTTTAAATAGTAAATCACAAGTGCGGATATATATTCATTTATAATGATCATATCTTATAATATAGAANTTTAGTTTATATTACATTAAATGCAAGTGAAACCAAAACAAAAAGGCTTTGCATTTTTAAATAGTAAATCACAAGTGCGGATATATATTCATTTATAATGATCATATCTTATAATATAGAAGATATTACTTAATTTGAAATCAAACCTTTATTAACTATGAATAATATAATAACATTAAGTATATCTAATGATTTAGTAATTACTAAGATATAATTTCAAATATGATTTAGATATGGTTTAGATATGGTTTAGATATATTTTGGATATAATTTGAATCTGTTTTTAAATATGTATTTGGATATGATTCAAATATGATTATAAACAAGATTTTAAACAAGATTTTAGATATATTTAGATATATTTCAGATACGTTCTAAAGATGTATTTGGATATAGATTGAGACATGTATTCAAATGTGGATCTAGATATTGATATTGATATAGATATTGATATAGATATAGATATAGATATAGATATAGATTCAAATATGACTTTAGATATATTTCAGATATGACTTTAAATAGGTATCTAGATATGACTTTAAATAGGTATCTAGATATGTATTTAAACATGGATATAGATATGGATTTAGAAATTGATATATATATGATTTAAATATGGATTTAGGTGTGATTTAATTGTGACTAAGAAATAATTTTCAATAAAATTAAAAATTTATTTTGATACAATCTTGATATAATTTAGATATGAATATGAATATGTATTTAAATATGGTTTTAAAGATGTATTTAGATATGAATATAGATATGAATATAGATATGCTTTTAAATATGTATTTAGATATGATTTAGATAAAATTAAGATATGTATTTAAATATGATTTTAGATATATTTCAGATGCGTTTTAAATATGTATTTGGATATGACTTTAGATATAATTTAGATATGGGTTTGAATATGATTTAGATGTGATTTAGCTATGAATATAGATATGAACATAGATATTTTTCTCTTTATTTTTCCATCTCTTCTTTTTCTTTACAATTCTATGGGTCCTTTTATATCTATTGATGTAGAGACATTCTCCGTTGGTCAATATTCTTCAACTATAGTATTTTTTATTTTATAGTTTTATTTTTACAA